>OW121740.1:175763502-176363502 GCA_933228675.1 Stomorhina lunata
AAATTTACTTTTTATAGTAAATTTTTCAAAAATTTACTTTTCATAGGAAATTTTACAAAAACTTACTTTTTATAAGAAATTTTTTAAAAATTTACTTTTTATAGGAAATTTTTCAACAAATTACTTTTTATAGGAAATTTAAAAAAAAATTTACTTTTTATAAGAAATTTTTCAAAAATTTACTTTTTATAGGAAATTTTTCAAAAATTTACTTTTTATAGGAAATTTTTGAAAAATTTACTTTTTATAGGAAATTTTTCAAAAATTTACTTTTAATAGGAAATTTTTCAAAAATTTACTTTTTATAGGAAATTTTTTAAAAATTTACTTTTTATAGGAAATTTCTCAAAAATTTACTTTTTATAGAAAATTTTTCAAAAATTTACTTTTTATAGGAAATTTTTCAAAAATTTACTTTTATAGGAAATTTTTCAGAAATTTACTTTTTATAGGAAATTTTTCAAAAATTTACATTTTATAGGAAATTTCTCAAAAATTTACTTTTTATAGGAAATTTTTCAAAATTTAATTTTTATAGGGAATTTTTCAAAAATTTAATTTTTATAGGGAATTTTTCAAAAATTTAATTTTTATAGTAAATGTTTCAAAAATTTACTTTTTATAGTAAATTTTTCAAAAATTTACTTTTTATAGGAAATTTTTAAAAAATTTACTTTTTATAGGAAATTTTTCAAAAATTTACTTTTTATAGGAAATTTTTCAAAAATTTACTTTTTATAGGAAATTTTTCAAAAATTTACATTTTATAGGAAATTTCTCAAAAATTTACTTTTTATAAGAAATTTTTCAAAAATTTACTTTTTATAGTAAATTTTTCAAAAATTTACTTTTTATAGTAAATTTTTCAAAAATTTACTTTTTATAGTAAATTTTTCAAAAATTTACTTTTTATAGTAAATTTTTCAAAAATTTACTTTTTATAGTAAATTTTTCAAAAATTTACTTTTTATAGTAAATTTTTCAAAAATTCACTTTTTATAGTAAATTTTTCAAAAATTTACTTTTTATAGTAAATTTTTCAAAAATTTACTTTTTATAGTAAATTTTTCAAAAATTTACTTTTTATAGTAAATTTTTCAAAAATTTACTTTTTATAGTAAATTTTTCAAAAATTTACTTTTTATAGTAAATTTTTCAAAAATTTACTTTTAATAGGAAATTTTTCAAAAATTTACTTTTTATAGGAAATTTTTTAAAAATTTACTTTTTTATAGGAAATTTTTCAAAAATTTACTTTTTATAGAAAATTTTTCAAAAATTTACTTTTTATAGGAAATTTTTCAAAAATTTACTTTTTATAGGAAATTTTTCAGAAATTTACTTTTTATAGGAAATTTTTCAAAAATTTACTTTTTATAGCAAATTTTTAAAAAAATTACTTTTTATAGACAATTTTTCAAAAATTTACTTTTTATAGGAAATTTTTTAAAAATTTACTTTTTATAGGAAATTTTTCAAAAATTTACTTTTTATAGAAAATTTTTCAAAAATTTACTTTTTATAGGAAATTTTTCAAAAATTTACTTTTTATAGGAAATTTTTCAGAAATTTACTTTTTATAGGAAATTTTTCAAAAATTTACTTTTTATAGGAAATTTTTAAAAAAATTACTTTTTATAGACAATTTTTCAAAAATTTACTTTTTATAGTAAATTTTTCAAAAATTTACTTTTTATAGTAAATTTTTCAAAAATTTACTTTTTATAGTAAATTTTTCAAAAATTCACTTTTTATAGTAAATTTTTCAAAAATTTACTTTTTATAGTAAATTTTTCAAAAATTTACTTTTTATAGTAAATTTTTCAAAAATTTACTTTTTATAGTAAATTTTTCAAAAATTTACTTTTTATAGTAAATTTTTCAAAAATTTACTTTTTATAGTAAATTTTTCAAAAATTTACTTTTTATAGTAAATTTTTCAAAAATTTACTTTTTATAGTAAATTTTTCAAAAATTTACTTTTTATAGTAAATTTTTCAAAAATTTACTTTTTATAGTAAATTTTTCAAAAATTTACTTTTTATAGTAAATTTTTCAAAAATTTACTTTTCATAGGAAATTTTACAAAAACTTACTTTTTATAAGAAATTTTTTAAAAATTTACTTTTTATAAGAAATTTTTTAAAAATTTACTTTTTATAGGAAATTTTTCAACAAATTACTTTTTATAGGAAATTTTAAAAAAAATTTACTTTTTATAAGAAATTTTTCAAAAATTTACTTTTTATAGGAAATTTTTCAAAAATTTACTTTTTATAGGAAATTTTTCAAAAATTTACTTTTTATAGGAAATTTTTCAAAAATTTACTTTTTATAGGAAATTTTTCAAAAATTTACTTTTTATAGGAAATTTTTCAAAAATTTACTTTTTATAGGAAATTTTTCAAAAATTTACTTTTTATAGGAAATTTTTCAAAAACTTACTTTTTATAGGAAATTTTTAAAAAATTTACTTTTTATAGGAAATTTTTCAAAAATTTACTTTTTATAGTAAATTTTTCAAAAATTTACTTTTTATAGGAAATTTTTCAAAAATTTACTTTTTATAGGAAATTTTTCAAAAATTTACTTTTTATAGTAAATTTTTTAAAAATTTACTTTTTATAGTAAATTTTTCAAAAATTTACTTTTTATAGTAAATTTTTCAAAAATTTACTTTTTATAGGAAATTTTTCAAAAATTTCCTTTTTATAGGAAATTTTTCAAAAATTTACTTTTTATAGGAAATTTTTCAAAAATTTACTTTTTATAGGAAATTTTTCAAAAATTTACATTTTATAGGAAATTTCTCAAAAATTTACTTTTTATAGTAAATTTTTCAAAAATTTACTTTTTATAGTAAATTTTTCAAAAATTTACTTTTTATAGTAAATTTTTCAAAAATTTACTTTTTATAGTAAATTTTTCAAAAATTTACTTTTTATAGTAAATTTTTCAAAAATTTACTTTTTATAGGAAATTTTTCAAAAATTTACATTTTATAGTAAATTTTTCAAAAATTTACTTTTTATAGTAAATTTTTCAAAAATTTACTTTTTATAGTAAATTTTTCAAAAATTTACTTTTTATAGTAAATTTTTCAAAAATTTACTTTTTATAGGAAATTTTTCAAAAATTTACATTTTATAGGAAATTTCTCAAAAATTTACTTTTTATAGGAAATTTTTCAAAAATTTAATTTTTATAGGGAATTTTTCAAAAATTTAATTTTTATAGGGAATTTTTCAAAAATTTAATTTTTATAGTAAATTTTTCAAAAATTTACTTTTTATAGTAAATTTTTCAAAAATTTACTTTTTATAGTAAATTTTTCAAAAATTTACTTTTTATAGTAAATTTTTCAAAAATTTACTTTTTATAGTAAATTTTTCAAAAATTTACTTTTTATAGGAAATTTTTCAAAAATTTACATTTTATAGGAAATTTCTCAAAAATTTACTTTTTATAGGAAATTTTTCAAAAATTTAATTTTTATAGGGAATTTTTCAAAAATTTAATTTTTATAGGGAATTTTTCAAAAATTTAATTTTTATAGTAAATTTTTCAAAAATTTACTTTTTATAGTAAATTTTTCAAAAATTTACTTTTTATAGTAAATTTTTCAAAAATTAACTTTTTAGAGGAAATTTTTCAAAAATTTACTTTTTAGAGGAAATTTTTCAAAAATTTACTTTTTATTGAAAATTTTTCAAAAATTTACTTTTTATTGGAAATTTTTCAAAAATTTACTTTTTATAGAAAATTTTTAAAAAATTAACTTTTTATAGGAAATTTTTTCAAAAATTTATTTTTTATAGGAAATGTTTCAAAAATTTACCTTTTATAGGAAGTTTTTCAAAAATTTACTTTTTATAGGAAATTTTTCAAAAATTTACTTTTTATAGAAAATTTTTTTATACAAATTTTTATAGGAATTTTGCTATAAAAAATATTTGGCAAAATTTTTTTAAAACTAAATTTTTCGTTTTATTTGTTTTGAAAGTGGATTAAGCCCCACAAATTTTCCAATTCAAAAGTAAAAATTTGTTCATACAAAACCAAAAATTTAAATTTTATTTGTTTTGAAAACAGTTTAAGTCCCAAACATTTTTCCTTGCCAAAAATTATTATTTTATAATGTCTGTTTTGAAAGTGGTATAAGTCCATTTAACCCACTAAAAAAAGCGTTTCGAAATGGTTTTTATAAATTTATTTTTATGAAAGAAAAAATTTTATAGATTTTGAACAAAACTTAAGATTATATTTACTTAATTTGGTCAACTATGTTTTTTAAAAAGACTAAAACGCAAAACCCTTTTTATCTCAACTTATAAAAATGGACTTAATCCACTTTCAAAATAAGGTCTTCATTTAAAGGGAATTCTACATAAAAATGTATAATAGATCCTTTATTGTAATATGATATTTTTTTGATAAATTTTCTTAAATAAAATTAATTTTTTTTACACAATTTCTTAAACAAAAACATTAGCTCCATTAACATTAACTCCATAAAATATGAAATTTATGTATAACAAAAAAATAGGAAAAAAAAATTTCGAAAACTTTTTTTTTATTTTGCCCCTCAAAATTTATTGTTAATGACAGTTTGTTAATATTTCGATAACAAACTATAAATTAAAGGATTAAAAGAAAATAAAACCCCCCAAAAAAAGAAGAAAGAAATCCTCTAAAGAAAAACTAAAACTTTATTCTTTATAACTGAAATAACATTAAACTTTAGTGCAAGGGACAAAAACCATAAATTATACTAAAAGGTTCTCGCTATTGGTTCAATTAATCTGCTAAAATTTGTGATAAACTGACAAAAACTAGTCCTAGAAAAAAAAAGTTCATAACTTCAAATTAAGTAAAAGGGTCAACGAAAGATTAAAGTAAACGAACAATTTTCATTTTCAATATTTTTTTTTTGTAAGCAACAAAATTATATTTAATGATGATTGTAATGATGCTGTTTATGATATTGAAGTCTAAAACATAAAACCGTTTACGTTTTATGGTTTTTTTGCTTTTTACTATAAAATTTTCCTATTTTCTAGCCACTTGTTTGTTCAATTTAATTTTCCAGCTCATTTTGCTGGATTGGCTGAACAACACACAAAGACGTCTACTTGTTATGACACTTAATCCGGCTGGACATTTGATACCAAAAAATTCAATAAACGATTTGTATCATCATAATTACGCCGTTTTAATGCCAAAAACTATAGCAGGACCAGCTGCTGCTGCCACAGCATTAGCAACAACTACAACAACAGCGGCTTCCCTACAAACAGGCAATCAAACCTCAACTCATAGCTCTTCTTTGGAAACGGGAAATTATAAAAAGAATATTGAAGTTTCATTAACATCCATATCAAATGTAATGATGGCTCCGGCTATAGCCACTGTGGCTGCTTCAGCAGCCATGACAGCTGCCACTGCCTTGTTGGCTCCTCTGCCGCCACCCTCCAGCAGTTTTTCCACTTTGGATGGTGTGCCACGTGGTAAATGTGTTTATTTTTTAAAACGACAACTGCACTCGACTGCTCTTCTGTCCAGGGACAGCTATCGCCGTGAAGTAATTTGTGGAGATTTTCCAGTGCACAGTAAAATTGAGTCCTTGGCTGTTTTGTTCGATGAAATATTGCAGCCATTGTTGCAGAATTCACTCAATCGCAAATTATGGCCTGAAGTTGTGGGTAAAGATTTAAATGATCGCATGAAGGATGTTAGGAATACATTGACGGAGGTAAGTGGTTTAAAATGAAGGAGTGACTAAGAGTTTTTTATTTTAAGGTAGACCGAGAAAATGGGTGGATTAAAGCAAAATTACATTATAGAATTGAAAGTTTAGCGTAGTATTATTCCATAAGCCCTAGGCCCTATGCTCCACTAGGACTCAAGGATAACAGAAGATTCAATAAATACACATTTTAAGAACTAAACGGGCTTTCCAACGAGATATTTTACCTCAAAAGTGGTTAAAAACTTCCCAAAATAATATACATATTTAAAAACTCTCCTAAGCATATGCAATAAAATCAGGGAGCAAAAATCAATTAATAACATGGTACTAAGAAATAATCGGGTTTTCAACGACATATATTACCTCAAACTGGGTTGAAAACTTCTCAATTATTACAGGTTTTCCAAAATATTATATATCTTTAAAGACTCTCCTGAGCATATGCAATAAAAATCAGGGACCAAAAATAACTGTTATTTTTGAATTATCGATTAAAAAAAGCAAGGTCAAGGAAATGTCGGAGAATAAAACCAAGTATACCATTTTGTTAGTCTTGAACCATTTCGTAAAATGCGATGCTTTTTAAAAATCAAATTTTTATTGTATAGAAAAAAAAAAATAACATTTATTTTTGATTTTTATTTTTTTGAGCAAAAATAACAGTTATTTTTAAGTTTTATTTTTTCGAGCAAAAATAAAAGGTATTTTTTAACTTTAATTTTTTCGAGCAAAAAAAAACAGTTATTTTTAACTTTTATTATTTCGAGCATGAATAAAAGTTATTTTTTAACTTTAATTTTTTCGTGCACAAGTAACAGTTATTTTTGACTTTTATTTTTTGCGAGCAGAAATAAAATTTATTTTTTCGAACAGAAATAATAGTTATTTTTGTGTTTTCAAGCCCAATTATAATTGCAAAACTCATCCTCATTAATTTTTGATCATATGCAAATTATTTTCACTGAAAAATTATCCCTGTTTGCAAATTTTTTTTTTTAATAAATATAATAAATTTATCAAGAGTTTAAACAAAAATAACTTTTATTTCTGCTCAAAAAAATAAAAGTAAAAAAATAACCGTTATTTTTGCTCAAGAAAACAAAAGTAAAAAAATAACTTTTATTTCTGCTCAAAAAAATTTAAGTCAATAATATATGCTATTTTTGTTCAAAAAAATAAAAGTCGAAAAATAACTCTTATTCCTGATCAAAAAAAAATAAAAGTCAAAAAATATATTTAATTTTTTTACTTTTACGATAAAAGTTATAACTGTTACGGTCCCTGATAAAAATATTTATTATTTTTGAAAATTTTAATAAGTTTGACTTTTTACTTTTTTGAGACCTCAAGATATTCAAATATCCATGTTTTTTACAATGGGCTAAGGTATCATCGCTTTAGCATATGTGACCTTCTCCGTGAAAATAGGCTTATGTTTGGACTTAAGAGTTGATTCTGGTACCTAAAAGGGTGTAGAATAAGAAAAAATGAGTTAGATTTCTGATTAAGATTTATTTACCCCATTAAAACGTACAAAACGAAGTTGAGAAAGTTGATCAAAATAGTAAAAACACCCTGTAGATTACTACAAGGAAAAAACTAGATCGATATCTCTAACGGCTTAGCCGTACCTACACTTTAAAATCAAAGGATTTCGAAAAAACTAAATTTTTCATCAAAGTTATAAAAAACGACGTGAATTTTTATATATTAGCAGTTTTTATAAAACGAACTGAAACTATTATTGCTTCAATGGGTAGAAATATATATTAGAATTTTGGTTGAAATTGAATGTCATTAAACCTCTTATACCAGGGTCAAAAGTAAAATTTTTAATATATAAAATTTTTTAAAAAAAAGTACTACAAATTACATCTTTTGTTGTTATATTTCAATAAAAATTCGAAAAATCGCTCAAAGGGGACTTTAAATAAAATTTTTGTACAATAAAGCCATGCGCACCCATGGGATCTAAATAGTTTTCTTGCTTAGATATGGGTACACGAGGGTTAATTTGTATAAAAATGTAATAAAGGCGCCTTTGAACGATTTTTTTAATTTCCATGGAAATAAAACAATAAAAACATGTGATTTCGAGTACCTTTTTCAAAAAATTTAGTATTTTAAAAAGTTTACTTTTGATCCTGGTAATAAAAGGGTTAACGACATCCGATTTAAACTAAACTTTTGATATATTTTTCTATTTCTTTGGTATTAATTGAAATGTACCGATTTTATTAAAACGCATTTAACATTTTGTTTCTGTTATGAATAGAAACAAAATGAGATTTTATCCATTTTTACACATTTTGCTCCCCCAAAATTAAAAAAAAAAGTACCAAATAATTGTTCAATATTTTGGTTACATCTATTGATTGCAATACAAGGTTCCATTCTATATTATCTAGTTCAAGAGATAAGAGTGGGTTAAAAAAAAGTACAAAAAAAATATCTTCCTAAATTAAAGCGCGAAATAAAATTCAAAGATCATAAGAAAAAATAAACTTGGGTAATTTTAGTCCTTATGTCTATTTAGGGTTATTATATAAATTTTAATAAAAAGTCTTAATGTTAGCAAAAATTAATATATTTTTCCATTTTGAACAAAATTTGGTAATATATTTTAAATATTTTTTCATTTCGCTATAGAAAATGAAAAAAAAAAACTCCAAATTATGACCTTTGACCTTGGAGAAAAAAGGGTTAAACTTTTCTTATATTAAAAATATAATCCCGTTTACATTCTATATAGTCAGAAGAAGACTATTACTATTACTTTTATCAATGCCGAACACTGGTAAAACTTTAAAATTGTAACAAAAAATTAATATTTTCGCATAATTTTATGAATTAAAATCGCAGTTACGGCGAAATGGTTAAAGATATCGACCTTTTTTTCTTGTATATTATTCTCCCATTTGTTGGTTTTATGATACTAGAAATCAAATTTATTATTTGTAATATTTTTTGAACAAAATTTTCAAAAAATAAAAAAATGATTTTTGAAGCCGGTCTAAGAAAAAGTATAATTTTCTAATATGAAAAAAAAAATTATGTAAATTATGTTATAATTTAACAAAACTCAACTATTTGGTACTTTCGGTCATAGAATTGTAAATCATGTCTTAATTTGAAATTTATTTATTCCCTAATAAGGCATTTACATTACCCCGAAATCTAGTACTTACGAGATTTTGTTCAAAATCTAGTTGATTTTGACAAGATTTCCCATACAAAAATAAATCTAGTTATGAAGTAGATTTTGGCAAAATCTACTTGAAATCTAGTAGTACTTAATAATGCAGCCATGTTTTTCTTCAAAAAAGTACTAACAAATACTACGCTGTGAAAATTAAAATGATATTTAAATTGAAAATAAATCAAAACAAAAGAAAAAGTGAGGCAAAATGAATAAAATAAATAAAAGTTTGAATTAAATTTGAATCAAAAATGAAAAAAATAAATGAGGAAGAATAATAAACAGTTTGAAAAATTTTGGTTTCTTTTATGAAAATAAATGGACTGTTCCACGATCTCGAAAGAATGCTTTCTTTCTTATCCTATACGAAAGAAATTTGTTTTTCGTTTCACTAACTTTATTTTATGCGAAAGATATGTCGAAAAACAAGTCGAAAGAAAACGTAAATATTTCCATACAAATTTCTGTTTCACTATTTCGAACAAGTTACCAGCAATACGAAAGCAAATGTCAAAATGAATCACTTGATATTCTGCTTTCGAATAGAAACGAACGAAAGGCTTCGAAACCAAAATTAATTCGAATTCGAGTTATTCACTTTCTTTCGAGTAGATTTTCTTTCGAAATCGTGAAACAGGCTAAAAATCTAGCAAACATCAAAAAAATGTAGTGTAAACGATCTAGATTTTGATTTTGATTTAAAATCAAATTTACTAGATTTTAGAGTGTAAATTCCCTATAAGTAAATTTTTTTGCTGCATATTCTCAGGCGTGTTTTTTAGGATACGAATGTTCGGCCGAAAATTGCAATAACTCCGAAACTACTTCATGGATTTTTAATTTTGATAACTTAAAATTAAGCTACTTTAGTTTTCTTTTATATTATTTAAATTCTTTTAAATAATTTAATTTTTAGTGGCAAAACCAAAAAATACTCCCTTTTTCCCCATACAAAAAAGTATAACACTTTGTGGGCGGATGCGGTACATATAAATGCAATTATAAAAAAAGTTGCAAAGATTGCCTTTATATTACGTAAGACAATTTCTGAGTGGATATACGGTTCGATTTCCCACTTTCATAAAATAAGGTGCACCCTAATATACGTATATACAATTATTGCTCGTTTAAAGATATAAGATTTAACCTAATACAACTACAAGTTAAATTCGAAACACTTCATAATCTCTTATATAAACAATTTTCCTTAAATTATCTTAAACAATTTCTATCTCAATTCTTAAAATTTTAAACCTCTAAGACAATTTTTTATGGCCAAAAGTCTAATCTTAATAATTTATTTTAAGCCTTAAATACCTTCCAATACCTTTAAACATCCATTTATAAGATTACAAATATTTTTCTAATAACAATTTCAATTTGTAAACATTTATTACAAAAATTTATTGAATTGTATTACAAGTATTTTGTAAATATCTATGGACAAAATTTCATTATTATTTTTATGATAATCGTTAACAATTTTCAAAGCAATATAAAGAAATAATATTCTTAAATAAAGTCAAAAAAAAAAGAAAAATTCTTTAAGTTTAGGAAGAACAAAAGTACAAAAAAAAAGACAACAAAGAAAACAAATTTTAACTAATACAACAAATTCTAAGGATTTAGAAAAAATCTATTATTTCAATATTTAAATGTTCTTCCCTTAAACTGAACTGTCCTTGAAATAACCCAGTTAATCTTGTATCCAACTTATCTTAAGATTATAACTTTATTAAAAATGTATATATCTCTCATATCACCTCATTGCTAGCTGGGTTATTTCTTTCCGTTCTCCATAATAATCTGTTAGGTTAACTATTTAAGGTGCTCAAATGATGCTAATGCTCCTCATCTAGAAAACCTTTGTCTGTCTAGTCTTCATTATTATCGCAATAAGTGTTTATCTATTGGCTTTTCTCTTATTATTATTATTTTCGTTATATCTTCTATGATTTTAACCTCTAGCAAAACTTGTAAATTTTATTATCCTTTTTTTTTTCATTTTTATTATTACAGATTAAAGGCAAAACTAACAATCGAACAATTTTATCGTTATTAGTTTCGCCAACAGTCATCGAACAAGTTGCAACTCATATTAAACAGGGGTAAGTAAGATAGTGGCTGCTCTGAGGTTCGATATTGTTAATTTTATTTAAGGTTGGATTAAATAAATTTATTTTATATAAACTTTTATTTTAAAGAGTATAGGAACATAATATGTATGTATATACATTAGGGTTTGCAAAAAACCGTGAAAATGAGAAACCGCGGTTTCGGTTTTAAAACACAAAAAAAACGGTCGGTTTCGGTTCGGTTTTCGTTTTTATAAATAAAACTATTTCAGTTTAAATTTGTAGGAAAATTTAGATAACTTTCTTAAAACATCCCAGCAAAACTTTGGTAATGGCAAGTACTCTGATAACTGGTTACCTTGTAACGACTACAACATACTTACTTACTTACTTAAATGGCCTATTGTAACAATTTGTTTAGGTCAAAGGCCGAGCATATTTTAGAATTCCATGCGCTTCTATCTTGTGCGCATATTCTCCAATTTCTTATGCCAAGTTTTGAAAGATTTTCTTCTACTTGGTCTTTCCATCGAAGTTTTGGGCGCCCTCTTCTACGAGTTCCCTCAGGATCATTATCAAACACTTCTCTTGCCGGAGTATTTTCATCCATTCGCACAACATGTCCTAGCCAGCGCAGCCGTTGTTGCTTAATGCGTTTTACTATGTCTATGTCAGCGTATAACTCATACAGCTCATGATGACTACAACATACCATCCGAATAAAAAATAAGTTATAACAGAAGTACTTATTTGTAATTAAGATGGTAATTTAAACTGAATGGCCCCGGTTCAAATCCCACCAAGGGCAACAATTTTTTTTAGTTTTTTTTTTATTAAAAGAGTCTTTTTAAATGATTTTTGAATTTTAAGAACTTAAATATTATCTTTTGTAAAAAAAATTTGTAAAACTAACTCACGTTAATGAAAAAATACCGTCATGAGTCAATTTTGATAATGTAGGGGATGTTGAATACCAAACACGATTCTAATTGGTCTTAGCTTGGTAAGCCCAACTTATCTGGGTCATCCTTCATCTCAATTGTAGACACACACCTCCTCATGGTATCACCCGGGGAGCTAGTTTAACACCCATTAATATTGTGAGTTAACATGTTCCGAGAGTTGTCCCATAAGATCGATAAAAATGGGTTAGGATTACGGGCTAGTAACCCTCTCTTGAAAAAAAATACAATGAAGAGGATAAAATTAGAATTGAAATGTCCCACTACCTAATGTTAGAGGAGGATGTCCGAAACTTCGATAGAAAGACCAAGTAGAGGAACATTTTTCAAAGATTGGCCTATAAAATTGGAGAATATTCGCACAAGATCGAAATCCATGGAATTCTAAAATATGCTCGGACTCTGACCTTAACAGGTTGTAACAATTAAGTAAGTAAGAGTCAATCTTATGTAAAAACTTATACAAAAAAGAAGATTTAAATTGTTTAAGTTTTAAAATAATTTTAAAAAAGTTTTAAAATAATTACAAAAAATCGTATACAAATATTTTTCCAAAAATTACAACAAAGCAAAAAAAAGCAGGGAAAAACAAAGTTATTTTCACATGATTTTGGAACTAAAAATAAAAATTGTTTATATTAATTATAAGCTGCTAAGTTTTCAACATATGAAGTAGCTCAGTGGAAGAGTCTCTGCCTAGCAGCCGGAGGGTCTGGGTTCGAGCCCTCATGGGATCATAAAAAAAATTTTGTATTTCGTTTAAAAATATATGTTTTTAATAAAACAACAACAAAAAAGTTGTTGCTGTTGTTGTTGTTGCTTTCAAATTGCTTACCCAAGTCATTACTTTTCTGCAATTGGTAAGTACTTGCCTCCAAAGACATCCCCATGTTAATGTAATGACTTAAACAGCGAATGAAAAGTTTTACTGGGATATTATAATTTAATACTAAAATTCAGGAAAATAATTCAGGTTTTTTAAATATGAGGGATTTTTTAAACAAAAGCCTGTTTCACGATCTCGAAAGAAAGTGAGTAACTCGAATTCGAATAAATTTTGGTTTCACTATTTCTAAGCCTTTCGTTCGTTTCTATTCGAAAACAAAATATCAAGTGACTCATTTTGACATTTGATTTCGTACTGCTGGTAACTTGTTCAAAATAGTGAAACAGAAATTTGTATGAAAATACTTATGATTTCTTTCGACTTGTTTTTCGACTTATCTTTCGCATAAAATAAAGTTAGTGAAACGACAAATACATTTCATTCGTATAGGATTCTTTCGAGATCGTGGAACAGGCCATAAGTCTTGTTTCTTTTGGAGAAACTGCAGAGCCCCTTTGGCGTGAATAATATTTGCATCCGAGCGACAAATTGCTTCAATAGTAATTTTTACAAATATCAACGATTTTAAAGAATTTACAATTTCAAAGTCGATAGAATGAAGCATTTCTAAACTCTTATGAATACTTTGTTTTAGAAGCAGAAATCTAAGAGTAAACTTAATTCACGATTATTATGCTTTTTAACGCTTGTTTGTAAAATATTATAACGAACTGACGAATTTTTGAAATACCGAACAGTTTTTCTTACAGCCTCTAGGTTCAAATGTATATGGGCAATCGGTTTTAAATGAAATTGATTTTCAGATACAAATTTGATATTGGCTGCAGCTCCATCTATAGTACATGCTACGATGTTTGTATCAAGTGAAATATTAAAATCCATTAGCCTTTGTCTAATGGTTCCTTGCGTTTGCTTGAAATTACACGTTCCTAAAATACGGCCCAAGTTATAAAATTTACCATGAGAATCGTGAATATTTACGTTCATATACCGTCTTCCCCTTACACCTGCCATTCGTCCATTGTAAACACCATTTGCTTGTTTCATTCTTCTGCTTCATTAAATAGACAAATTACGTGCAAATGCATGATAAGCTAATGTTATTTGTGAATAATACCAACAAAAAATTATGAAAAATAAATAGCCAAAACCGCGGTTTTTTCTACGGTTTTCGGTTTCGGTTTTGAGGCATAAAAAACCGAGGTTTCGGTTTCGGTTAAAACCGAACTGCAAACCCTAATATACATAAAGCTAGAAAAAAAATAAGATATAGTTAAGTATTTTAAGGAAAATAAAACAAATTTAAGATTTCTGAGTACAGTTTTGAGCAAAGAAGCTGATGTTAACCCTTAAATGACTTCTCAGACTTATGACATGCTCCGACTCTTGAGAAATATAACATAACTAAAAAAGCTTTGTTCCGTTATTACTGATATTTTATACTAAAAATCTATTCTTTCCTATACACATCTTCTATATATATAAAACTCTAACGTGACTGACTGACTGACTCATCATCGCACAGCCCAAACGGCTAAAGCTAGAGAGCTGAAATTTTGACAGCGGGTACCTTTTTCAAAGTATAGAACCACTAAGACGGGATTTTTGGAAATTCGGCCTCTAAGGGGGTAAAAAAGGGAAAAATTAGTAATGTTGTATCTCCGGAAGTAAACGTCATAGGCCCAAAACTGATTGTGCGTTGGGATCAGCTACAAAAATAAGTAGACACGTGTTTGGTACTTTTTAGCAGATGGGACAAATAGGGGGTAAAAAGGGTAAAAATAAAATGTTGGTACTTTTTTAAACCCATGTGTATCTTTTGAACCAATCAACAGAGTAACAAAACTCAAAACGGAGCCGGTAAACAAGAAAAAAAATATTAGACACGCATTTGGTACTTTTTTAATTCAGGGTTCAAAAAGGCGTAAAAGCGGGGAAAAAATTTAGGGTAGGACCATTTTTCTTTTTCTTTGTATTTCACTTGAACCAATAAAGCTAGAAATAAAATTTATAGGGAGGTCGATTGCCAAGTACAAAATATCAAATACGTGTTTGGTATTTTTTTCAATTAAAAGGGTAAAAAAGGGAAAAACCGGTAACATTATATCTCCTTAACCAAAAGCGATAGAAGCGAAGATTAAATTGGTTTGAGATTAGCACTAAAAATTAAGGGACACGTGTTCGGCACTTTTTTGAAAATCGGCCGCCTAGCGGGCAAAACAGGGTAGAAAAGGGAGAAATTAGTAACATCATATCTTCGAAACCAACATAGATAGAAACAAAGTTGAAATCGGATTTGAATTGGCTCGGAAAATAAGGGGACACGTGTTTGGTACTTTTTTGAAAATGGCACTAATAAGGATAAAAACGGGTAAATTCCATATTTTGGTACTTTTTTTAACCCATATCTATCTTTTGAACTAATAAACATAAAAACATAATTTTAAAAAATAATTAAACACATATTTAGTACTTTTGCGATTAAAGGGGTACAAAAGGGTAAAAAAAGGGAAAATATTCAAGGGTAGGTTTTTTGGTTTTTAGCTATGGATTTCTTTTAGACTAATGAAGCCAGAAGTATAATTTATTGACTGGTCGACGAACACTGAAAAAAATAAACTACGAGTTTGGTACTTTTTTTTTAATTTTGGGGGTAAAAATCTGTAAAGTATATCTTCTAAGCCAAAAGTGATAGAAACAAAAAACTAAATTGGTCTGAGATCGGCACTTAAAACCAAGGGACACGTGTTCGGTACTTTTTTAAAAATCGACCGCCTGGCGGGCAAAACAGGGTAGAAAATGGAGAAATTTGTAACATCATATCTCCGAAACCAACATAAACAGAAACAAAGTTGAAATTGGATTTTGATCGGCTAGCAAAATAAGGGGACACGTGTTTGGTACTTTTTTGAAAATGGCACTAATAAGGATAAAAAAGGGTAGAAACTATATTTTGGTACTTTTTTTAACCCATATGTATCTTTTGAACTAATAAACATAGAAACATAATTTATGTTGCAACCAATAGATATTAAAAAAATTGCAACCAATAGATATTAAAAAACAATTAAAATTTTTTTGTCCAAAATTATTCTATAAAAATTTTTTTTTGTCAAAAATTTTTCTATAGAAAATTTGTTTATCAAAAATTTTTCTATAGAAAATTCTTTTATCAAAAATTTTTCTATAGAAAATTTTTTTATAGAAAATTTTTTTATCAAAAATTTTTCTATGGAAATTTTTTTTTTTTAATTTTTTTATCAAAAATTTTTCTATAGAAAATTTTTTTATCAAAAATTTTTCTATAGAAAATTTTTTTATCAAAAATTTTTCTATAGAAAATTTTTTTATCAAAAACTTTTCTAGAGAAATTTTTTTATCAAAAATTTTTGTATAGAAAATCTTTTTATCAACAATTTTTCGATAGAAAATTATTTTATCAAACATTTTTCGATAGAAAATTTTTTTATCAAAAATTTTTCTATAGAAAATTTTTTTATCAAAAATTTTTCGATAGAAAATTTTTTTATCAAAAATTTTTTCGATAGAAAATTTTTTTTAGAAAATTTTTTTATCAAAAATTCTTTATAGAAAATTTTTTTGTCAAAAATTTTTCTATAGAAAATTTGTTTATCAAAAATTTTTCTATAGACAATTTTATTATCAAAAATTTTTCTATAGAAATTTTTTTTATCAAAAATTTTTCTATAGAAAATTTTTTTATCAAAAACAAAAATTTTTGTATAGAAAATTTTTTTATCAAAAATTTTTCTATAGAAAATTTTTTTATCAAAAATTTTTTATCAAATATTTTTCTATAGAAAATTTGTTTATCAAAAATTTTTCTATGGGAAATTTTTTATCAAAAATTTTTGGATAGAAAATTTTTTTATCAAAAATTTTTCTATAGAAAATTTTTTTATCAAAAATTTTTCTTTAGAAAATTTTTTTATCAAAAATTTTTCTATAGACAATTTTTTTATGAAAAATTTTTCTATGGAAAATTTTTTTATCAAAATTTTTTCTATAGAAAATTTTTTTATCAAAAATTTTTCTATAGAAAATTTTTTTTATCAAAAACAAAAATTTTTGTATAGAAAATTTTTTTATCAAAAATTTTTCTATAGAAAATTTTTTTATCAAAAATTTTTTATCAAATATTTTTCTATAGAAAATTTGTTTATCAAAAATTTTTCTATGGGAAATTTTTTATCAAAAAATTTTTGTATAGAAAATTTTTTTATCAAAAATTTTTCTATAGAAAATTTTTTTATCAAAAATTTTTCTATAGAAAATTTTTTTATCAAAAATTTTTCTTTAGAAAATTTTTTTATCAAAAATTTTTTATCAAATATTTTTCTATAGAAAATTTGTTTATCAAAAATTTTTCTATGGGAAATTTTTTATCAAAAATTTTTGTATAGAAAATTTTTTTATCAAAAATTTTTCTATAGAAAATTTTTTTATCAAAAATGTTTCTTTAGAAAATTTTTTTATCAAAAATTTTTCTATAGACAATTTTTTTATGAAAAATTTTTCTATGGAAAATTTTTTTATCAAAAACTTTTCTATAGAAAATTTTTTTCATCAAAAATTTTTTTATCAAATATTTTCCTATAGAAAATATTTTTATCGAAATTTTTTACAGAAAAATATTTATATCGAACAATTTTCCAAAGAAAAATACTTTTTATTAAAAATTGTTCTTTAAAAAAATTTTTGGATCGAAAATATCTAAAAAAAAAATAAAATATCTAAAATTGTTTAATATTACAATTTATTTCTGTTTCGAAAAATATTCCTAATATTTACAAAATTATTCTCAATGTTTATTTAATAGTGTCGTGGCAACAATGTTAGAAATAATATTTTTTTGTTCTCTCGAACCATGTATTTTGTTGCTATAAATTGGATTTGATTTGTTTCTGCTTTTGTTGTTTTTGACTTTTCTTTAACAAAACAGCACCAACCAACTCTGTTTACATCCTAATTCCGACTGAATGATTTTAATACTCATTTTCACGAGTTTTATTTATGATCGTGGTTGTTACGAAAATTAAAAAAATTCATTGGCTACTGCAGTAGTATACTGGTGGTATGGGCTGCCTACTCCCGATGATAAAGCTCTACAGAAGGTTGTAAGACTGGTCAAAAACTATTTGCAAAAGCATTACGCTATCATTTTTATGGGACTTTTCAAAACAACCGTACGACAAATCAATATATGGAAGTGCAACATATTTATATTAAAGACTCTTTGGATATGCTTTTATTTTCTGACTTGAAGTTTCAATTCAAAGATTTATACTCAAACTATAGATTTATAACTTATACTTAAACTTGTGATAGAAACTAAAACTAAAGAAATTTATGTCAAGCTAAGATTTATACTCAATCTAACCATTGCTACTAAAGTTTACGGCTTAAACCTTAATTAACTATTTCTACTCAAGCCAAATATTTGTAATTAGGCTAAACTTTAACGTTTTATTGATACGTTTGTAGGAGTGTCCCTATGTCAGCAAAGAAACCTTCAAAGGGTTAACAAAAAAACTTAAGAACTCAATAAATTTCTAGGCATTTCGATTACTCTCGACTTTTTAATACAACTTTTCTCAAAGAAGCAACAAGACTACATAAATCCTTAAAAAATAAGTATTTAAATTTTTCCTAGAACAAGTAGAAAAAGCAATTGAACACTAAAGTGTTTATAATTAACAAGAGCTTTTAAAATTTTATAGAAAAACGTTCAAGGATAAGACAGAATATATAAAAAATAAAAAATATATAAAAATACTTCTACACACTAATGCAAAGCACACAGACACATTCACTGACAAAAAGGACACATCTTCAAACACTTAAAGACTTTATGTAAATGAGAACAAATTGGCCAAGAATTTATAGTTTTAAGAGTATTGAATAACTTTAAAAGTGTTTTACATTTCATATATAAATATTTTTTAAGACAAAAAAAAAAGGATTTAAGTATTCTATTGTATTT
Source organism: Stomorhina lunata (assembly GCA_933228675.1). Classification (NCBI taxonomy): domain Eukaryota; kingdom Metazoa; phylum Arthropoda; class Insecta; order Diptera; family Rhiniidae; genus Stomorhina; species Stomorhina lunata. The sequence goes on from OW121740.1 coordinate 175,782,339, forward strand.
TTTGCTTCAATAAAATTTCTATATTTTATAAGATTCTGTGGCGTTAGGAAAAGGGACATAACGTTGAGTGAAAGGAAAAAGACTCTGAAATATATAATTCAGAAAAAAATGTAATTTTTCGGAACTTTTTGCGATATATAAAAAATATCGTCGGCCTATGTCTAAAATGGCTTATCTACAGATTTTTGAAATTGAGATTTTTATACCATACGATTCCGTATGACGCATTTTACCTATAGTGTGAATTTTTTATCAAAATGTTAATTTATTCGCGACTTATTCACTTTTTTGTTTGGCTAATCTAAAGTATCTGGTTGACCGAGCCTGGCTCGGAGCTTTGTGATAAGTATTTTGAGGCAAATTTTAAAGTTTTTATATATTTTATTTTATAAAGTACTAAAATAAATTTAGGGGAAAGACATTGTACAAATATTCAGTTAATTTTGAATTATTTTATTTATTTTTTCCGATCAACACATAGTTTGCATAGTTTACATAGCTTAACTCATTTTGAATAATTTTGGAAATTGGTCATACCAACAGAAACCTTCGTCGACTCATGTGCAACAGCTTTGCTAAAAATTATAGTCTGATCAAATGCACAGTTTACGATTTAACTCATTTTGAGCAGTTTTCAGTGGCGCCACCTGAAGTTGTACTAAGAAACCTTCATCTGCTTATGCGTAACAACTTTGCTTATGATTACAACATGATCAAATGCACAGTTTACGATTTAATTCACTTTAAGTAATATTCAGTGGCGCCACCTGTCGGACTTTGGTCATTCCAATTAATAAACCTTCGTTGACTTATCCGCAACAACTTTGCTAAAGATTATAGAATGATTAAATGTACAGCTAATGATTAAATTGACTTGGAGTAAATTTCAGTCGCGCCACCTGTCGAAATTTCTTCATACCAACTAAGAAACCTTCGTCGGCTCATGTGCAACAACTTCGCTAAGGATTATAGCATGATTAAATGTACAGCTTACGATTAAATTGACTTTGAGTAATTTTCAGTAGCGCCACCTGTCGGAAATTATTCATACTAATTAAAAAGCCCTCGGCGGCTCATGCGCTACAAATTTAGTAAAGATCATAGTATGATCAAATGTACAGTTTACGATTTAATTAATTTTAAGTAATTTTCAGTGGCGCCACCTGTCGGAAATTAGTCTTACCAACTTAAAAACCTTCGTTGGCTTATCCACAACATCTTTGCTGAAGAGCTTAACATGATCAAATTCACAGTTTGCTATTCTATAAAGAACATACATAACTATTCTATAAAGAACATACTATTTTTTTTCAAAAAGTTCCATATGCATATTTGGTACTTCCTTGGCACCAATTGAAATCGGGACATTTTATTAAAACGCAGTTAACATAATGTTCCTATTCATATTACTTTTGGAGATGTTAAGTTATCATTTTATCCCTTTTTTACCCATTTTGGCCCCAAAATCAAAAAAGTACCAAATACGTATTCAATATTTCTTTCACATCTATTGTTTGCAGTACAAAGTTCCTATCTATATTCTTTAGTTTAAAAAATAAGAGTGGGTTAAAAAGTACCAAAAAACTATTTTCACCCTTTTTTACCCCCTATCGGACATAGTTTCAAAAAAGTACCAAACACCTGTCCGCTTATTTTCATACCTGTTTCTATACCTATTACTTTAGAAGATATAACGTTTTCGATATTTTCCCCTTTTTACCCTCTTTTAACTTTTATAAAAGAAAATGCATTTTCAAAAAAATGCGTTTTCAAAAAATAAATTATTAGCAATAAAATGTAATAAACGTGGAATATAGTACAATTTAAATACATAAAAGTATCCCAAATCATGAGGGAGTATTATGTAATCGGAATTACATAAATTTCTTAAATTATGTTATGCAATCCACTTTCCTACAAATTCACTATGAACAAAATGGTTTATCTACACATTTTAAAATTTATGTATAAAAAAACAAACTGGCTGATCTACCCTAAAGTCGCGAATATTGGTTTTTAGTTAAAAAATTTTATTTCAGAAAATGTTAAAAACTCACTAATAAGAGAATTAAAGAGTTTTTTGCTTTTCCTGAAAAATCAGTATTTTGCAGATAAGCCATTTTAGATATAGGGCGACGATATGCTTTTTAGTAAGACTTAAGCTTTTTAGGCAACTTAACTATATATGTTCCATGTCACTACATACATAATTCTGAATTTTACCCATTTTCACACAAATAAATAATTTCTTGTTCTATTTTTAACAATTTAATTTTCCAAGTCGTTTTGTTAGAAATAAAAGGAATAAAACTAAAAAGTATTTAAAATAATTTTCCTCTTTTTCAATTTTCCCCAATACTTACAAAAAGAAAAGCAACCAACTTTATGCCAAGAAAAAAAGAATTAGAAGAAAAATCTTTAAAAAAAAAAGAAAACCTAAAAAAAATTGTGAAAATGTGGTGAAAATGGGTCAATCAATGAACTGTTCATTCGTTGAAAATGTGTGTAAATAGTTTTTTGGTAACATTTATTTTATATTTTATATTTCTTTGCTCTTTTGTCTTTAGAAATTCATTAGTTATTAGGAATTTTTAAATAACTCTGAAAGGCCGCAAGGAGGACAAATGAAAATTTTGTCCAAAAAAAAAACAACTAAAAAAGAAAAATTGCAATTGTTGAAAAGCATAAATTTAGAGACATTCGAAATAATGATTTTATTTCCTATTTCTCTAGATTTCGGTTTCAGAGTATGAAAATTAGAGGGGGAGTGAAATTAGGCGGAAATGAATTGAGTGCTGAAATATTTCAATTGTCTTGAAATTAAACAAAAAAGTTGAAAACTTTGTCTAGTTATTGGCTCCTATTGGAATTTAGAATGAAAAAAGACAAATTTTTCATATTTTTAAATAAAAATATAAAAGTGCTTTTGTTTTAAATAAATCAAAGAAAAAAATTTCAATCCCTGAAATTTTAAACTAAAAATCGATTTTTTTTATATAGAAAATTTTTCTTTATAAAATTTTTCATACAGAAAATTTTTCTTTGTAAATCCTTAAAATTTTCTACAAGAATATTTTTTTTATTTTTTGTTTATTCTTATAAAAATAATTTTTCGAAAAATTTTCTTTAGAAAATTGAAAAATTTTTCTTCTGAAGAAAATTTTTCGTTAAAAAAATTTTCTTCTTAAGAAAATTTTTCGTTAAAAAAATTTTCTTCTACAGAAAATTTTTCGTTAAAAAAATTTTCTTTTAAAGAAAATTTTTCGATAAAAAAATTTTCTTTTAAAGAAAACTTTTCGATAAAATAATCCTTTAAAGAAAATTTTTCGTTTCAAAAATTTTCTTCTATAGAAAATTTTTTGTTAAAAAATTGTTCTTCTATAGAACATTTTTCGTTAAAAAAATTTTCTTCTATAGAAAATTTTTCGTTAAAAAAATTTTCTTCTAAAGATAATTTTTCGTTCAAAAAATTTTCTTCTTAAGAAAATTTTTCGTTCAAAAAATTTTCTTCTTAAGAAAATTTTTCGTTAAAAAAATTTTCTTCTTAAGAAAATTTTTCGTTAAAAAAATTTTCTTCTTAAGAAAATTTTTCGTTAAAAAAATTTTCTTCTTAAGAAAATTTTTCGTTAAAAAAATTTTCTTCTTAAGAAAATTTTTCGTTAAAAAAATTTTCTTCTAAAGAAAATTTTTCGTTAAAAAAATTTTCTTCTAAAGAAAATTTTTCGTTAAAAAAATTTTCTTCTAAAGAAAATTTTTCGTTAAAAAAATTTTCTTCTAAAGAAAATTTTTCGTTAAAAAAATTTTCTTCTAAAGAAAATTTTTCGTTAAAAAAATTTTCTTCTAAAGAAAATTTTTCGTTAAAAAAATTTTCTTCTAAAGAAAATTTTTCGTTAAAAAAATTTTCTTCTAAAGAAAATTTTTCGTTAAAAAAATGTTCTTCTAAAGAAAATTTTTCGTTAAAAAAATTTTCTTCTATAGAAAATTTTTCGTTAAAAAAATTTTCTTCTAAAGATAATTTTTCGTTCAAAAAATTTTCTTCTTAAGAAAATTTTTCGTTCAAAAAATTTTCTTCTTAAGAAAATTTTTCGTTAAAAAAATTTTCTTCTTAAGAAAATTTTTCGTTAAAAAAATTTTCTTCTAAAGAAAATTTTTCGTTAAAAAAATGTTCTTCTAAAGAAAATTTTTCGTTAAAAAAATTTTCTTCTAAAGAAAATTTTTCGTTAAAAAAATTTTCTTCTAAAGAAAATTTTTCGTTAAAAAAATTTTCTTCTATAGAAAATTTTTCGTTAAAAAAATTTTCTTCTTAAGAAAATTTTTCGTTCAAAAAATTTTCTTCTTAAGAAAATTTTTCGTTAAAAAAATTTTCTTCTAAAGAAAATTTTTCGTTAAAAAAATTTTCTTCTAAAGAAAATTTTTCGTTAAAAAAATGTTCTTCTAAAGAAAATTTTTCGTTAAAAAAATTTTCTTCTATAGAAAATTTTTCGTTAAAAAAATTCTCTTCTAAAGAAAATTTTTCGTTAAAAAAATTTTCTTCTAAAGAAAATTTTTCGTTAAAAAAATTTTCTTCTAAAGAAAATTTTTCGTTAAAAAAATTTTCTTCTAAAGAAAATTTTTCGTTAAAAAAATTTTCTTCTGAAGAAAATTTTTCGTTAAAAAAATGTTCTTCTAAAGAAAATTTTTCGTTAAAAAAATTTTCTTCTATAGAAAATTTTTCGTTAAAAAAATTTTCTTCTTAAGAAAATTTTTCGTTCAAAAAATTTTCTTCTTAAGAAAATTTTTCGTTAAAAAAATTTTCTTCTAAAGAAAATTTTTCGTTAAAAAAATTTTCTTCTAAAGAAAATTTTTCGTTAAAAAAATGTTCTTCTAAAGAAAATTTTTCGTTAAAAAAATTTTCTTCTATAGAAAATTTTTCGTTAAAAAAATTTTCTTCTAAAGAAAATTTTTCGTTAAAAAAATTTTCTTCTAAAGAAAATTTTTCGTTAAAAAAATTTTCTTCTTAAGAAAATTTTTCATTAAAAAAATTTTCTTCTAAAGAAAATTTTTCTTTAAAAAAATTTTCTTCTATAGAAAATTTTTCGTTAAAAAAATTTTCTTCTATAGAAAATTTTTTGTTAACAAAATTTTCTTCTATAGAAAATTTTTCGTTAACAAAGTTTTCTTCTATAGAAAATTTTTCGTTAACAAAATTTTCTTCTATAGAAAATTTTTCGTTAAAAAAATTTTCTTCTATAGAAAATTTTTCGTTAAAAAAATTTTCTTCTATAGAAAATTTTTCGTTAAAAAAATTTTCTTCTATAGAAAATTTTTCGTTAAAAAAAATTTCCTTCTATAGAAAATTTTTCGTTAAAAAAATTTTCTTCTATAGAAAATTTTTCGTTAAAAAAATTTTCTTCTATAGAAAATTTTTCGTTAAAAAAATTTTCTTCTATAGAAAATTTTTCGTTAAAAAAATTTTCTTCTATAGAAAATTTTTCGTTAAAAAAATTTTCTTCTATAGAAAATTTTTCGTTAAAAAAATTTTCTTCTATAGAAAATTTTTCGTTAAAAAAATTTTCTTCTATAGAAAATTTTTCGTTAAAAAAATTTTCTTCTATAGAAAATTTTTCGTTAAAAAATTTTTCTTCTATAGAAAATTTTTCGTTAAAAAAATTTTCTTCCATAGAAAAGTTTTCCTTAAAAAAATTTTTTTCTATAGAAAATTTTTCCTTAAAAAAATTTTCTTCTATAGAAAATTTTTCCTTAAAAAAATTTTCTTCTATAGAAAATTTTTCCTTAAAAAAATTTTCTTCTATAGAAAATTTTCCGTTAAAAAAATTTTCTTCTATAGAAAATTTTTCTTTAAAAAAAAAGTTTCTTCTATAGAAAATTTTTCTGTAGATAAATTTTCTTTAAACAAATTTGTTTCTATAGAAATTTTGTTTTTTTATAGAAAATTTTTCCTTAAAAAAAAACTTTCTGCCATAAAAAATTTTTCTTTAAAAATAATTTTCTTCTATAGAAAATTTTTCTTTAAAAAAAAAATTTCTTGTATAGAAAATTTTTCTGAAAAAAAACTATCTTCTATAGAAACATTTTCTTTAAAAAAAAATTCTGTAGAAAATGTTTCTTTAAAAAAAATTTTTCTTCAAAAAAAAATTTTCTTCTATAGAAAATTGTTCTTTAAAAAAATTGTCTTCTATAGAAAATGTTTCTTTATAAAAATATTATGTTAACATTCTACTCAAACTATTTTTTATTTTTTTTATAAACATGTTAAATGTTTTCACTCATTCCGATGACACAAAAATTAATCTTGATTAATGCTAAGTCTATTATAAGGCTAAATGACAAAGGCTAAATAAAGATTTATACTCAGACTCAAGATTTATACTCAGACTCAAGATTTATACTAAGGCTCAATTATACTCAGAAAAATAATTTGTACTCAGTCTTAAATTATGTACATAAATTTACACTCAGACACACGTTTTTATTCAAATTAACCATTTTTACTCAGGCGAAAGGATTATACTCAGACAAGAGACTCACATAAAGGGCAACGAATTATACTCAGATCGAAGATTTATACTCAGAGTTAAAAGTGTACTCATATGCATATAAATTTTACATAATTCTTTAATTTTTATGTAATAGTAAAGATTTGCACTCAAAAATATGATTCTAGTTTGTTTGAAGATTTGTACTCTGACTTTTAATCAGACTAAAGATTTTTACTCAAACCAACAATGTATGGCCTGAGTATACATCGATGTATGCAAGAACTAAAGATTGAGTATTAATGCACATTGAGTATAAAGAAAAACCTTAACAAATTACTTTTGAGGGGTTTATATAACTCAAGCGGCTGTCGATTGAGTGTAATTTACATGTGTTTTGTTATTGTAACAAAAACAAAATACATGTAAATTTCACTCAATCGTCAGCCGCTTGAGTTATATAAGCCCCACATTAGACTCAAACCAAGTTTTCTACTCAGACTAATGTGTTCTGCTCAAACTAATGATTTTTTAGTTACTTTAAATTAAATTCTTTAAGTTTTTACTTTAAATGTGTAATTATTAAATTTTTTTGAATAGTCTTAACAATTTCCCCGCAGTTAACTAATATGTTTAGAAATTATATACGACGCAAGTTTATGTTTTTAGCCACTCAATTGCTGTTGAAGTAAAACTATTTCAAACTCTTTGTCAGGAAGTTTTAAAGTTTTTTTCCATTACTTGTGCTGATTTTTCGCATCTGAAATATTTCTATTTAACTTAAAATTTCGTAAAATATGTAACAAAAATGTTCATTAAGAGTCCTTAAAGTTTTGATACGCAAAAATGTTTTATAGTTTTTTTTTTCCTTTTTGCCAAACGAGTAGAAACAATTTCGCGTTCTAGCAAATAGCAGCTAATTAGCGCATTTTAAGCAGTCAAAACTTTAAGTTGAGTGGAAGATGCAAGTTCAACTTTTTCGCTGTTTGTTGCTGCTTGTTTCGGTATTAAGTAGTTAAACAATAATAAACTGAAAAATAAAGTTTAATTTGAGCAAAAATTGTATTTTTGCAAACGAAAAATATTATTTTTTTAAACAAAAGATTTAGTCAAATGTAAATGATTTATTAAATGTAAGGCAAAAATGCAGGGAAATTGCTGAACATTTGATGTCAATGACTTTTATAACAAATAAATTTCGAAGGGGTCAAAAATTGAGAAGGAAATTGTTAAAAATACTTTTATACTATTATTTTTCAGTTTAATGCATAAAATTAAATTGCATTTAAACTAAGCTAACATAACTTTCTTTCAGCAAACTCGAACCTGCCTTGGAGCCTAAATTTCGCTCTTTACTGGAAGAAATGTTTATAAATTGGACAACACAGATACACGAGATTATCCAGGAGAAATCAGATTGTATCTCCCATTGCACAATCCGCTCAACAAAACCTTCTATAGTTATGGTGAACACGCCCCAGCAGGAGATCAATTTCTGGCTAAATCGTCAACAAAATTTAAAAAATATCTACGATCAATTACGCACAAACACCCACAAATCCTTAGCCCTTATTTTGGAATCCATAGATTCCTCATATTATCCTTCGTTTAAGAAAATTTTCAAAAATCTCATTTTCGCCTGGCAAGAAGCTAAGGATATTACCCTGTGGCTACAGCCTCTGATAAGGCAAACAGCCACCTTTAATGCTGTAAATTTTAGTAACTCCCATGAGTTAATAGCTCCTTTAGTACATGTTATTCACTTGATTTGGTCTAATGCCAGACATTATCGCAGCACTGTGCGTATGTCGGTTCTACTGCGTTGCATTTGTAATTTAATGGTGCGCAGAGCTGGAGAAGATTTGGAGGTGGCTACACTTTTTCATACAGACGCGGATGAGGGCCTGATGAAGATAACCAGGACTATAGATATTTTGGAAATGTTCAAGTGAGTAACATACTATGTGTATAAAACCTTTTTTAAAGAAACAAATTTTTTTCACTTAAAAAATATAGATTTTTACTGAAATTGTTTAGCTAAAAAAAATTGAGAAAATTTTTTTTCTATATAAAATTTTTCACTTGAAAAAATTTTCTTCTATAGAAAATTTTTCACTTGAAAAATTTTTCTTTAGAAAAATTTTTTACATAGAAAATTTTTCTTTAGAAAAAATTATTATTTAGAAAATTTTTCATTATAAAAATTTTTTATATATAAAATTTTATATAGAAAATTGTACTTTAAAAGAAATTTTTATATAGAAAATTTTTCTTTATCAAAATTTTTTACATAGAAAATTTTCTTTAGAAAAATTTTTTATATGTAATTTTTTTTTTTTTTTTTTTTAATTTTTTACTTAGAAAATTTTTCTCTAGAAATACATAAAATTTTTCTTTAGAAAAATTTTTTATATATAAAATTTTTTATATGTAAAATTTTTTATATATAAAATTTTTTATATATAAAATTTTTCTTTAGAAAAATTTTTTGCATAGAAAATTTTTCTTTAGCAAAAGTTTTTGTATAGAAAATTTTTCTTTAGAAAAATTTTTTATATAGAAAATTTTTCTTTTGAACAATTTTTTATATAGAAAATTTTTCTTTTGAACAATTTTTTATATATAAAATTTTATATATAGAAAATTTTTCTTGAGAAAATTTTTTTATATAAAAAATTTTTCTTTAGCAAAATTTTTTAGAAATTTTTTAGAAAATTTTTCTTTTGAAAAATTTTTTATATAGAATTATTTTTTCTATAAAAAATTTTTCTTTAGAAATTTTTTGTTTTTATAAAATTTTTCTTTAGAAAAATTTTTTATATAGAAAATTTTTCTTTTGAACAATTTTTTATATATAAAATTTTATATATAGAAAATTTTTCTTGAGAAAATTTTTTTATATAAAAAATTTTTCTTTAGCAAAATTTTTTAGAAATTTTTTAGAAAATTTTTATTTTTTATATAGAATTATTTTTTCTATAAAAAATTTTTTTTGTTTTTATAAAATTTTTCTTAAGAAAAATTTTTTATATAGAAAATTTTTCTTTAGAAAAATTTTTGTGTAGAAAATTTTTCTTTAGAAAAATTTTTTGTATAGAAAGTTTTTCTTTAGAAAAATTTTTTATATAGAAAGTTTTTCTTTAGAAACATTTTTTATATAGAAAATTTGTCTTTAGAAAAATTTTTTGTATAGAAAATTTTTCTTTAGAAAAATTTTTTATTTTTCTAAAGAAAAATTTTTTATTTAGAAAATTTTTCTTTAGAAAAATCGTTTATTTAAAATATTTTTCTTTATGAAATTTTTTTATAAAAAATTTTTTATATAGAAAATTTTTCTTCAGAAAAATTTTTTATATAGAAAATTTTTCTTCACAAAAATTTTTTATATAGAAAATTTTTCTTCAGAAAAATTTTTTATATGGAAAATTTTTCTTTTGAAAAATTTTTTGTATAAAAATTTTTTTTTTAGAAAATGTTTCTGTTGAAAAATTTTTTATATAGAAAATTTTTCTTTAGAATTTTTTTTTTTATATAAAAATTTTTCTATAGAAAAATTTTTAGTATAGAAATTTTTTTTTAGAATTTTTTTTATATAGAAAATTTTTCTTTAGAAAATTTTTTTATATAGAAACTTTTTCTTTAAAAAAAAATTTATGTAGAAAATGTTTCTTTCAAAAAATTTTTGGTATAGACATTTTTTCTTCATAAACATTTTTTTATCGAAAATTTTTCTTTATAAATTTTTCTTTATAGAAAGTTTTCTTTATAGAACATTATTAAATAGAAAAGGATTTTTCAAAAATTTTGAGACGTCTACAATTTAATTAAAAAGTTTTACTGTAGTGTATTGCACTAAGATCCCAATTTATTACAATTATTTATTATTGTCAAACATTTAATTAAAAAGTTTTACTGTAGTGTATTGCACTAAGATCCCAATTTATTACAATTATTTATTATTGTTTTCTTTATAAAAATTTTGTATACAGAAAATTTTTCATTATTCAAATTTTGTTAAATAAATTTTTTTTACAAAAATTGTTTATATAGAATTTTTTTATTTATTAAAAATTTTATATAGAAAATATTTCCTTCAAAAAAAATGGCATAGAAAATTTATCTTTTGAAAATGCCGAAAATGTTTCTTTTTATACTGAAAATGTTTCTTTATAAATTTTTGTTTTATAAAATATTTGTAAATAGAAAAGTTTTCTTTATGAAAATTTTTTAAACAGAAATTTTTTCTTCATAAAAATTTTTCTTATAAAAATTTTTAATATAGAAAATTTTTCTTTATAAAAATTTTTTATATCGACAATTTTTCTTTATAAAAATTTTTTATATTTTTCTTTATAAAAATTTTGTATAAAGAAAATTTTGCTTCATTAACATTTTTTATATAGAAAATTATTAGTTTGAAAACTTTTTCATATCGAATTTTTTTTATATGGAATTTTTTTTATATGGAAAATTTTTCTTTATAATTTTTTTTTTTATATAGAAGATTTTTACCTTGAGTATTTATATTTATGTAGAAAATATTTTTTTATATTGAAAAATTTTCTATATAAAAATTTTTGAATATGAAAACTTTTTTTATAAAAAATTTTGATATAGAAATTTTTTTTTTTTTTTTTTAATTTGTATAGAAAAATTTTTTTATAACAATTATTTATTTAGAAAATTTTTCTTTTAAAAAATTTGTCTTTATAAAAATTTTAATTGTAAAAATTTCTTATATAGAAAATTTTGCTTTATAAACATTTTTTATATAGAAAAATTTTTTTATACAGAAAATTTTACCTTATCAAATTTTTCTTTAAAAAAATTTTGTTAATTTTTTGTATAGAAAATTTTTCTTTATAAAAATTTTTCGTCGTAAACATTTTTTATTTAAAAATTTTGATTTAGATCCAAACTTTTGGAGTATAAAACCAAATATGCCAGCAATCAAACTATATTGCCCTCCTTGCCGCCCTTGGCCTCCAACCTGGCTTCTTCGGACTCTTTAGCTATGTCCTTACCAGCAGTAGAATTACCCCAATTATGGCGTTTTTCAAATGAAGATGTTTTTGGTTTAACCTTAAATGGTTTCCTGGAACAATTGATTGAATTGCAAACTATCTTTGAGGCAGCTGTAACCTTTCAAAGTCTGGAGAAACTTGAAATTGGTGGAAGTCTTGGTAAGGTTCTGACCGAGAGGATAAGGCAGGTAAGTTTACCCAAGGGCTTTGATGACATATTTCTCTTGACCTTTTTAATTTCCAGATTCATGTGGAATTCAAGCAATTGTTTGAGGAATGGACAAAATTAGAAATCGACCTAGGCCAACAAACATCTACCTCCTCAATATCAACTCTCAATTACAGTCATCACAAAAGACAAACCTTCAAACGGGAGCAGCTTATATTTTTTCAGCGTATGAATGTTTTGGAGAAAAAACTGGCCACCATTTTACAACAATCCTACAAGGACTGTCACAATTGGGAGCAGCTAACAAAGGTATACATTGCGTGGGTTTGTTGAAAAAAAAAAACAGTTGGATTTAGATGCAAATCAAAAGCGAAAATTTCTGGAATTCTTTACATGTCAATAGCAGAAGGTTTAGAATAGCGTACAGTATTTGGTAGGATTTAAAAGGATAAATATTTGAATATCCTTATATTGAATATTTAAAAACATGAACTGTTTTGGCCTGTTTTAAATTGAATTTCCGTTTAACCAAGTCATAAGGAGGCAGGCTTACCTTCTCGATTCGAATTAAAGTGAAGAGATTTAGTTTTTTAATTGTATTGCATACTTTTAGGAGGTGACAGATAATGTTTATTTTCATCAACCCAGCTAGCAATTTGGTAATTGTTGACGATAATATCAGCAAAATGAGTCTTTTGGGATTTGTATAGATGATCAAAAACTGATTAATCAGCTTGATGATTCAAAAAAGATTCCAAAAAGACTCCTTAAAACGCTAAGAAAACGACTAATTTGAAAAAGCAAAAACAATTCTTGCAGAATGTGTGCAGTCAAAATCTTATCGTGCAAACGATCTTTATACGATTGTTTTTTATGTTATTTAAATCAGTTTGTTGATCAAAAAAGACCACAAAAAGACTCAGAAAATACCTTAAAAGCGATTTTTTGAAAGCAAAATGTTTGCAATCAGTTTGGTGATCAAACAAGTGTACAAAAAGACTCATATACGCTTAGCAAGCGACTAGTTAAAAATAGCACACAAAACCTTGTAAAATGTACGTAATATAACTATTTTTAGGTGATACAAAAATGCCATGATCGGTGATGTGGCTTAGTAGGTTAGCACGTCGACTACTAAGCATAACATATCATATTCATCAGCAGCCTAGGTTCGATCCTCGGTTTTGGCACCATCAATTTCTGTAATTATTAACGCAACTTCACTGTTCAAAAAATAGATGTTCTAAAAATAGATATACTGTGATGAGTAATAAAAAGCTATATTTTTTTACAAAACTAACAAAATGTGTGTAATAAAACCGGATTTTTTAAAAATTTTTATATGAAAATATAAAACTTCGATTTCCTTGGAAACTAGAAGAGATAGAGCAATTTGGCCAAAATCTGTGATCACAAAAAAAATTTAAAATTCGTACTAAAACCTAATTTTTTTGGAAAATTTTATATGAAAATATAAAACTTCGATTTCCTTGGAAACAAGAACAGATAGAGCAATTTGGGCAAAAATCTGTGATCACTAAAAAAAATTTTAAAATTTGTACTAAAACCTAATTTTTTGCAAATTTTTATATGAACATATAAAACAATGTGCAGTCATATTCTAATCAGCAACACGAGTCATTAAAGACTCGTTTTGAAGAGTCGCATGAAGGGTACCATTTTCTCATATAAAAAGATCATTTTTGACTCATAAGTGATACCATAAATGACCATTTTAATTGTGCAGTGGAGTCAAAAAAGACTCATATTTAATGAAAATTTTCCAAAAATGCTGGCTGGGAAAAAGAAGTTATTCACTGAGTTCTAGGAATGAGTTAACCACACGATTAAAGTAAATTAACCTGTGATTAAGGTCAATTCACTATGATAATAACACATTTTATTACGGATCTCCTAATGGTATACTACAAGATTTTGCAGGATAACAGTCTTATTGAATATTTATAAATAAGATATCCTTAATCCTTTGACCAATTACTGTTATAATACGCACTTTCTAAACCAGTATCCTTTGCCACCATCTAGTTCCCTTTAGAACTTTTGAGCTCTTTCAATAATTTTAACCTCAATCTCCTTTCTTCGACTTTTCAACCAAAATTTTCAATCATTTTCTCTTTTTGCATTACATCTTCCTATTCTATATAAAAAATATTTGTGTGTGTGAGTAAATTCTTCTGCAATCCTGAATGTATGTAGATATGTATGTATTTGTGGGAATTTTTTTTTTGTGGTAATAATGGTTGACATGAATGGTTTTTGTGTTTGCCTGATTGTATGTATGTACGTATTTATGTGAACCTGACATAACATAAGAATAAAGCTTTCCTTTCCTCCTACTCCTTTTTTTTTTGTGTAGCTTACAACAATGTTTGCCAATATCGTGCAACGACAAACCATTCAAACCGAATTAATGGTAATTTTACCGCACATCTTTAGCGTATTGAAGGAGGAATTGGTATTGATTGAAACCATTGTCAGTGAAGTGCTATTGGCATTTGAATATAAAGGTGTTGAAGCCATACCAATGGAAATGAATTTTCCAACTATAGCTGGTGCCATCATGTGGTTGGAAAATTATATGAAAAGATGCGATGTCTTTGCTGGCAATGAATTGAATGCTTTAATAACTTCACTGTAAGTAATTGTATGTAAGATAATTGCAAAGGATGTTTGCTTCTAAGTATGTATGTATATATGCACTAACCAAAGTTACAGGTAAACAAATGCTAGATGATGCTTTATACATATGTAAGTAGAGGGAGTAGAAGGGTACACTCAAAAATTTAGTAATCTTATAAAATATTGGCTGTTAGTACTAGTATTCAAACTAATCAGTAAAAAACTAGTGTTTAATGAAAGAACTTTATTAAATTTTTTTAATTTAAATTGTCTTTTATGGTGTACCCCCAATTTTAGTTAATTTCACATACAAAAATAATGTCAAAAACATTTCTTCCTTAACACTAACGCTTAAGTAATGTTAAGGACTCTTTTTGTAAACAGATTTAAGCAGAAGAAAATGGTTTTAATATTAAAGGAAAATTTTCTATGAAAGTGTCAATAATTAAAGACCGACTACCTAATACCTTATATCGCTAAGGTTGAAGTTAAAGGTACAATGTTGTAAGATAGACAAGTGATCTGACAGACTAGTACATACTCAGACCAATACCAAGACAGATTGAATAGATGTATAAAAGAACGAACTAAAGGACTAATGTCAAAGACAATATAATATAAAGATATTGTACTCCATACATTTTGTTTCTGTCAAATGTGAAATTAAAGTGAATAAAGAACAATGCAAAGCACATAAACGCACAAACAAACATACATTTCATGAACACGTGTGTGTACCTTAGCTTTCTCTCATTACATAGTCATCTCCATTAGTTGTTTCCAAATTAGAGTACAGGAAGTAAACTCTTATTTTTATGGAGTTTTTAAAACGACCATGCGACAATTCAAGGTATGGAAGTGCAACACCTTTATATTACTTACATATAAATACTTACTTACATAAAGACTAACACACTGAGAACAACAAACCTTTTTAGAAGCATTGGTTGTTAAATAAACTTATTGCAAAAGATTTCCTATACCTTTCTGCAAGCAAACTTATTTTAAGCTTATTTTGAAAAAAAAAAAGTTAACAGATTTTAAATACAGCTTAAACAAGTAAGAAAATGCTATAGTCGCCCAAGCCCGAACATACGGTACCCTTCACCACTAATGTCAAAGGTGTTCTTTTTCTTGCATTAAGTCAAATATTTGCAAAATTTTGCCATCATACAAACATTTTCTTATAACTTATATACATATTTACTCTTTTTTGTCATTTTGACTTATATGGGGCCTAGAGTCAAATGTGGACCAATTATCGCGAAAATTTTCAAATTGATTACAGTTTTTACAAAAATTATGCATGGAAAAATAAACTCAAAATTCTCATTATCTTAAGATTTATGAGCGTTTTAGTGATTTTTTTCTCATTTAGTGCGTTTTGACAGAAAAGTTTGTATGGGAGCTATAGTCAAATATGGACCGATTTCAAGGAAATTTGGTACAGTAATTTTGGTTTACATAAACTTATAATATCCATTCCACCAATGGTGGTGAAGGGTATACAAATGCTTAAAATGGCAATACCTTTTAAAATAGTACTGGCATCTTACAGTTGGTGACACATTGTACTGATGTCCATAGCGGGACAGAAAATGCAGCATTCTACACTGCTAAGTGTCACATTGTTTTGCCAGTATACCTTCAAATTATAACTCTAATTTAAAATCATAAAAATTTGTAAAAAAAACATTTTTGATATGAACCTTATAGCAAGACTCAAACTCACAACCTCCTACTTTTTCGATAACTTTTAGCATTTGACATAGGTTGCCACAAGCAGTACAACTTTTTTACTGGTTGTGTTGCCAGCTTTAAGTAACAATAATATCATTCTAAACACGCGTTAGCGTTGATGGCATACTTAGAGGGTGTTATTAGTGTACTTTTGAAAGACATCCGAAATAAACGGTTAAAATGGGTTAATTTTAATAATTTTCATCCCTTAAAGACAACAACAGCTAGAAAGTGATAAATTTACAGATTTCTCTAAGGTTAAAATGGGTTAATTTTAATAATTTTCATCCCTTAAAGACAACAACAGCTAGAAAGTGATAAATTTACAGATTTTTCTAAGGTGCTCAAAAGACCATCCTATGCAATGTAGGGTATACAAATCTTTCATTATAAAGACAAATTCTCTACTCTTTTATTTTTGGAAATTGCCGTAAAATAATTTCCAATATATTTTCTATTAAATCTCAAAACCACCACTCACATACAGACACGCACAGAAGATAAGACTGAATTTGAAAATGTCAGTTTCCTTATTTCTTTCGATAACACATTAACTAGTTTTAAAATCAAAGATTGCAAGGAAAGTTTGATATACAGAATGTTAGTAGAACCAACTTACTAGAACTCTTTTTTTTTAATTATTGGACCAATACTCAGGGGTGACCCCTACGTATGCATATGCAATGTGATAGTACTAGGAAAAAAGGTTGTGGGAAGGAGGATAGAGGGAGTAGTGTTTGTGGATATTCGATTTGAACCTTTGGATATCATAATTAGAGGGGAAGACTGATGCAGGAAGTTTATTCCACATTCGTGCTGTGCGGCTAAAAAACGAGTTTTCTCTATAGTGCGTCGTGCGATCCACTGAAAAATCGACTACAAAGGGATGAGCCCTTGTTGAGTTACGTGTGCTACGAAGAAATGTACGGGTTTCTGGAACAAGATCCCTAATTTCGTTTGAGCACATGCCATTGTAGTAGCGATAGAATAGTGAAATGCAACCCACATTACGACGATGCTCCAATGAGGCAATAGAGTTGGCTACCCTACTGTCACCGATAAGCACCTTCGCCCTCTCTTGTACACGGTCGAGAAGCTCTAAAATAGACTTTGAAGCACCGGCCCATACATGAGAGTTGTATTCCATTTTCGGTCGGATATAAGTGGTATAGATGTTAAGGAGATCAGTTGGAGTGAAGTATGTCTTACACCGCTTTAGAAAGCCGAGACACTTGAATGCTTCTTTCGACACTTGAAAAACGTGATTAGTCCAACGGACATCATACTGAATTTTCATGCCTAGAACATCAAGAGTTTCTGATTCCTCAATATTTATGCCACCCATAATTACAGATGACGCAACATTGTTCATAACGCGTTTGTGTGTTAATACACACAAACTTTGATGAAATTTGGCACAGATCATTTTTTTGATAATGGGACCAAGGCTATTGAAATTCGTCAAAATCGGTTCATTATTTATGGTACCTCCCATAGGTCACATTCCCCGGAATTGATATATTGGCCACAAATATCAATATTTTTTCATGAGAAATAAAACAGATACTGCATATGTAAACTAAACTGCATATGTAAACTAAAATCACATTTGACCATAGCTCCCGTACAAACTCTTCTTTTAAAACGCACTAAATGAGACAAAAATAACTAAAACGCTCATAAATCCGAAAATTATGACAATGTTAACTCTATTTTTTGCACACATAATTTTTGTAAAAACTGTAATCAATTTGCTAAATTTCAAGATGATCGGTTCACATTTGACCCTAGCCCCCATATAAGTCTAAATGACGAAAACAGCTTAAATTTACAAGCCTTAAGAAAATGTTCGTATTTTGACAAAATTTAGGAAAAATTTGTTTTATAGATGAAAAAGTACAACTTTGACTTTAGTGGTGAAGGGTATGGTATGGTCGGGCTTGACCGACTATAGCAGTTTCTTACTTGTTTTTTTAAATACACTGATATTTGTAAAATTTGTACGATTATTGTTAGGAATATATTTAAATATTTGAATATTTTAAATTGGGCAAAATTGACCCACAAATGTCATATGCGTTATACTTTTCATACCCTTCACCACCATAGGTGGAAAGGACCCACCTTTTAGTATACCAATAGGCTATAAATCACTTTCTAAGTCAATTTAGCGATGTCAGTCCGTCCGTCTGTCTGGACCCCCATGTAAACCATGTAAACAAAGTACAAATTTCGTTGAAATCGGTCCACATTTGACCATAGCTCCCATATAAAAACGCTCGTAAATCTGAAGATCATGAGAATTTTGAGTTTTTCTTATGAAATCTGTAATCAACTTGCCAAATTTCCAGATAATCGGTCCACATTTGACCCTAGTCCGAACGGTGGAAACAGCGTAAATATAAAAGTTTTGGGAAAATGTTTGTATGATGGCAAAATTTAGCAAATATTTGTTTTTACACACGAAAAAGAACACCTTTGACCTTAGTGATAAGGGTATCGTATGGTCGGGCTTGACCGACTATAGCACTTTCTTACTTATTGGAGTACAGGATAAGTTTTAATGAAAGCATATCAATTAATAGAAAGGATAATCTACATACAAAAGAAAACTTAAATTAGCCACATTTTTTCAAACGCACTCCTTACTAACAACATTAAACAAATACTAACATATACACTCGCTCATTCATCTAGTCTTACAGCCACTGATAATCCTTTAAGTTGTCAATATGAAAAGTTGACTGCACGACGCGATATTTTGACAACAAAACTAAGTAATTTGCAGTTGAAAATTTGGAACAATTGGCAGCAAACAATTGAGAAACGCATAGCCCAAGGACTCGATTCCAAGGTAATGACAATGATGATGATGTTGTCAACGTCGTCGTCGAAGACTCAGCGAAAACAATGTGAAAATTGTTCTAGTGAAATGGATGCAAAAACCAAAAAAAGCTATGAGGGTTGTGGTGGTAGCCAAGGTAAAAGAGTCAAAAACACCTGGTTGAATACAAACCAACTATGCACCTACTCTACTATTAACAGTGCAACAGCAATAGCAACAACATCTAAATCATCATCATCATCATCTACTAAGGCTGCTTTATATTGTCATCATGTCAACACTGCTTTAACTGCCAAAAATAATGCCACTGTTGGAGTTAGTCTTAATTCAAATGCCACTACTAATGCGACTGCTACTAATGCTTCTCCATTGCAAGTAACAAATGAATCGCATTCCCGAGCAGTAGATGAGTTTGTGGTCTTAAATAAATCATCATTTGTTAGTGACATGAAAATCCTTGAAATCAATTTATCCATTGAACTTTTTACCTTGTTGAGAGAAACTAAATATTTGTTGGCTTTGCAAGAAGTTCACAAAAAGTCATTGGCGTTAGGAGCAAACGAGCTAACAACAACAGCAGCTACAACACAATTAACATGCGTGTCAACACAACTACATTTACACCAACAACAGCAGCAGCAGGATCATTTACAAAAACAACAACAGCATCTGCAGCAGCAACAACAACATCCTCATCAATTGCCTTTAACACTTTTAGATTTATACGCACAACGCGACATTTTCTGGCAACGTAAGATCAAACTAATGAAAATTGCCGAATACTACAATAGCATCAGGGAAGGATTAACAGCCTCGAATGAAATGCAATTAATTCAACCGATTGTCGTTGACATCGATGAACGCATAGAATTTGCTAGCAAAACATTGACATGGCGAAACTTTGGTAAGTTGTAACGAAAGGAGATTTGTTTTTGTGTTCGTATGGGCTAAAGGAAACGATATGTTTTGTATTAATCCTTGTAGTTTTTCATTTATATGTAGTTAATTCGATTCTTATTCCAATGTGTTTAAAACCAGTAACAGTTTCAAAATTGGGCAAATTTTCCAAAAGTACCAACAACATGCCGTTGGTCTCATGTAGAAAGGCCCTAACTCACACTTTTTTGGAATTTGATTTGTTTTTGTGATTCCAATGCATTTAACGCAGATACACACAAATTTAAGGCAATTTTATAAAAATTAGCGGATATTTAGGTAATTTTCTTAAAGGCCCCAACTTATTCCTAAAAAAGTATATATTTTTAAAAGCCATATCTCACCAAATTATCTGTTGTTGCCTCAACAAATAATATAAAGCTTTGTTATCTTAAAGCTTTTGGTTGGATATATAAGTATTTCTAATATTTAACTTTTATTAACAACATTTTTCGGGTAAACAACTTTCAATATCAAAAGCTTTCGTATAGGTAAATTTTAGTATCTTAAGCTTTATACTAAAAACATTCCACATCGAAAGCCTTCCATTAAACACTGTCATTAAATATTTATCGAAAGTTTTCTTATATAAAACTTTCAAAGTCGAAAGGTTTTCTATAACAAACTTTCGTTATCGAAAAATTTCTTATATAAAACATTTGTCGTCAAAATATTTCAGATATAAAACTTTTTATATAAAACTTTTCTGTACAAAAATTTCAATATCAAAAACTTTCATATATATATATGTAACTTTAATATCCAAAGCTTTCTAAAAAAACTGTTTTTATTAAAAACTCCTGTATAAAACGTTTGATGTCAAAAGGATTCCTATAATAAGCATTCCATATCGAAAGATTTCTTATATAAAACATTCAATGTCAAAAGCTTTCCTGTAGGTAAATTTTAATATACAAAAATATACTAAAAACATTCCACATCAAAAGCCTTCCTTTAAAAACTGCCAATATTTATCTAAAGTTTTCTTAAATAAAACTTTCGATGTCGAAAGGTTTTCTATAATAAACGTTCGATATTGAAAAATTTCTTATAAAAAACATGTGTCGTCAAAATATTTCAGATAGAAAGTTTTTTATCTAAAACTTTTCTAAAGAAAAATTTTAGTATCAAAAGCTTTCGTATATCTTTCCTTTAAAAGCTTTCCTATAGATAACATTAATATCCAAAGCTTTCTAAAAACTGTTTACATTAAAAATTCCTACATAAAACGTTTGATGTCAAAAGGATTCCTATAATAAACATTCGACATCGAAAGATTTCTTACATAAAACTTTCAATATCAAAAGCTTTCCTATAGGTAAATTTTAATATCTAAAGCTTTCCTATAAGTAGATTTTAATATCTAAAGCTTTCTACTAAAAACATTCCACATCAAAAGCCTTCCGTTAAAACAGCCATTATTTATTTAAAGCTTTCTTATATGTATAAAACTTTCGATTTCGGTTTTCTATAATAAGCTTTCGAAATCGAAAAATTTCTTTGTCTTCAAAATATTTCAGATAGAAAGCTTTTTATATAAAACTTTGTATAGAAAAATTTCAAGATCAAAAGCTTCCCTATCGATAACTTTAATATCCAAAGCTTTTTAAGAAACTGTTTATATTAAAAATTCCTATATAAAACGTTTGATGTCAAAAGGATTCCTATTATAAACATTTTCTATAGACAAAATTTTTTCTATAGACGAAAATTTTTTAATGAAAAACTATCTACAGACGAACATTTTCTATAGACGAAAATTTTTTTAACGAACAATTTTCTATAGGCAAACATTTTTTACCGAAAAATTTTCTATATAGGAACTTTTGTTTAACGAATAATTTTCTACAGAAAAAACTTTTCTATATAAAATTTTTAATAATGAATTTTTTTTATCGAAAAATGTTTATAATAAAAAATTTTCTACAGAAAAATTTGTGTAATGAAAAATTTGTCGTCAAAATATTTCGGATAGAAAGCTTTTTATTTAAAACTTTTATACAGAAAAATTTCAATATCAAAAGCTTTCCCATAGATAACTTTAATATCCAAAGCTTTCTAAAAAACTGTTTCTATTAAAAACTCTTGTATAAAACTGTTCATGTCAAAAAGATTCCTGTAATAAACATTCGATATAGAAAGATTTCTTAAATAAAACTGTCAATATCAAAAGTTTTCCTATAGGAAAAGCTTTAAAAAGCTTTTAACTAAAAACATTCCATATCGAACGTTAAAAAAGATTTCCTGTATAAAACTTTTGTATTGAAAGGTTTCCTATAATAAGCTTTTGATTTGAAAGATTTTCCATATAAAATTTTCGATATCAAAAGATTTTTTATATAAAATTTTTGTCGTCAAAATATTTTAGATTGAAAAAATTTAATATAAACAAATTTGCTAAAGGTTACAAAGCTTTCTACTTAAAACACTCCACATTAAGAGCTCTCCAATAAAAAATTGATAATATCTAAAAAATTCCTATATAAATTTATGTCGAAAGGCTTCCTACAATAAACTTTCGTCAACGAAAGGTTTTCTAATGGAAACATTTGATTTCCTCCATAGAACTTTGAATATCGAAAGATTTCATATAGAGAACATTCAAAGTCAAACTTTCCATACCGAAAGCTTTCCTTTAGAAAACGTTTAATATCGAAAGATCTGTAGAAAGAATTCGCAATCGAAAGATTTCCTATAGAATATTTACATTCGCTATTGAAAGCTTTTTTACAGAAAACTTTTGCTTTTCTATAGAAAACGTTCGCTATGTAGAGCTTTCTTAATATAAGTTGTTTTAGTCAATACAGAAAAAAGCTCTAAGTTACATTTGTGCTCTGAAATGAGACTACAAAAAGCCCTATCTCTCAATTTAGTTTTTTACATGTTTACAATTTAAAAAAAGCTTTAAGAACCAAATTAATTTTTTATTTTAATAATAATCTGCCCGCAAAAAATCTGTTTAGATCTGTTTTTACCTCCATCTGTAAAGTTTTAAACATGCGAGTTAGGGCCTTTTTACATGAGACCAGCGATATACAATATTCTTTATATATTCTTTAAAGTACCAAACGCATATTTAATATTTTTTATATATTTTTATTCTAAATTGCCTTTTTTTAATTGATTTATTAAGTTATCGAAAGGTAAGTTAGTAAAAGTTCAAAAATATGATTCAAAAAAGTATTATAAATAGGGGTTTTTTTCTCCTAAAGGGACGTTATTACCAAAGTTCTAAAAAAGTAGAGGCTTGTTATTGATAAAATAGATTTTTTCTTTCGTCTCTATTAAATTTGACCAGCTTTTAACATTTTTTTGTAATAAACGAAAAATTTTCAAAAAATCTTTAAATTTTTTTAACTTAAATAAATTTCAAATCCTGTACCTCTGTTACCTTTTTTAGATTCTGATCTGGTCGATGAGATTTTTGAGAAAACCCGGACCTTACACTCTAGACTACAAGAGTCACGCACAAATATAGAAACAATTCTTGAAAGTGTAAGACGTTGGAGTCGTGAGCCCTTGCATCAGCGAAGTCTTTACGGTAAAAATCTGCTAGAGCTAAGGCATCAACAGGAACGTCTAAGGACGCGTCTAATGCAGTGTGAAGAAACTAAGCTGCTAGTGAATCGTTTGTTAATAGAAAATTTCTTTTTATTTTTTGACTACGAAAAGCAGGAAAAGGACTTGCAGGATAAAAGTATACAAGAGGTAAAATTCATTAAAAAAAATAAAAGTAGTTATTTCAAAAATTTTAAATGTTAAGATAAATTTTCCATTTTTATTGATTCTAGTTCCTACGCTTTTATCCTGAAAATCAACGTCAAAAATATTTATCATATTTGAAATCCATTGATGACTTAATCTATCAAGAAGTAAAATATGCCATGAAAATCAGGTTACTTCAAATATTTTAGTTCTAAAATTCATTTCCATTTTAAGCTTTTGGCAAATATCAGACCTTCAAAAGGCATTTCATTACATTTCAATTTTCATTTTACATTTATATAAATAATTTTGCATTTACATTTACATCAAGTAAATGTCATGTTTGCTTCCAACTTGTAAGTATTTAAGCTGTTGCTTTCAACTTTTAAGTGGATATTGGGTTCTCAAATTTTGTATTTAAATTGAATTTAAATTAATTCTGAAAATTCTTTTAGTGAAATATTTATTTTGTATTAAATCATGGAATTATGAGGCTATTTACTTTTAACGCCTTCACTTAAACTTAAGTAAAGTCTATGAAATATTAAAGAAAAAATATGTTGTTGCATGCACGAACATGTCATATTATGATTTAACTGTTCGTGTCTGAACAAAACTAATCAAACAATTGTATCAGCAATGAAAACAAACGATGTCAAAGGAAGTTGTAGGAGTAGGTGTCCAATCGAATACAATTAAGGCGATTAGCGACAAAATATTTTTAGTATTCGGAGAGGATTTTATACATAGGAAGAACAAAAAAAATCGATACAAATACAATTTTTTAAACACAAATTTTGTTTAACGAATTTTTTATAGATGAAAATTTTTTTAACGATTAATTTTCTATAGACAACAATTTTTTTTAACGAAAAATTTTTTATAGACGAAAATTTTTTTAACTACAAATTTTTTAAAAACGAAAATTTTTTTAATGAAAAAATTTCAATAGACAAAAATTTTTTTAACGAAAATTTTCTATAGAAAATTTTTATAATGAAAAATTTTTTATAGAAGGAAATTTTGTTAACGAAAAATTTTCTATAGACGAAAATTTGTTTAACGAACAATTTTCTATAGACGAAAATTTGTTTAACGAACAATTTTCTATAGACGAAAATTGTTTAACAAAAAATTTTCTATAGACAAACATTTTTTTAACGAAAAATTTTCTGTAGACGAAAATTTTTTTAACGAAAAATTTTTATAGACGAAAATTTTTTTTAACGAAAAATTTTTTATAGACGAAAATTTTTTTAACAAAAATTTTTTTAACGAAAAATTTTCTATATACGAAAATTTTTTAACGAAAATTTTCTATAGAAAACTATTTTTTTTTTTAGTTTTCGAGAAAAATATAACTATCATTTATAAAAATACCCAATATTTTCTTATTACATTATTTAATCCCAATATTCAATTATAAACTGATTTCGAGTCAAACATTGAATTTCAAATGAAAACTTCGAATATTTGAGCAAAAAAAGACATCAAACCCCTTTACATAGCTTCGCTTAGAGTCAATTTAAGCTAAAAAAATGTAAGTATCAATGCACCTCATTTAACCGTCAAATGATGATAGGCGAATTGTTTGAAATGATACTTACAAAAGCAACAACAACTAGAACAACTTCAACAAATTGCTCATCATCACCAACATTACCCACATCATAATAGTTATAGTTGCAAGCATTTTCATACCCATTCGCAACGTCATGTCAGAGTCATTGTCATTATAGTCGTCAACAACATCATCATCATTATCATTATTATCAGCAACATTTTGAAATGTGTAGACAAAAGAATTGAAAAGACGACAAACGAACAAACAATCAAAAATAAAAAATAAAACCTACATTTACTCTTATACGAGTAGAAGTAGTAACATTTTGTGGTATTTTTGCAATTGCATGCAACATGCACTCCAAAATTCAACTTAATTCAACTTAATGTACACAACGTTCATACGGTTCGTCACACACGGTTGCAGCTTAAAGTATTTGTACAATGAAATGTCTGCAACCGCAACAACGTTGCTGAAATCAGCAACAGCAACAACTACAACTACTTTGGAAAACACACAAACGTCAGCGACAGCAGCAAAGTTAGCTTTGGCAACAGTAACGGAAACGGAAACTAAAACCAGGACATTTTACCATCCCTACAAAAGCATGACATCAATGGAGTTAACAACAACAACAGCAACAAAAACATCAACAGCGGCACTTGTTATTGGAGAGTCTTCACCACCATTATCCTCTAAAGGAACCGCAACAAACGTCAAACACTTTTTACCCCAACTACTTAAACGCAGGCAAAGCCAACAACATCAACGTGAATACTCTCACGAACAGGTGCCCGAATTACCACTTTTAACAACTTCCTCCGCGAGCATATACCCTTTTCTACAGCCTTCTCAAACAAAGTTAACTCGACAACCTCAACCCTCCCTCTCCCACTTTACTACATCCTTAAAATCTTGTGTAGGTGAGGGCTTAGTGCCACTGGCAACAGTTACGTCTGCCAACAACAACAGCACGAAAGCTCCTCTATTTGAAGTTAAGTTGGAATTGGTGGGCATGGAAATTTTGTTTCAGCCAACATTCGAGTCAAATGTGGAAAATAATTTTCAACAAATTATCGAGCAACTACTGCAAGACATCGGTAAGGCCTGCATTTGTATGCCACGTATATTTCGTGACAACAGTATAACTACATTATCGTCAGACGATGAATGGAGCGAGGAGTCAACCACTGAAACTAAACTAATTTACGGCTACAACAATAAACAGCAGAGCCAGCAAGAACTACAACATACAAATGATGTTGATGATGCCAAGACAGCAACTTCGTTTGTGACAAATGCAAAACAAGCAACAGCAATAGCAACATTAACCGCAAAAGGTATTATTTTTTTTTTTTTCTTTCAACTTTTCTTAGCACTTTTTCTCTATTCATTTCACTTTTTCACTTCGTTTGTTTTTTGTCTAAAAGTAAATCAATGCCACTTCATGTACTTACTTGGGGCTTGTTTCTTCAAAACATTTTCAAAAAAAACGGATTCAATTAAAAGAAATTTGACAACGTGATTTTGATTTCTATTTTGCCTCATTTTTCAGTATTTTTCTTTTTTTTAATTGGATTAAACATGTAACAGAAGATTTGTATGGAAGAGAAAAATTAATGCGGGCTTAGTAAACTAGAAAATTTAGAAATTTAAAAATTTTATATTATAAAATCTTTAGAATTTTTAAGCGAGATGTTAAAATATTTTGATTGAAAAACTTTTTCATAGTCTTACAATGATATCATTTAGGCGGCGTATACTCAACATTTTATCACTCATACGCAAAGTAGAAATTTGGTACCATTTCTAGATATCTTATCAAGATAGCTCTGCTCCACACAAAAATAAAACAATAACGTTAATTTCATTTTATATTTCTCCAAATAAGTTTTCCTATTACAATTTTTTTATCGAAAATGTTCCTATAAAAAAAATTTTTATCGAAAATTTTCCTATAAAAAAATTTTTTATCGAAAATTTTTCTTTAAAAAAAAGTTTTTATCAAAAATTTTTCTATAGAAAGTTTTTTAAGAAAAATTTTTCATCGAAAATGTTTCTTATAGAAAAATTTTTTTATCGGAAATTTTTGTTATCAAAAATTTTTCTATACAAAATTTTTCGATGTACAAAATTTTCGATAAAAAAAATTTTCTATAGAAAACATTTTTTAGGTAAATATTTTTTCAAAAAAATTTTTAATAGAAAATTTTTCAACAGAAATTCAAACAGAATTTTTTTATAGAAAATTTATTTATAAAAAAATTTTATCATCGAAAATTTTTGCGGTAAAAATATTTTACTGTCAAAAATTTTTCTATAGAAAAATTTTTCTTTCCAAAATTATAGAAAAATTTTTTTATCAAAATTTTTCCATAGAAACATTTTTTATCGAAATTTTTTCCATCGAAAAATTTTTTATCGAAAATTTTTCCATAGAAAATTTTTTATCGAAAATTTTTTCAAAGAAAAATTTTTTTATCGAAAAGTTTTTCATAGAAAAATTTTTTTATCAGAAAGTTTTTTATAGAAATATAATTTTATAATTTTATCAAAAATTTTTCTAAAGGAAAATATTTCATCGAAATTTTTTCTAAAGAAAAATCTTTCTATAGAATTTTTTTTTTTAAGAAAAATATTTCTATAGAAATTTTTTCTAAAGAAAAATATTTCTATAGAAATTTTTTCTAAAGAAAAATATTTCTATCGAAATTTTTTCTAAAGAAAAATAATTCTATCGAAATTTTTTCTAAAGAAAAATAATTCTATCGAAATTTTTTCTAAAGAAAAATATTTCTATAGAAATTTTTTCTAAAGAAAAATATTTCTACAGAAATTTTTTCTAAAGAAAAATAATTCTATAGAAATTTTTTCTAAAGGAAAATATTTCTATCGAAATTTTTTCTAAAGAAAAATAATTCTATAGAAATTTTTTCTAAAGGAAAATATTTCTATCGAAATTTTTTCTAAAGAAAAATCTTTCTATAGAAATTTTTTCTAAAGAAAAATATTTCTATCGAAATTTTTTCTAAAGAAAAATATTTCTATCGAAATTTTTTCTAAAGAAAAATATTTCTATCGAAATTTTTTCTAAAGAAAAATATTTCTATCGAAATTTTTTCTAAAGAAAAGCATTTCTATCGAAATTTTTTCTAAAGAAAAGCATTTCTATCGAAATTTTTTCTAAAGAAAAACATTTCTATCGAATTTTTTTTTTAAGAAAAAGATTTCTATTGAAATTTTTTCTAAAGAAAAATATTTCAATTGAATTTTTTCTAACGAAAAATTTTTCTATCGAATTTTTTTCTAAAGAAAAATATTTCTTTAGAAATTTATTGTATACAAAATATGTTTTAGCGAAAAATTTTCTACAATACATTTTTTTATCGAAAATTTTTCTATAGAAAAATTTTTTTATCGAAATTTTTCTATAGAAAATTTTTTTATCAAAAATTATTCTAAAGAAATTTTTTTTATTGAACATTTTTATCGAAAATTTTTTTATGGAAAAATATTTCTAACGAAAATTTTTTTATAAAAAAAATTTTGTTTCGCAATATTTGATGAAAATTTTTCTATAGAAAAATAGAAATATATTTATATAAAAAATATTTATATAGAAAAATAGATAGAAATATATTTATATAGAAATATATTTATATAGAAAAATTTTCTGTAGAAAATCATTTTTTTTATAGCAAAATATTCTGATCGAAAATTTTTCTTTAGAAAATATTTTTATTAAAAGTTTTTTGTAGAAAAATTGTTTATAAAAACATGTTTTTATCGAAAAGTTTTATATAGAAACAAAAAAATTTTTCTATAGACAAATTTTTTATCGAAAATTTATCTATAGAAAAATTTTTTTTATAAAAAATTTTCATATAGAAAAATATTAAAAAAAAAAATGTTTCCAAAAAGAAATTTATAGAAAAATTTTTTAATCGAAAATTTTTTTATAGAAAAATTCTTTAATCGAAAATTTTTTTATTGAACAATTTTTTTATCAAAAATTTTTCTATAGAAAAATTTTCCATAAAAAATTTTTATATAGAAAATTATTTTCATGAAAAAGTTTTCAAAAAAATTTATATAAATTTTTTTTTATCGAAAATTTTTCTATAGAAAAATTTTTTATAAAAAATTTTTATATAGAAAAATTTTTTCATGAAAAATTTTTCAAAAAAGAAAATTTATCGAAAATTTTTCTTTTTCTTTTCTTTAGAAAATTTTGTTATCAAAAATTTTTAATAGAAAATTATTTTTATCAAAAATGTTTCTATAGAAAATCATTTTTATCTAAAAGTTTTTTATAAAAAAATATTTTCATCGAAAATTTTTTAACAAAAAGTTTTCTTTTTTTTCGAAAATTTTTCTATAGAAAAATTTTTTTATCGAAAATTTTTCTATAGAAAAATTTTTTTATCGAAAATTTTTTTATCGAAAATTTTTCTATAGAAAAATTTTTTTATCGAAAATTTTTCTATAGAAAAATTTTTTATTTCGTTTATAGTGTAATGATCGCGTATACTTAATAATTATTTAAATCCAATTCCAAAACGCTCCCAGATTAACTTATATATCATTACGTGCAATTTAATAAATACACATTAAATTTTCCACCTTTATGCTTTAATCACTTTCATTTCTAGAAAACTTAGAAATAAAAGAACTCAGTGCTGGCATAAAGAAAATTGTCAACGAAACGATAAATGCCGCAAAATTATATGCGCAGGAATTTGAAGCGTATAAACATTTGTGGTGTGAAAAGTTTTCTAATGTTTTAAATCAACATTTGAAGGATCTTAACGTCACGATGACTCAAGCAGCAAAACAAACAAATGATGAAAATGAGCAGAAAAAGAAAGATTACGCCATAAATAAAGAATATTATGTAATGGAAACATTCAAACGTGAGGTAAGTGGATGATTTAGTTAAGCAGAAGTGAACTTAAGTTACCGTTTTTTTCCCAATTTATAAAGCATTTGGGCATTTGGTTAATGAAAACTATAAAAAGGGGCTAATAAACTTAAGTAAAGCGTTGATTACTTTGAGTGATAGGATTTTGAAAAAAAAATAATTTCTGTAGTATTAAAAGTGGCTAAATTATTCGATATTTGTGTTGTAATATTATAAGAACTTAGATCGCTTTTGTGGCCTTTTAATTCCCTATCTTTGTCATTTCAAGATATAGTTTTTAAGATTTATTTTTTCTAATTTTGCCATTTCGTTTTAAACAACTTTCTTCTTAACATTGTTTTCTATTCTTAGATTTCTTATAAATTATATATTTTTCTCTCCAGCCTTTATTGTACAATATTATGTGCTGACTTAACAAAATTTATCCCTTTAGATGCAGGAAACTGGTCAAATGAGCTTAAGCCAAGTCAAATCAAATCAGTTAAGTTCAAAACAATAATTTTTGTTGGCACTTGCCTAAAAATGTTATTTATAGTTGAAATTCTCATAAAATGTTTATGTTCTTCATAAATAATGTTGGCAGTAAGAAAGAGTGCTTTTGTTTCTATTCATCTTCTGTTCTCAATTTTCTTCTTTAATCTGGATAAAACTAAAGAAAAGTAAAGAAAATGGAAATTACAAATTGTAAACCACCATCAATACAAAGACAAGAGCACGTGCATACACACATTCATACATTTTCATTTACGACTACATTTGCTTTTTCTTGTTATTTCAATGAATATGAGCTCAAATATAAAGAGACATAAACAATATGCATCCAATTTTACTTTTTCCTTCCTTTTTTTTTTTTTTTTTTGGGGAAAAATAACTGACCTGAGCTAAATGCTTCTTTAGGTTTTCTTATTTTTGTTTTCTCCAACGTTGACTTGATTGTCTTAAAAGCAATTTTGGTCTCACATGTGGTCACATTTATACATTACAATACATTTACACTTACTCACTCACTTTGTATAATATACGCACATACACATGCATAAACATTTATGCCAGGAAATATGAAAAGGATGAGATTAATGCTAAAGGAAACAATAAAGAGCAAAAGTGTAAGAAACAGTCACTGACTTTTGGGTAAATATGTAAGTGTTCAAAGGGTAAAAACAGTCACGTGAAGTAGAACGACCATGCACAATGGGTCAGTAACAAACTTTTTTGAAAATATATAAACTGTATAATACCTAAGGTATAGATTCTGTACAGATCCATACTTTTTAATTTGTACAATCATAATTTTTTTCTTATAATCCAAAGATTATATATGCGACAAATCAAAAATTTTTGACCATATAATAAACCGCACCATCACCGATTTCATGAAATTTTGTATATACGTACATTAATCAAAATGTTTCTATAGAAAATTTGTTTATCAAAAATTTTTCTATAGAAAATTTGTTAATCAAAAATTTTTCTATAGAAAATTTGTTAATCAAAAATTTTTCTATAGAAAATTTTTTTAATAAAAAATGTTTCGATAGAAAATTTTTTTATAAAAAATTTTTCTAAAGAAAATTTTTTTTAAAAAACATTTTTTATCAAAAATTTTTCTACAGAAACTTTTTTTCAAAAATTTTTCTACTGAAACTTTTTTTTCAAAAATTTTTCTATAGAAAATTTTTTTATCAAAAATTTTTTATAGGAAATTTATTTATCAAAAATTTTTTTATAGAAAATTTTGTTATCAAAAATTTTTCTATAGAAAATTTTTTATCAGAAATTTTTCTGAAAATTTTTATCAAGAATTTTTTTTCTATAGAAAACTGAAAAATGTTTTCTGATTTTTTAGTCGATAATCTAAGCTTTTACCTTTGGTTTACAAACATAATTCGTAATAATTGTATTTGCAAAATAGGTAATAAAGCGACAGTTTCGATATGGTTAGGCTTGAAGAGATGACCTAAACAACCATCGAAACGCATGACGAGTGAATTGTTTGTCCCCACAAACATTTTTTGGCTTTTATCAATAAATTTTCTATTATATGAATAAATTAATAATTGTTTATAGATAGGGATTAAATGCAACTAAAATTTATTTTTGAAAATTATTTTTTTTTTCAAAAATTGTTCTTAAGAAATCTTTTTTATCAAAAATTGTTCAATAGAAAATTTTTTTTTATCAAATTTTGTATCAAAATTTTTAACAGAAATTTTTTAGCACATATATTTTTATCAAAAACTATTCTATAAAAAATTTGTTGATAAAAATTTTTTTTTATAAAAAATTTTTCTATAGAAAATTTTTTTATCAAAAATTTTTCAGTTTTTACATCCCGACTAATTTGTTATTTTTTGATAAAACTGCATGCATTCAGCTTATTTTTAAAATAAACTTGTTTATTTTAAAACATCTTTCTATCGAAAATTTTTCTATAGAAAAATTTTTTCATCGAAAATTTTTCTACAGAAAAATTGGTTTATCCAAAATTTTTCTATAGAAAAATTTTTTTATCAAAAATTTTTCTATAGAAAAATATTTTTATCAAAAATTTTTGTACAGAAAAATATTTTTAACGAAAATTTTTGTATAGAAAAATATTTTTATCGAAAATTTTTCTATAGGAAAATATTTTTATCGAATATTTTTCTATAGGAAAATATTTTTATCGAAAATTTTTCTATAGGAAAATATATTTATCAAAAATGTTTCTATAGAAGAATATTATTACCAAATATTTTTATTTAAAAAAATAATTCTTTAAAGTATTTTTTTATCGAAAGTTTTTCTATCATAAATTTTTCTATAGAAAAATATTTTTATCGAAAATTTTTCTATACAATAATTTTTTCATCGAAATTTTTCTATTGAAAAATATTTCAATCGAAAATTTTTCTATAGAAAATTTTTTTTATCGAAAATTTTTCTATAGAAAAATTTTTTTATCGAAAATTTTTCTATAGAAAAATTTTTTTATCGAAAATTTTTCTATAGAAAAATTTTTTTATGAAAAATTTGTCTAAAGAAAAATTTTTTTATCGAAAATTTTTTTAAAGAAAAATTTTTTTATCGAAAAATTTTCTATAGAAAAATTTTTTTATCGAAAAATTTTCTATAGAAAAATTTTTTTATCGAAAATTTTGCTATAGAAAAATTTTTTTATCGAAAATTTTTCTATAGAAAAATTTTTTTATCGAAAATTTTTCTATAGAAAAATATTTTTATCGAAAATTTTTCTATAGAAAAATTTTTTTATCAAAAATTTTTCTATAGAAAAATTTTTTTATCGAAAATTTTTCTATAGAAAAATTTTTTTATCGAAAATTTTTCTATAGAAAAATTTTGTATCGAAAATTTTTCTATAGAAAAATTTTTTTATCAAAAATTTTTCTATAGAAAAATTTTTTTATCAAAAATTTTTCTATAGAAAAATTTTTATCAAAAATTTTTCTATAGAAAAATTTTTTTATCGAAAATTTTTCTATAGAAAAATTTTTTTATCGAAAATTTTTCTATAGAAAAATTTTTTTATCGAAAATTTTTCTATAGAAAAATTTTTTTATCGAAAATTTTTCTATAGAAACATTTTTTTATCGAAAATTTTTCTATAGAAACATTTTTTTATCGAAAATTTTTCTATAGAAAAATTTTTTTATCGAAAATTTTTCTATAGAAAAATTTTTTTATTGAAAATTTTTCTATAGAAAAATTTTTTTATTGAAAATTTTTCTATAGAAAAATTTTTTTATCGAAAATTTTTTCTATAGAAAATTTTTTTTTTCGAAAATTTTTCTATAGAAAAATATTTTTATCGAAAATTTTTCGATAGAAAAATTTTTTTATCGAAAATTTTTCTATAGAAAAATTTTTTATCGAAAATTTGTCGTTTTTTTTTTAATTTTGTGAGAAATGGTGTCCACTTTTAACTCCTACTGTAACTAAAATATATGTGTATCTGTTTAAACCCCCCTTCTTATTTATTTGCTATAATGTGGTATTCATATTTCATGTGTTTCTTGGTTACTTGAATAACCAAGAGTCAGTTTATATTGTATTTTGCCACTATAGTTGTGGTCAATTTTGGCAGTTTTATACGAATCAGCCACATATTGCAAAAAAAAAAGGAAAAAAAGTTTAACAACTATTAAGACCAAAGTACAATATATATTAAAGAAATTACACTTATTTGCGAACAAACACATGTTCTCAACACACACATAAAAGACAAACAAACAAACAAATGTATAGTTTATGTACTTGTTAATATAAGACACAAAACACACATTTATATATACAAACATATTGCATAAATATTCACAGTGTATGGACTGGACAAAGTGATATAGGCGACCACAATCACACAAGTTGTACCCTCGGGACCAATAACATTTGATAAATGTTGAACGTTTAGGGCCAAACTACTCTATAGAAGTACTCAAATGCTTAGTTACTGGCTATTTGGCACTTGTACTTTTACATTTGTACTCTGATACTAAGAGGGTAACAATACGACAGACGGATTCTATTACAATTCAGAGCCATAAATTCAAGTTGTGAAATAGTGAAATTGTGTCCTTATAACCCCTCTTTACATTTATGGTTAGCTCAATTTCAACTTGTGCTCTTAGCACTCAACACTCGCTGCTCACTACTTGACAACCGGGACACGGTTACCAAGACAGTAAACGCTTTAATGTCTAACCTAAGAAAGTTGAGGTTGACCTTATCGAACCCACTAACATAATCCGTCTGTCTTTATGACACAAAAAGCTAATAATGATAAACCATAAAGTATAAGTATTACATTTACTTAGCCGCACCATAATATACATATACATGATATATGTATGTATACATTTTTTAATCCTCCCACATGTAACTACAACTGCAGTCGTGTAAATACAGATTCATAATATATACACACATACTTAGTTCTATGTATGCATGTATTGGAAAATTTATTTTGGATCAATGAAAGTGTCAATATCTTTGGGTGTGAATAAATTAGGCATGATTTTGTTGATTTATGATTTATGATAATTTGGTTGTTTGGTTAATTGGGTAATTAGTGAAATACGAGCAAAGAGAACAGAACAAAAAATAGCCGGCAGAGTTGTCGTTTTTTATACCTTTTAAAATATTTTTACAAAAATTTTTCTATAGAAAATTTTTTTATCAAAAATTTTTCTATAGAAAACTTTTTGAACAAAAATTTTTCTATAGAAAACTTTTTGAACAAAAATTATTCTATAGAAAATTTTTTAAACAAAAATTTTTCTATAGAAAACTTTTTGAACAAAAATTTTTCTATAGAAAATTTTATACCAAAAATTTTTCTATAGAAAATGTTTCTATAGAAAATTTGTTGATCAAAAACTTTTCCATATTACCATATTCTGGTAACTTTACTGATGCAGCGTTCCCAGTAAGAAAAAAGGTTTATTCTCAAATTGAGGATGATTTCAAAATAAATCTTTTTTCAAAGGTCAAACGTTTGATACTGATTTGAGAATAATAGCGTTCTCATCAAAAAGGGGACTTTATTCTCAAATTGAGAAATGCCTTTATACTCAAATCATTATCAAACCTCATTCTCAAAGGTTTTTCAAATATGGATATCATCTACATGTGGAACATAAATAAAATGACGTTGTATTTTTGATATTTTTGAATTTGTTTATTTTGTTTTTGAAAAATTTGCTTAAAATATAATTTTTTACTGTTAGGTAAAAAAAATTTACTTATGCATATGAATATTATTGAATTTTTAATCTTGACATTTTTCAAGCAAGGTTTTATGGTCAAATATGGATCAATTTCAAAAAATCCGAAAGAAATAACGAATTTCTTTGAAATGCAGTGCCATTCCATTAAAATATCTTAAACATTATTTTTTTTAACATAAATTATTTTTTTTTAATGTTTGAAAAAAATTTGAAATAAGGTTTGATATCAAATTTATATAACACCATTTTTCAAATTATTCTCAAATCAATATCAAACCCTAGATAATGATTTGAGAATAACCTTTATTCTCAATTTGATAAACTATCATTTTTCAAACATTTATTCTCAAATGAATGAATTTGAAAATAAATGTGAATCTCAAACATCTGTTCAGGTTTGAAATAAGTTTAAAAAAAACGTTTGATATCAAATGTAAAAGTCATCATGTTTCAAAAGTTTGACACTGTTTTTACTGGGTATTGGAAAATTTATTTTGGATCAATGAAAGTGTCAATATCTTTGGGTGTGAATAAATTAGGCATGATTTTGTTGATTTATGATTTATTATAATTTGGTTGTTTGGTTAATTGGGTAATTAGTGAAATACGAGCAAAGAGAACAGAACAAAAAATAGCCGGCAGAGTTGTCGTTTTTTATACTTTTTAAAATATTTTTACAAAAATTTTTCTATAGAAAACTTTTTGAACAAAAATTTTTCTATAGAAAACTTTTTGAACAAAAATTTTTCTATAGAAAACTTTTTGAACAAAAATTTTTCTATAGAAAACTTTTTGAACAAAAATTATTCTATAGAAAATGTTTTCATCAAACATTTTTTTATCAAAAATGTTTCTATAGAAAATTTGTTGATCAAAAACTTTTCCATATTACCATATTCTGGTAACTTTACTAATGCAGCGTTCCTAGTAAGAAAAAATGTTTATTCTCAAATTGAGGATGATTTGAAAATAAATCTTTTTTCAAAGGTCAAACGTTTGATACTGATTTGATACTGATTTGAGAATAATAGCGTTCTCAACAAAAAGGGGACTTTATTCTCAAATTGAGAAATGCCTTTATTCTCAAATCATTATCAAACCTCATTCTCAAAGGTTTTTCAAATGTGGACATCATTTGCATGTGGAACATAAATAAAATGACGTTGTATTTTTGATATTTTTGAATTTGTTTATTTTGTTTTTGAAAAATTTGCTTAAAATATAATTTTTTACTGTTAGGTAAAAAAAATTTACTTATGCATATGAATATTATTGAATTTTTAATCTTGACATTTTTCAAGCAAGGTTTTATGGTCAAATATGGATCAATTTCAAAAAATCCGAAAGAAATAACGAATTTCTTTGAAATGCAGTGCCATTCCATTAAAATATCTTAAACATTATTTTTTTTAACATAAATTATTTTTTTTTAATGTTTGAAAAAAATTTGAAATAAGGTTTGATATCAAATTTATATAACACCATTTTTCAAATTATTCTCAAATCAATATCAAACCCTAGATAATGATTTGAGAATAACCTTTATTCTCAATTTGATAAACTATCATTTTTCAAACATTTATTCTCAAATGAATGAATTTGAAAATAAATGTGAATCTCAAACATCTGTTCAGGTTTGAAATAAGTTTAAAAAAAACGTTTGATATCAAATGTAAAAGTCATCATTTTTCAAAAGTTTGACACTGTTTTTACTGGGTATTGGAAAATTTATTTTGGATCAATGAAAGTGTCAATATCTTTGGGTGTGAATAAATTAGGCATGATTTTGTTGATTTATGATTTATTTTAGTTTGGTTGTTTGGTTAATTGGGTAATTAGTCAAATATGATTAAATTAACATTTGGTTAGGGAAGCCAAAAGTTCCAGTTCTAACATTTAGCTGTAACAGTCTAAATAGGGTTGCTGTAATTCTGGTAATATTACTGATGCAGCGTTTGTGATTTCATTGTTGGTTGCAGTGTGTGTTTGTGTCAAAATATGCTAGCAGGGATAGCATTTGAAAGATTGTTTTTAGAATAATTTACCTTGGTGAGTCTTTTTTGATTACTTTTGGTGATCAAGAACTGATTAATCACTAACAAGAGTAAAAATTAATTTTGAATCATTTTGTTCATTTTACCAATCACACATCAGATCAAATGCATAGTTTACAGTTCAATTTATTTTAAATAATTTTGGAATTTGGTCACACAAACTTATAAACCTCCGTCGACTCATGCGCACGAACATTGCTGAAGATCATCTTCTTCTTCTGTTATCCTTCACTCCCAGAGAAGCATAGGGCCTTGATGGGATGTAAATTGGATGCAGTTGTCGCCTGGATTTCCAGCTAACAGGTAATAACTGTATTCAATTCCTACTACGATTCAGTGGCGCCACCTGTCAGAAATTGGACATACTAACTAAGAAACCTTCGTCAGCTCATGCTCAAAAACTTTGCTAAAGATCATAGCATAATTCAATGAACAGTTTACGAATTACTTCATTTTGAGTTACTTTTCAGTGGCGCCACCTGTCGGATATTAGTAATACCAACTTAAAAACCTTCGTCGGCTCATGTGCAATAACTTTGCTAAAGATCATAGCATGATCAAATTCATAGTTTACTATTCTATAAAGGACATACAAACCGACAATCATTTTTTTCAGTGGCGCCACCTGTCGGAAATTGGTCATACTAACTAAGAAACCTTCGTCAGCTCATGCTCAACAACTTTGCTAAAGATCATAGCATAATTCAATGCACAGTTTACGAATTACTTCATTTTGAGTAATTTTCAATGGCGCCACCTGTCCGATATTAGTAATACCAACTTAAAAACCTTCTTTGGCTCATGCGCAAAAACTTTGCTAAAGATCATAGCATGATCAAATTCATTGTTTACTATTCTATAAAGGATATACAAACCGACAATCATTCAAATTTTTTTTTTTAAGTTATACAATACCAATTTTTCCCCTTTCATCCCCTAATTTCAAAAAAGTTCCATATGCATATTTAGTACTTGGTACCATTTGCATTCGGTACATTTTATAAAAACGCATTTAACATATTGTTCCTGCTCATATGACTTCATAAGGTGTAAAGTTATCATTTTATCTTTTTTTTACCTATTTATTTTGGTCATACGAACTTAAAAGCCTTCGTCGGCCCATGCACAACAACAAGTACATAGTTTACTATTCCATAAATGACATACAAACAGACAAACATTCATTTTATAACATTCATGTTATAACAATACCAATTTTTTCTCCTTTTATCCCCTATTTTCAAAAAAGTTCCGTATGCATATTTAGTACTTATTTAGTACCATTTGCATTCGGTACATTTTATAAAGACGTACCGAACATATTTTTCCTACTCATATTATTTTATGAGGTGTTAACTTATCATGTTATCCTTTTTACCCATTTTGGCCCCCGAAATCAAAAAAGTACCAAATACGTGTTCAAAATTCCTTTCTATATTCTATATTTAGTTTAATAGATAAAAGTAGCTTTTAAATAGTACTAAAAAACTTTTTTAACCCTTATTTACCCAGTATCGGGCGTAGTTTCAAAAAAGTGCCAAACACATATCCGCTTATTTTAACAGCTGTTCAAAACATAATTTAAATTTTGTTTATATGCCCATTACTTTAGGAGATATAGCAGTTTCGATCTTTTCCTCTTTTTACCCGATTTTACCCCCTTAGAGGCGATGTTTGCAAAACTAAAAAATACTGTAAAATCCTAGAGAACGGTACGTTATTATAAGGTACCGTTCTATTTTTATTGTACCTTTTCGTACCTTACTTTGTTTCGGACTTAGTTAGTTTGTCTGTGCTTAAGTTCAGTACAATATAATAATGTACTGTTTTTTTTTCGAACTTTGTCCAATTAAAGATTTATTCGTTTTTGTATTGAAAGTCATCGTGACATCTATCTTTACTTGTAAATGCCGGGCAATGAAAGAAAAACTGCATCAGAAAACCAGTTCGTATGATAGAAAGCTCTTATACTTTTGTGCATAAAACCAAAGCTTATGCTGGGCTGAAGTCTTATAAGATTTAGAAAGTCCCAAATGGCAATTCAGTAAAAAAAAACTTGCCTATTAATATTAAAGCTACGATCATTTTTGGTCTCATATTATTTTGCTGCCAAATGTGTCCTTATAATGACCAGAGGAAATCTTATAATAGATATAAAAAAAAGACTAACCTAAAACTTAAAAACATACATACAAGTAATTTATTTCTCTAAGAGTCCTTTTTAATTTCAGAATATTAATATTATTCACTTGAACATAAATGACTTAAAATCTTTGTATGTAAAATTTTCTTTCTCATATCTACAATAAATATTTGCGGTTGAGGTTAAAGTTTTGTGGTTTTAGCCTATTAAACCTAAAGAAATTGCTTCATATATCATTAGGATCAGGGCAAATGGTCAATTTGAATATGTTATATGTATATTTTTTGCTTTCTTCTTTTTGAAACGATTTTAAAACGACAAGAGGAAAACTCTAATAGGATTTAATGTATGTCAATACAAACCAAAGAATATTAGAGTAGAGTTTCGAAAAGAGTTGAGGTTTAACTTGGTCTTATAGACAAAACTACATATGAATGCAAATGACAAGAATTATTTTATTGTTTATTTTTTGTAAAATAATAACAATTATTTTGGCTTTATCTTTGGAGTAGAAACCAAAAACGTTGTTGGTCGTTTTGGTCAAAACTAATAGTTAAATATAGAAGGCCATAAATTAAGCAATAAACAATTTGAAGACAATCCGAAAGTTAACCGAATGATTTGAAAATTTTTGAATTAAAATAGTTTTTTGAAAGAAAATTTGAAATGGTAATAAAAAAAAGAATTGAATAATAAAAAAAATGGATTTCGCGCCTAAAGAAATGCTACGATTTTGAGGTATAGAATGAGTCAAGACATTTTCTGACACCCTCTTCTGAAGTCAATCGTATTTAAGTAAGGGCCCTCTGCATCGATCGAAACAAATTGCTGTCAGGTTTAGAGTCAAATCGCCTCATTTAATATCGATCAAAAACTCAGACTTTTAAGCAAATATTGTGTAACATACCTTAAGGATTTTCAAAATAATTTGTTTTGAAAAAAATTTTAATATAATTTAATATCTAAATATATCTGTTTGTTTGTAAAAACATTATTTTAAATGAAATTCTTTTTCTATCAGAGAACTTTTGCCAAAGAAGTTGCAATGTAGTGAACCTTATATGCAGGCGTAGGCAGCCCATACCACCAGAAGCCGATGACTTTTTCTAATTCACTTAAATATCACGATAACTAATGAAACTCGTGAAAATTAGTATTAAAAGCATTCAGTTGGCATCTGGATGCTAGAAAAGTAGCAACAAAATAAATGGTTCGAGTGAACAAAGAAAAAATAATAATTTATGATATGAACCAAAGCCTGACTCGAACTCATGACCTCCTTAAAAAAATCTTGGTTCAACTAAAATTAATTACTTTCAGAAATATTTCTCTGTAAAACATTTTTGATAAAAAAATAATCTATAGAAAAATTTTTGATAAAAATTATTAAAAAAAAAAATTTTCTATAGAAAAAATTTCTATAAAAAAATTTTCTTTACAAAAATTTTCAATAAAAAATGTTTCTATAGAAAAATTTTTCATAAAAAAATTTTTATAGAAATCTTATTGATAATAAAATTTTCTATAGAAGAATTTTTGATAAAAAAAAATTTTGAAGAAAATTTTCTACGAAAAAATTTTTGATAAAAAAATTTTTGATAAAAAATTTTTTTATAGAAAAATTATTGAAAATAAAATTTTCTATGGAAGAATTTTTGGTAAAAAAAAATTTTACAGAAAAATTATTGAAAAAAAAATTTTCTATAGAATAATTTTTGGTAAAAAAATTTTTGATAAACCAATTTTCTTTACAAAAATTTTTGATAAAAAAAATTTCTATAGAAAAATTTTTTGTAAAATAATTTTTGATAGACCAATTTTCTATAGAAACATTTTTCATAAAAAAAGTTTTATAGAAAAATTATTGATAAAAAAAATTTCTATAAAAAAATTTTCTATAGAAAAATTTTTGATAAAAAATTGTTCAAAAAAAATGTTTCTGTAGAAAAATTTTTCATAAAAAAATTTTCTATACAAAAATTTTTAATAAAAAAATTTTCTATACAATAATATTTAATAAAAACAGCTTCTATAGAAAATTTTTTGATAAAAGAAATTTTTATAGAAAAATCGATAATTTTTCTATAGAAGAATTTTCGGTAAAAAAAATATTTGAAGAAAATTTTCTACGGAAAAATTTTTGATA
Source organism: Stomorhina lunata (assembly GCA_933228675.1). Classification (NCBI taxonomy): domain Eukaryota; kingdom Metazoa; phylum Arthropoda; class Insecta; order Diptera; family Rhiniidae; genus Stomorhina; species Stomorhina lunata. The sequence continues at coordinate 175,824,425 of OW121740.1, forward strand.
AAAAAATTTTTGATAATAAAATTTTTTATAGAAGAATTTTTGGTACAGAAAAACTATTGATATAAAATTTTTCTATAGAAAAATTGTTGATAAAACAATTTTCTATAGAAAAATTATTGATAAAAAAAAATTTTCAATAGAAAAATTTTTGATAAAAAAAATTTTGATAGACTGGTTTTCTACAGAAAAATTTTCGATAAAAAAATTCTATAGAAAAATTTTTGGTAGAAAAATGTTTGATAGACCAATTTTCTACAGAAAAATTTTTGATAAAAAAAGTTTTATAGAAAAATTATTGATAAAAAATGTCTTTAGAAAATTTTTGATAAAAAAATTTTCTATAGAAAAATTTTTGGTAAAAAAATTTTCTATAGAAAAATTTTTGGTAAAAAAATTTTCTATAGAAAAATTTTTGGTAAAAAAATTTTCTATAGAAAAATTTTTGGTAAAAAAATTTTTGATAAAAAAATTTTTGATAAAAAAATTTTTGATAAAAAAATTTATGGTAAAAAAAATTTTGATAAATTAATTTTTTATAGAAAAATTTTTGTTAAAAAATTTTTCTAAAGAAAAATTTTTATTAAAGAAATTTTCTGTAGAAAAATTTTTGGTTTAAAATTTTTTAATAAACCAATTTTCTATAGAAAAATTTTTGATAAAAAAATTTTTTAAAGAAAAATTTTTGATAAAAAATTTTCTGTAGAAGAATTTTTGATTAAAATATATACATCCGAACATCGCATTAAAAAAAATACCTATTTTATTTAAAAGTATAAAAAAGGCAACTCTGCACACGATTTTTTTTTTTTTTTTGTTCAGTTCTCTTATATGTTATACATATATTATCTGCTTATATGTTATACATATATTATTTAGATTATCCTAAAAGTATGCTACACAAATGTTTCTGAAATATACTACATTTCGATCGATTTCGAATTCGTCCTTTTAGCCCATAGGCTAAAAGATAGATGAGCCAAAACTTTCTATCCACTGTTTTCCAAATAGTTTTAGACCGGTCTTTCAACATGTGTTATCATGATGGAAGACTATGATCTAGTGTCAAGTTGAATTTTCTGGTCGTTTTTTGTTGATTGTTCTCTTTAAACGACTTAATTGGCTTCGGTACAGGTCTCTGTGATAGTTTAACTCTATTTCAATAGCTTATTCCACCAAATATTTCTAATTTCACTTTTTTCCGACAAAAATTTTCAAAATTATTTTTTTTTTCTTTTCAGATCGAGCGCTACAATGAACTTCATGATGTTATCGAACAATTGCAAGACTTTCACAATATCAATGGCTGGTTGTCGATCGATATCAAACCCTTAAAATATACTCTATTGAATATGACCTGCAAGTGGTCTCAATATTTTAAGAAGAGACTTTTGCGTTATGTGGAAACGACTTTGGAGGTAAGTATTTTAAATCAACAAAGAGACTACCCCAGGCTAGTGTAACAAAATGTTACTTTTTGCATTATGTTTCGATCACCACCATATTTTCTGTGATCTTTTGAATATTATATTTAAGGACTGAGGTTTTATATGTAGTGCGTAAATATTTTCTTGTAACTTTTCGAATATGCAAGGATTTATATATTTTTTACAAATTTTATAGAATTAGAGTTTCATAAAATTTACACCACATCAGAAAAATAATGGTGTACATGCGAATACACTATTATTTTATTGATACGACGATATATTTGCTAAATTTTGTCATCACATGAACATTTTCTCAACACATCTTACATTATTTATATTAAAGTCATTTCCGTCAAAAGTTTACCGATTTTTCCGAAATAATATACAAATATTGTGTACAATTCCGATTTTTACAAAATTTTTCACAGTAATTTTTATTTTTATAAACAATTGGTCTTCTAAATTTCATAAAAAATATACCAAAATGTGTGATCAAAATCTCAATTTCGGGAAGTGAGAACTATAAGAGGTACCCTAAATAATGGACAAATTACACACTGATACATTTTCAGGAAAAAGAAATACACTTTTAAGGAAACCTATATCAAACGATAGGCCTTATTGAGTGTATCAGTTTGTCATTTTTAGAAATTTCGATATACCCTCAAAATCGAAAGTTATCGATAAAAAACGATTTTTTTGGTCTTCCCGAACAAAAATAGGCCTAGCTAAGTCATTTGTTTATCGGTTTGAAATTTTAACACGGTTTGAGACAGACAAGACATCAGGCTTTCTTCTTGTTAAAAAAGAATTTTTATTTCATCAAATGATCACAAAAATATTTTCAAACAAATTAAAATTTTTATTTTTTTTTTCGATTTTTTCACATTGGGACGCCGTTTTCCGCAGTATTTTGTTAGGAATGTCAAAATATATTAGGTCTTCTGATAAATTTTGCCAAAAAAAAAAGCTTCCGAAGTTGAAAAAATCGAAAAAAAAATAAAATTTTAACATCAGCGGAAAATATTTTTGTGATAAATTGGTCATGTTAAAAAAAGGTCTTTACGAAGTGAAAGCCTATTTTGTTTTCAGTCGAAACACATTTTAAAATTTAAAATCGATGTAAAAATGACTCAGTTAAGCCTTCTTTTCTCCGCTAAGTCCAAAAAAATCGTTTTTTATCGATAACTTTCGATTTTGAGGGTATATCGAAAATTTTAAAAATGGTAAAATGATCTTCTAACCGAGTTCTACTGGTTGAGCTTGGTTTCGTTCCGAGTGTATTTTCACTGTATCAGAGTGTTATTATTCTTAATAAAACTACTTTTAATCAATGAATTTAGATTCGAATTTATATTATTCAGATCTTCATAGTTTCATCAAAAATCATAGGATCATCAAAAATCGACGCCAATTTTTTTGCCATTTTCAATTTTTTATGAATTTTTGCGCAAAATTTTTTTGTTTTAAATTGCGATATAAATAACTCCAAAGCCGTTAATTTCGCAAAAATTTGGTGTTAGAACGTCTTAAGGCCAATTTTGTTCTTAATCCACTGATATATTTTTAATAAAATTGGACAAGACATTTGATAAAGAGAAGTATTTAAGATTCAGGCAAATGATGCCCAAACTGTATATTAGAGCGGTTCGGCTTCCATATAATAAAAAAAAGTCAGTCAGTCACCCCCTAGGATGAAAGATAATGTTAAAACAATTCAAAAAAAAAATTTTATTTTTTTACCACGCCTACAAATACCGCCTTTTTAGAATTTTGTTTACTGTGTGGCCATTTTAAGTCCGATCATAACATTTTATATATCGATGTTCGCAGCTCTGTAAGGGCTACATTTCTCTCTTTGATAGTTTTTTTCTACCACGTCAATTTATAGTCATAACTTTTAAAAACCAGATTTGTACTCGATTTGATTAGGGTGGGTACTAATCGAATTTTCAAAAATTATGACTAGAAATTAACGTAGTATCAAAGAGAGAAATTTAGCCCTTACAGAGCCGTGAACACCGATATATAAAGTGATATGATCGGACTAAAGATGGCGACACAGTTAACAAAATACAAAAGGGGCGGTATTTATAGGCGTGGTAAAAAAATAAAATTTTTTTTAGATTTATTTTGACATTATCTTTAATCCTAGGGGGTTTATAGGGGGCTTATAATCGATTTATAGTCGATACACGAAATGGGTTACCTTTTTCGGAAAGGGAACTGAAGAGAGGTAAAAGGTGCTGAAAAGAAGAGATAAAGTTTTATATTATTCAACACTGTAATGACACGTTTGAGGCTAGTTGTTGTTATTTAGGGGCATTATTTAAGCTTTTTTTTTTTTTGCATCGACGGCGTGTTATTAATGAAGGCTTACCGCCGATGGATGATTCTTTTATAACCAAAAAGTTTTATAGAAATTACAAATTTTAATAGAAAATTTGAATAGAAGTTAATAATTACAGAAATTGATATTGCCGTGACCGGGGCTCAAACCCAAGCTAAATATGATAAGTTATGCTTGTCAAAGTGCTTAACAGTTGATCAATACCGATATATGTATTTTACACCACTTAGATCCACTATGGAGCGTTTGTCATCAAATTTTTAAGCTTAAACTACACCATTTTCAATTATAAATGAGAAATTTCCATTACAAAGTGAGAATTTTCATTTGAAAAGGAGAAAATTCCAATTGAAATTGAGAATTTTTATTTGAAAATGAGAAAGTTTCAATTGAAATTGAGAATTTTCATTTGAATTTGAGAAAATTCAATTGAAATTGAGAAATTTCATTTGAAAATAAGAAATTTTAAATTGAAAACGGGCATTTTCCATTTGTAAATGAGAATTTTTCATTTGTAATTGAGAAAGGTATAATTGAAAATGAGAAATTTTCATTTGTAATTGAGAAATTTTCATTTCAAATTGAGTTTTCCATTTGAAAATGATAAATGTGTAATTGAAAATGAGAAATTTCCATTTGTAATTGAGAAATTTTCATTGGGTTTTTCGAAATTTCAAATGAAAATTTCTCAATTACAAATAGAAATTTCTCATTTACAATTACAAATTTCTCAATTTCAAATGAAAAACTCATTTTCAAATGCAATTTTCTCAATTACAAGTGAAAATTTCTCATTTCTATTTGAAATTTTCTCAATTACAACTAAAAAATTCTCAATTTCAAATAAAAATTTCTCATTTCCAAATGGAAATTCTCAATTTCAATTTGAATTTTCTCATTTTCAAATGAAAATTCTCAATTTCAATTGGAATTTTCTAATTTTCAAATGTAAATTCTCATTTTCAATTGGAATTTTCTCATTTACAATTGAAAATGGTGTATTTCTACTTTCTTTAAAGGATTTTTTGATTGAAATAATAACATTTTGATAAAGAATGACAGACACTATTTAAAATATTTAAAAATCCTGAAAAATTTATCCATTATCTCTTTCAAAAATCTTTTATTTCACTTTCTTTCCACTTACACATTTTCCCACCCTTTAATAAACCAGGCATTAAATACTTTACAGCAAATTAACTCTTCCTCCACAATCTTTAAACATTCTTTTAACCCTTTTTTCCCCAACTCTTTTACACTTTCAGAAATTTAACAAATTCATTAAAGACGGCTTTGAATTACTGCAACTTCATGTTGCACATAATGATTTTCGCACTTTGCTTCAAGTGCTGGAAGTTATGGCACAAATTAAGCAACGCGAAGCTTATGCCGATAATCTATTTAAGCCACTCAAGGAAATGATGCATTTGCTTAAGACCTACAACGTCCAGTATGACGGACAATTAGTGCGTAACATTGATCAGCTACCGGTGCAGTGGCAACACTTAAAGGCCCAGGCCATCACAAAAGCCGAAGCGTTGCAAGATACAAAAAGACATCAGCAGCAAAGAGTTTCAGCCATTATTGAGCTGTATACGTGTCATTTGCAAACATTTGCCAAGAAGTTTCAAAAAATGGCGGTAAGTATTTGTGGTGAAGTGTGTTTTGTTATAAATGAGGAAAATTTAAAAAGAGAATAACAAAAGAAAATTTTAAATTTATTGATTGAATATTTTGTTGAGTTTCTTTTTCATTTGTAGTTTTTTCAAACGCCATGTTCTGAAGTTTATAGTCTCTGCGATGAAGTTTGTTTGAAAATGGAATGCTTCAGTGCTCAGCACAAACGTATTACTTATTGCTCCCAGCTGCTTGGCATTGCTGCTCCAGATGATGCTATCCTGCGTTCGTGTGCCGCTGAAGTTAGACGCGTCAAAGTAAGTTTAAACTATATTTATCAGTTTAAATTGAAATTGGAAACAAAACAACTTCAAATCTTATCAATAGCAGTCAGGGTATAAAAAAATGTGTGGTGTTTTTTCTTAGAACTTTAAAGTTGAAGCATTAAGTTTTCCAAAGATAATAGATTTAGAGAAATATTTTATTGTTAAATTTAAGGAGCTTAAAACAAAATTTCCTTTCCTGATTTCATAGCTTTTTATCAAAATATCGATTAACATTTATAACATCGATTTCTTCAAATTTTTTATACGAAAATATAAAAGTTTGATTTTCTTGGAAACTATAAGAGATAGGACAAGTTTAATTAAAATTTGTTATCACTTAAAATTATTCAAAATTCTTACCAAAATATTCAAGTTTGATTTTCCTTGATATTATAAGAGATAGGGCAAATTAAAGCAAAATCTGTGATCACAAAAAAAAATTCCAAAATTCGTAGTTAAATATGATTTTTTGAAATTTTTTTGATGAAAACATAAAACTTTGATTTTCTTGGAAACTAAAGGAGATAGAGCCATTCAAGCAAAAATCGGTGGTCATTAAAAAAATTTCAAAATTTCTACTTAAACATGATTTTTTGAAAATTTGTATATGAAAATATACAAACTTCGATTATCTTGGAAACTAAAGGAGATAGATCCTTTTAAGCAAAAATCTGTGATCACTAAAAAAAATGTCTAAATTGGTACGATAGAGCCATTTAAGCAAAAATGTGTGATCACTAAAAAAATTTCAAAATTCGTACTAAAACGTAATTTTTTGAAAATTTTTGCTGGAAACTAAAGGAGATAGAGCTATTTAAGCAAAAAATTTGTGATCGCTACATAATTTTAAAATTCGTACTAACATATGATTTTTTTAAAATTCGATTTTTTTTGGAAACTAAAGGAGATAGAGCCATTTAAGCAAAAATCTGTGATCACTTAAAAAAATTTCAAAATTCGTACTAAAACTTAATTTTTTGAAAAATTTTATGTGAAAATATAAAACCTTCATTATCTTGGAAACTAGAGAAGATAGAGCTTCTTCGGCAAAAATCTGTGATCAATTAAAAAAATTTAAAAATTCGTGCTAAAACTAAATTTTTTGAAAAATTTTATATGAAAATATAAAACCTTCATTATCTTGTAAACTAGAGGTGATAGAGCCATTTTGGCAAAAATCTGTGATCACCAAAAACAATTTCAAAATTCGTACTAAAACTCAATTTTATTAAAAAATTGATATGAAAATATCAAACCCTAATTATCTTGGAAACTAGAGGAGATAGAGCTGTTTGGGCAATCATCTGTGGTCACTAAAACAATTTCAAAATTCGTACTAAAACTCAATTTTATTAAAAAATTGATATGAAAATATAAAACACTAATTATCTTGGAAACTAGAGGAGATAGAGCTGTTTGGGCAATAATCTGTGGTCACTAAAAAAATTTCAAAATTCGTAAAACTCAATTTTTTGAAAAATTTTATATGAAAATATAAAACCTTAATTATCTTGGAAGCTAGAGGAGATAGAGCTATTTGGAAAATAATCTGTGATCACTAAAAAAAATCAAAATTTTATATGAAAATATAATATCTTAATTATCTTGGAAACTAGAGGAGATAGGGCCATTTGGACAATAACCTGTGATCACTAAAAACAATTTCAAAATTTGTACTTAATCTCAATTTTTTTAATTTTATATAAAACCTTAATTATCTTGGAAACTAGAGGAGATATAGCCATTTCTTTTTAAAATATTATATAAAAATATAAAACCTTTTTGGCAAAAATCTGTGATCAATTAAAACAAAAATAAATTTCTTGAAAAATTTTATATAAAACCCTAATTATCTTGGAAACTAGAGGAGATAGGGCCATTTGAGCTGTGATCACCAAAAAAAAATTTAAAACTCGGACTAAAACTCAATTTTTTGAAAAATTGTATATGAAAATAAAACTTAATTATCTTGGAAACTAGAGGAGATAGAGATATGAAAATTTTCAGTGGCGCCATCAATCGGAAATTAATCGTACCAACATGACTCATGTGCAACAACTTTGCTAAAGATCATAGCATGATCAAGTCTCAGATTACGATTTAATTAATTTTAAATAATTTTTAGTGGCGCCACCTGTCGGAAATGGGTCTTAACAATTCCGCAAATAAAAGAGATAGAGCAAATATAATCAAAATCTCTGATCACTAAAACAAAATTTCACAATTCGTACCAAAAATCAATTTTTTGAAAATTTTTATATGGAAATATAAAAGTTTGATTTTCTTGAAAACCATAAGAGATAAAGCCAAATTAATCAAAATATGTTCCTTTGTATTTTTTAATTTATTACTTAAATTTTTAAAAGAGAAAAATTAATTTTATTCAATTTCCTTTTATTTACATTCCAATTTCTGTTATGTCTCCCTCGACTTAAATATTTGGCATTTGCAAACAGCAATTGTGGGACTTTGTACATGTCATCGAATCGTGTATCGATGATTGGCGCTCATCTCCATGGCTGCAGATTGACACCGATGACATCGAGAACGAGTGCAAACAATTTACGCGCGACTTACGCACTCTCGACAAAAGCATACGCGACTGGGCGCCCTACCTATACATTGTGGGTGTGTTAAGGGAATTAGTTGCATCATTGCGTACCATTACAGAATTGCAAAATCCAGCAATTACCGAACGTCATTGGATGGAGCTGATGCATGTAACAAAGGTATGTTGTATGTATAGAGGACGAACAACTTATTCGTATGTAATTTAAATACTTTATACGTCGGAGAGTCAGTCAGTAAGTCCTTTCGTTAGTGTGTTTCTGTGACATGTTGCAATGTCAAATTGAATATTTAAATTGATTTCGTTTCAGGCCTTTTAATGTAACTTAAGCTATTTAATTTTAATTGATTACTGCAGAGTTAGTTCAAAATTTAATTAAAGTATTTTTGCTTTGTTTAAAGTAAGTAGTGTCTCCAATTTTAGTGAAATGTTTAGATTTTATTTCAGATTTTTTTACATTTAATTGGGAAATACATATCCTACATCTATTCTAGCAATTAGCTCATTTAATTGTCTTTAATGTATCGCATCAATCTGTGTTATCCGCCCAAACATTGTTTTTCAATTTATTTTAGCCGCAAAATACGTTTCCTGCTCTCCTTTTTCACTCGTTCCTGTAATCTATAAAGTACCGCAATTTCTTTACCATTTTCCACTCAAAACTCCAGTTTTTGAAAAGGTAAATCATCAAACGATCACTTAAATCAACATTACAAAGAAACGTTGAAATGTTTTCACTTTGGGCAAAAATGTTAACGAAATCTCAAACCAATGAAAGTGATTGTAGACTAGTCTATTATCTGTATTGAGAAGGGATGCCCTTAGCCATCGCTACTATGGGATGCGTTTAGTAAATGAAGTTACAAAAGAAATACAATTTCGCTTATCTGTTGTTGCAAAACTTTAAGAAACTTGAAATCCATTGAACTAAAAATTTAAGTGTAATGAGCAGCAAACAGAAAGTGGATGAGATAGTAATTCGAAGCTTAGAACTTTTGAAATTTCGGATGCATCATGTCAATACAAGCTGGTGTGGATAAAGACGTATACTAGAAGCTAGACAAGGTTAGAGCTGCTTAAGGTCTTTAGAATTAGATAAGTAGAACATTAATCGATCGATATTACAAAAACTCCAAACACAAATAAATAAATTTCCGCAAGCAAATTATATGGCGGATTTTCTGTCAAAACATAAAAAGCAATGACGAATTACGAAGGACATCGAAGTAACACCAATTAGTATCCAAATTATGAAAAGAAGGGAGCAAATGGGTGGGATATATTTTCCGAAAAGCTCTGGAGAGCATTATAAGTGATGTACTTAAATTGAACCCACATGAGTAGGACGAGGACTTCCTTTTAATTTAAAATGGTATTTTTTCAATTTGTAAATCTGAAGTTTTTAAAAAGAAAACGCTTTCTACTCTATATTTTTTTGTAGAAAATTTTTTTTATCAAAAACTTTTGATAAAAAATTTTTTATAGAAAACTTTTCTATAAAAAAATTTTTTCTCAAAAAATAACAAAATTGTTGGGATGTAAATATTATTCAAAAAGAAAGATTATTCGCATTTGATCCCAAATGTGTTACATATATTTATTAATGTAACAGACAAATTTATTGATAAAAAGCCAAAAAAATGTTTGCGTTTCATCTCTTCAGGAGGATATCCCCAATTTTAGACAGATCGAAAAACTCCCATTATTACTTACTTTACAAACAAAATCTTTACGAATTATGTTTATAAACCATAAGTAATAGCTCAGATTATCGACTCTTTCTTTTTGAAAAAATTTTTCTATAAAAAATTTTTTTTCCAAAAATTTTTCTACAAAAAATATTTTAATCGAAAATTTTTTAATAGAAAAATATTTTTAAAGAAAACTTTTCTACAGAAAAATATTTTTTCGAAAATTTTTCTATAGAAAAATATTTTTATCAAAGATTTTTGTATAAAAAAAAAATTTCATGGAAAATTTTTTTATTAAAAAACTTTTTAACGTAAAATTTTTCTATAGAAATATATTTTTTATCGAAAATTTTTCTATAAAAAAAATATTTTTGTCGTAAATTTTTCTATAGAAAATATTTTTATCGACGATTTTTCTATAGAAAATATTTTTATCGAAGATTTTTCTATGGAAAAATATTTTTATTGAAAACTTTTCTATAGAAAAATATTTTTATTGAAAATTTTTCTATAAAAAAAATATTGTTATCAAAAAATTTTTTTTTAGAAAAATATTTTTATCGAAAATTTTTCTATAGAAAAATATTTTTATCGAAAAATTTTCAATAGAAAAATATTGTTTTCAAAAATTTTTCCATAAAAAATTTTTTATCACAAATTTTTCTATTGAAAAATATTTTTATCGAAAATTTTTTTATAGAAAAATATTTGTAGTTCTGATGTTTTAAAAAGAAAACTCTATGTTTTATGGAAAATTTTTTCATAGAAAATTTTTCTATAGACAAAATTTTTCATGGAAAATTTTTTTATTGAAAAATTTTTTATGGAAAATTTTTCAATAGAAATATATTTTTATCGAAAATTTTTCTAAAGAAAAATATTTTAATCAAAAATTTTTCTATTGAAAAATATTTTTATAGAAAAAAAAAAGAAATTTTTATTAAAAATTTTTCTATAGAAAAATATTTTTATCGAAAATGTTTCTATAGAAAAATATTTTTATCGAAAAATTTTCCATAGAAAAATATTTTTATCTAAAATTTTTCTATAGAAAAATATTTTTATCGAAAATTTTTCTATAGAAAAATATTTATATCAAAAATTTTCCCATAGAAAAATATTTTTATCGAAAATTTTTATTAAAAATATTTTTATCGAAAATTTTTCTATGGAATAATATTTTTATTGAATAGTTTTTTTATAGAAAAATATTTTTATCGAAAATTTTTCTACAGAAAAATTTTTTTATCGAAAAATTTTGCATAGAAAAATATTTTTATCGAAAATTTTTCTGGATCGAAAAATTTTCTATTGGTGAAAAATTTTTTTACGGAAAATTTTTCTATAGAAAAATATTTTTATTGAAAATTTTTCTATAGAAAAATATTTTTATCGAAAATTTTTCTTTGGAAAAATATTTTTATCGAAAATTTTTCTTTAGAAAAATATTTTTACCGTAAATTTTTTGATAGAAAAATATTTTTACTGAAAATTTTTCTATAGAAAAATATTTTTATCGAAAATTTTTTTATAGGAAAATATTTTTATCGAAAATTTTTCTAAAAAAAAATATTTTTATTGAAAATTTTTCTATAGAAAAATATTTTTATCGAAAATTTTTCTATAGAAAAATATATTTATCGAAAATTTTTCTATAGAAAAATATGTTTATCGAAAATTTTTCTATAGAAAAATATTATTATCGGAAATTTTTTTATAGAAAAATATTTTTATCGGAAATTTTTCTATAGAAAAATATTTTTATCAAAAAATTTTCAATAGAAAAATATTGTTATCAAAAATTTTTCTATAAAAAATTTTTTATCGCAAATTTTTCTATAGAAAACTATTTTTATCGAAAATTTTTTTATAGAAAAATATTTGTAGTTCTGATGTTTTAAAAATGAAACGCTTTCTACTCTATTTTTTTATGGAAAATTTTTCTATAGACAAAATTTTTCATGGAAAATTTTCTTATTGAAAATTTTTTAACGGAAAATTTTTCTATAGAAATATATTTTTATCGAAAATTTTTCTATAGAAAAATATTTTTATCGAAAATTTTTCTATAGAAAATATTTTTATAGAAAAAAAAAGAAATTTTTCTATAGAAAAATATTTTTATCGAAAATTTTTCTATAGAAAAATATTTTTGTCGAAAATTTTTCCATAGAAAAATATTTTTATCTAAAATTTTTCTATAGAAAAATATTTTTACCGAAAATTTTTCTATAGAAAAATATTTATATCAAAAATTTTCCTATAGAAAAATATTTTTATCGAATTTTTCTAGATCGAAAAATTTTCTATTGGTGAAAAATTTTTTTACGGAAAATTTTTCTATAGAAAAATATTATTATCGAACATTTTTCTATAGAAAAATATTTTTATCGAAAAATTTTCTATAGAAAAATATATTTATCGAAAATTTTTCTTTAGAAAAATATTTTTACCGTAAATTTTTCGATAGAAAATATTTTTACTGAAAATTTTTCTATAGAAAAATATTTTTTTGGAAAATTTTTCTATAGAAATATATATTTATCGAAAATTTTTCTGTAGAAAAATATTTTTTATCGAAATTTGTTTTATAGAAAAATATTTTTTATCAGAAATTTTTCTAAAGAAAAATATTTTTATCGAAAAATTTTCTATAGAAATAAATTTTTAAAGAAAATTTTTCAACAGAAAAATATTTTGATCGAAAAATTTTCTATAGAAAAACATTATTATCGAAAACTTTTCTATAGAAAAATATTATTATCGAAAATTTTTCTATACAAAAATATTTTTATCGGAAATTTTTTATAGAAAAATAATTTATCGAAAATTTTTCGATAGAAAAATATTTTTACCAAAATTTTTTCTATGGAAAAATATATTTATCGAAAATTTTTCTATCGAAAAATATTTTTATTGAAAATTTTTCTACAGACAAATTTTTTTATCGAAAAATATTTTTATCGACAATTTTTTATAGAAAAATATTTTTATTGAAAATTTTTCACAAAAATATTTTCAGGGGAATGACGTAAAATTTAATTCTATGGATATATTAATTGATAACAATTTCAAACACTTAAAGCCAAAATATATCACTTCCCTTTTCTAACTTGTTAATTTGAAGAAAAATACTTGAAACGTGTAATAATAAGAGCCAGGGGAATGATGTTAATTATTATTAAGATATTGCTAAACTCAATATGAATTTAATGAAGAGAGCCAAGAAAAATATTTAAAAACACTAGAAGAAAAATATATAAATATTTCAGGGAAATGACGTATGTTCGTATGATATATTATTTGAAATCAACTTTAAACATATAAAGCAAAAATAGGTCACTACTTGTATTTTTCGAACGTGTTAATTTAAAGCGAAATACTTGAAACTTTAAATAATAACAGCCAGGGGAATGACGTTTATTATTATTTAGATATTGCTTCAATGAAATGAAAATAATCAGCCCAAAAAGGCTAAGTTAAATTCTCTTAAGTAATAAAAAAAAATATTTTCAGGGAAATGACGTTCACACTTTTTACTTATAATAATAATAATAAGAAGAAGAAGAAAAATAATTTAATAAACTTACCCCAAATAGTTTGAATTTTTATGTTGAAATGTACGAAAATTGTAGAATTTCCCCCTTATTCATGAATATTTTATAAAATTATTAAAGGCTTATCGTAGGAATTATATGAGTTGATGGCATTAATATCAAAGATCTGAAAACAGAAAAAACAAATTGATAATCAAATATTTTTTGCTAGAAAGATGGAAAGTTTATATTGGTTCTGTACTTAGAATCACTTTCTGAGCCGATTTAATGATGTAAAAGTACACGTCTCAAGAGTTTAAAGAAAATTTAAATAAATTTTATTTCTATAAACCTAAATTTCGTCTCAATCAGTCTACGTTTGACAATAGCTCCCATATCAAACCCTCCGCCGATAATGGCTCATATACGAGTATATAGACTTAAAGTTGTTGGTCCATATTTGATATGACCGACTATAGCATTTTTTTAGTTCTTCTAGTTTTTTTTTTAACTAACAATAAACTTACATTTTTAAAGTATCTTCTAAAAAATGTATAAATTGGTTTTAAAGACAAGAGGTCTTCTTTATGCCATCTGAAATAGCTAGAAAATCATTGCTGGTTTTTGAATTTGAGTTGTAGTTACCCTAAATGAAACTGTAACAAACGAATGATTTGATGCAGACCTCTTTCATTAACTTACCAGTAACAATAACTCCGAAATACAATTACAGTTCGAACAACAAAACCCATTAAAATGCTTAACATTATTGAAGTAATTCTACTTTACACATAAATCGTGTAACTTATTATTATTTACAACAAAAGCCAACCAAAATACAGACATTCAAACACTTGTAAATTTGTATATATTCCCACTAATATTATGAAACACATCTGATTGACTTGACTTTACTCAAACTCCACTTGTGTTCACATTAGTTTCATGTGACTACATTTTTAAATACCCGTTCAAACACAGACAGACACAAGGACAAATGTGGTATCCTGGCTATGTTTAAGTGTATGTATGTGTAACTGACTTTTGATTGTTTGTTGGTGGAATGTGTGTGAGTGTTTTTGACAACTAATGTCTTGATGAAAATCCCGAGATGAGCTCTTTTATAATGGGCTATTTAGAAATGTTGATAATATAATTACACAGGCAGAAGTTCAAATACAAATAAACAATATACGAAAAAAAACCAAATATCTCGCACAAGTGGAAAAACACAATAACTTTAGAAAAGCATATCAAAAGGCTTTTAAACATAAGATAATGATGATTATGAAAGGACTAATGCTAATGACGATGTTTTAAAAGTTAAATGTGTCAGAGAACGTCAACGACAAGAATAAACAAATACGCGGTCATAAAAGACAAATAATTATAATATGTATGTATGTATGTTGATAAGACCGTCTTTCAAATGTATAAGAAAATTATTAGAAATGAAATCGAAACAAGTTTCAAATTCTAATAAAATAGAGCACTTTAATATTGGTCAACATTTTAAAAAAAATTTCAGCTACTTTTTCGTTAGCCTTTTCATTTTTTGAGCCATTTCCAAGACAGTCTGATGTAGGTTGATATCTAATTATATTCAAATGTATTTAATGTTAAGCATGTGTTCAAATACAAAAGGTAATTAACAATTCATTTTGATAAGTTACTTAATTTGAATAGAAAATACAACTCGCATGTACTTAAAACAAATATAAGTTTATTAAATTTTACATACATACATAATTTACGCACATACTACACATTTTACATACATACTTTACACATTTTATGATATTAGGCACAACTGTAATCACATTTCAATTTAAAAACAAGAAATAAAATACAACTACAGCGATGAGGTCATATAGGGACAAGTAATAATGATACAAGGGGTACTACTTATATTTCGGGAATAGCCGACCATAACATTTTTTTAATTGATAATCAGGAGTAGGCAGCCCATACCACCAGAAGCCAAAGAATTTTTTAATTTTCGTTAACACCACGATCATTAATAAATCTCGTGAAAATGAGTATTAAAATCATTCAGTTTGAATTTGGATGCTAACAGAATTGGTTGGTGCCGCTTTGTTAAAGAAAAAACAAAAATAATATAGGCAAAAACAAATCCAAATCCAATTTATAGCAATAAAACACATGGTTCGAGAGAACAAAGATATATAATCTCGAACATTGTTGCTCACGACACTCCTTTTTTTATAGAAAAATTTTTAATAAAAATATTTTTCTTTGGAAAATTGTTTGATAAAAATGTTTATATATCAAGAAATTTTTAAATTTTCTATAAAAAATTTTTAATAAAAAATTTTCTATAGAAAAATTTTTGATAAAAATATTTTATATAGTAAATTTTTTGAAAAAAAAAATATTCTATAGAAAAATTTTTGATAAAAAAATTTTTGATAAAAAAATTTTCTAAAGAAAAATTTTTGATAAACAAATTTTCTCTGGAAAAATTTTCTTTAGAAAAATTTTTGATAAAAAAATTTTCTATAGAAAAATTTTTGATAAAAAAATTTTTGATAAAAAAAATTTTCTAAAGAAAAATTTTTGATAAACAAATTTTCTCTGGAAAAATTTTCTTTAGAAAAATTTTTGATAAAAAAATTTTCTATAGAAAAATTTTTGATAAAAAAATTTTTGATAAAAAAATTTTCTAAAGAAAAATTTTTGATAAAAAAATTTTCTAAAGAAAAATTTTTGATAAACAAATTTTCTCTGGAAAAATTTTCTTTAGAAAAATTTTTGATAAAAAAATTTTCTATAGAAAAATTTTTGATAAGAAAAATTTTTGTTAAAAAAAATTTTCGATAGAAAAATTTTTGATAAAAAAAATTTTCTAAAGAACAATTTTTGATAAATAAAAATTTTCTATAGAAAAATTTTTGATAAATAAAAATTTTTTATAGAAAAATTTTTGATAAAATAAATTTTCTACAGAAAAATTTTTGATAAAAAAATTTTTGATAAAAAAATTTTCTATTAAAAAATTTTCTAAAGAAAAATTTTTGATCAAAAAATTTTCTATAGAAAACTTTTTGACAAAAAAATTTTCTAAAGAAAAATTTTTAATAAAAAAAATTTCTATAGAATATTTGATAAAAAATTTTTCTATAGAATTTTTGATAAAAAAAATTTTCTATAGAATTTTTGATAAAAAAATTTTCTATAGAATTTTTGATAAAAAAATTTTCTATAGAATTTTTGATAAAAAATTTTCTATAAAAAAATTTTTGATAAAAAATTTTTTTATAGAAAAATTTTTGATAAAAAAATTTTCTAAAGAAAAATTTTTGATAAAAAAATTTTCTAAAGAAAAATTTTTGATAAAAAAATTTTCTAAAGAAAAATTTTTGATAAAAAAATTTTCTATAGAAAGATTTTTGATAAAAAAATTTTCTATAGAAAAATTCTTAATAAAAAAAATTTCTATAGAATTTTTGATAAAAAATTTTTTATAGAAAAATTTTTCATAAAAATATAATTTTAAAATAAAATTTTCTATAGAAAAATTTTTGATAAAAAAATTTTCCATAGAAAATTTTTTGATAAAAAAAATTTTCTATAGAAAAATTTTTGATAAAAAAATTTTCTATAGACAAATTTTTGATAAAAAAAAATTTTCTATTTTTGATAAAAAATTTTATATAGAAAAATTTTTGATAAAAAAATTTTCTATAGAAAATTTTTTGATAAAAAAATTTTCTATAGAAACATTTTTGATAAAAAAATTTTCTATAGAAACATTTTTGATAAAAAAATTTTCTATAGAAACATTTTTAATAAAAAATGTTTCTATATAATTTTTTTTTATCAAAAATTTTTCTATAGAAATCTTTTTTATCAAAAATTTTTCTATACAAATTTTTTGATAAAAAAATTTTCTATAGAAACATTTTTAATAAAAAAATTTTCTATAGAAACATTTTTGATAAAAAAATTTTCTATAGAAACATTTTTGATAAAAAAATTTTCTATAGAAACATTTTTAATAAAAAAATTTTCTATAGAAACATTTTTAATAAAAAAATTTTCTATAGAAACATTTTTGATAAAAAAATTTTCTATAGAAACATTTTTGATAAAAAGATTTTCGATAGAAACATTTTTGATAAAAAAATTTTCTATAGAAACATTTTTGATAAAAAAATTTTCTATAGAAACATTTTTGATAAAAAAAATTTCTATAGAAAAATTTTTTATAAAAAAATTTTCTATAGAAACATTTTTGATAAAAAAATTTTCTATAGAAACATTTTTGATAAAAAAATTTTCTATAGAAACATTTTTAATAAAAAAATTTTCTATAGAAACATTTTTAATAAAAAAATTTTCTATAGAAACATTTTTGATAAAAAAATTTTCTATAGAAACATTTTTGATAAAAAGATTTTCGATAGAAACATTTTTGATAAAAAAATTTTCTATAGAAACATTTTTGATAAAAAAAAATTTTGATAAAAAAAATTTCTATAGAAAAATTTTTTATAAAAAAATTTGTATAGAAAAATTTTTGATAAAAAAGATTTCTATAGAAAAATTTTTGATAAAAAAAAATTATATAGAAAAATTTTTGAAAATTTAAAATTTTGGGCCATCATCTTTAGAATGAGTATCCCGAAGCGAAAATCTTAATATTTATTTCATTTAGGAAATTTAAATCTTTAAATCTATTTGAATTTCATTGAAAGACTAGGGTCACCATTTGTTTTTGGGAGTCCTTATCCTTTTCTACAAAGTGGATTAATTTCTGGGGCATCTCTTGTGAAAGTGTTTCGAAAACTATATTCCAAACACTTCCTCCTTTCTTATTATTATTTGGATACTAATTGGTATTTCGTTCGGTCTCCTACATAACTCGTCATTGCTGATAACACAAGCTTACAAATTATGGTCAACTTTTGGATCAAAGCAGATGAAAACAAATCATGACGTTATTTAAGGTGCTGAATTCAATTTGGGTTTCGTTTTTTTAATAATGTCAGTCAGCTGTATGCTTCGCCTGAAACATTATTTAATGCTTTAAACACAATCGCGACAGCAAGCACACACAAACGCCGACTACAAAAGTCGTTGGCTACAATCGTCGCCTCGTAGTCAGCTACATATATACATAATTCCCACGACACTCTAATTATAACTAGGAGTACTTTTCTCAGACAATAGCTTAATCCAATTCAATTTTTAGACTCATTGAAAAAGACCTCGTAGTTAGGTACTTAACTATTTTTGCGACGGGATTGAAACAGCCGTTTATGAGTGGTGCCAATATCGAGTTTATAAGATGGACAAAATAAAAATTTATATTTTGATTGAAATGACATGTTTAATTTTAGTAATTAACCTCGATATCAACGGTTTCCCTGTACCTGATGTCTAAATCAAAAAGTTCTTATAGAAAGATTTTGGTTGGTGGTCGTGTGGCTGTGTATTTATTCATTCCCATTTGAATGCGTGTATTCTAAATTTGACAGATTGTAGCTCGCAGCCTGCAGTCGTGATTGTGTTATTGCATAAGCCGACAGAAACTTTACAAAATTGTTAATGCCCAATGAAGCAGATGCACGGATATCGTTTCAAGATGTTGTTCTCGTAACTGCAAGCAGATAATTATCAGTTGGTTGAATAATTATTTCAAGATTAGAGCTCGAATGCCTCTCCAAATATATTTTCTACATTTTTATACCAAATCTTTGCCTGAAAACACTTAGAATTGGCAAAAATCGGCAAATGATACCAAGGATAACGGGACGAGGGCATGATGCGGCTACTGTTTATTTAATATCTCGAAAACTAAAACCAATCTCAAAGAACGCAGTGCTGATTCGGATTCAGCGCCCCAAATAAGCTCAGACAGATTTTGGTTGCATAGATCCAAAACCCAGACCTGAAGAAAATGCTCAGTTAAAAAAATTGTGCCAAAATTGACGCTAAAATTAAAGTTTCAAAATATTTTATGACCGCACAAATTTTTTTATTGCCCTCTGGGACTATGTTTGCCTACGAAAATAAAAATGTATAACCGTGATCAATAGAACATCCATTTAAATCGGTTTTTTGACACTATTATACATATTTGTTTGCATTATTATTGAAAAATATAAATTTTTTATATATCGTCACCTAAAAGACGAAATAACCTATCTACAGTTTTTAAAAGTTTACAGGGGAGAGAAAAAACGTTATAAAATTGGATTTATTTGCAATATTTAGATTAAAATTAAACCAGAAATATATATCGGTTGAAAAAATTTTGTTTTTCTAAACACAGCTTAAGTTATGTCACTTAGGTTATTTGGAATTGCAAAAATCTGAAACAAAATAACCTATCTGCAGTACTAATTCGTATGAATAAATCAAATTTGTTTATACATATAAATATTATCTTATATTCTTAAACAAGCAATAATTGTATATATATATATATATATATATATATATATATATATATATATATATATATATACATATATATATATATATATATATATATATATAGAATGGCTATCTCGAAAACGGCTCTAACGATTTTGATAAAATTTGGACAGTGGGTATCTTTTTTGATGTATAGGTCGAAGAAGAAGGGACTTTTGGAACTTTTACCTCTAAGAGGGTAAAAACGGGTAAAAAGGGGAAAAAATCGAAAACGCTATGTCTCCTAAAGTAATAGGTATAGAAACAAAATTAAAATTACGTTTTAAACAGCTTTGAAAATAAGCGGACAGGTGTTTGGTACTTTTTTGAAACTATGTCCGATAGGGGGTAAAAAAGGGTGAAAATAGTTTTTTTGGCACCTTTTTAACCAACTCTTATATTTTAAACTAAAGAATATAGAAAGAAACTTGGTACTGCAATCAATAGATGTAAAAAAACATGAAACACGTATTTGGTACTTTTTTGATTTTGGAGCCAAAATGGGTAAAAAAGGGATAAAATGATAACTTAACATCTCCAAAGTAATATGAATAGGAACATTATACATTATGTTAAATGCGTTTTAAAAAAATGTACCGAATTCAATTGGCACCAAAAAAGTACCAAATATACATATGGAACTTTTAGAAATTAGGGAATAAAAAGGGGGAAAAATTGGTATTATTTTAAACAAATGAATGTTTGTCTGTATGTATGTTCTTTATAGAATAGAAAACTGTGAATTTGATCATGTTATGCTCTTTAGCGAAGATGTTGCGGATTAGCCGGCGAAGGTTTTAAAGTTGATAAGACTAATTTCCGACAGATGGCGCCACTGAAAATTACTAAAAATTAATTAAATCGTAAACTGTACATTTGATCATGCTATGATCTTTAGCAAAGTTGTAGCGCATGAGCCGACGAAGGCTTTTTAGTTGGTATGAATAATTTCCGACAGGTGGCGCTACGGAAACTTACTCAAAGTCAATTTAATCGTAATCTGTACATTTAATCATGCTACAATCTTTAGCAAAGTTGTTGCACATGAGCCGACGAAGGTTTCTTAGTTGGTATGAAGAAATTTCGACAGGTGGCGCTACTGAAATTTACTCAAAGTCAATTTAATCGTATGCTGTACATTTAATCATGCTATAATCTTCAGCAAAGTTGTTACGGATAAGCCGAAGAAGGTTTATGAATTGGAATAAGCAAAGTCCGAAAGGTGGCGCCACAGAAAACTACTCAAAATGAATTAAATCGTAAACTGTACATTTGATCAGACTATAATCTTTAGCAAAGTTGTTGCGCATGAGTCGACAGAGGTTTCTGTTGATATGAATAATTCCCAAAATTATTCAAAATGAGTTAAACTGTAAACTATGCAAACTATGTGTTGGTCGGACAAAATAAATCAAATAATTCAAAATTAACTGAATATTTCTACAATGTCTTTCCTCTAAATTTATGTTAACACTTTATAATATAAAATATATAAAAACTTTAAAATTTTCCTCAAAATGCTTATCATAAAGCTCCGAGCAAGGCTCGGTCTACCAGGTACTATAAATTAAATAATGACAGTTTTAGTTTCTTTTACTG
This sequence comes from Stomorhina lunata, assembly GCA_933228675.1. Taxonomy (NCBI): domain Eukaryota; kingdom Metazoa; phylum Arthropoda; class Insecta; order Diptera; family Rhiniidae; genus Stomorhina; species Stomorhina lunata. The sequence goes on from OW121740.1 coordinate 175,845,981, forward strand.
GTTAAGGCAAATGAAAGTACTTAATGATTGTTTAAATTACACTATGCAACAAAATTAAACTTTTATCTCGATTTAGTTTTATCTTTTCTAAGTGCGTAACGGTCCTCTAGGTACAAAAACTGTAATAATTTGATCATTAGTGATATTAGATGTTCAAAATTTTGCAGAGATATACGTTATGATATAGGGAATAGTAATCCAAAAAAAAACACAATTTTGAAATTTTTGCAGATAGGTTATAAGTCTTTAAGCTGATATACTGTAATATTCATTAATTTTTGTATCTTTCAGTTGGACAAGCAACACAATCTGGAATATTTGGTAAGTTAAATTTATTTTGATAATTTGTTTATATTCTTCTGCCTCTTAAATTTCTTATATGTATGTATTTTGACAATTAATAGTTCATATTAACTAGAATGAATTTATTAAATAGATTCATATGTGTTAAATTTTCTTTGTTTAATCTTATGATTATATTGGTATTAAGTTTTAAATCCAAACATTTTGCGTTAATTAATTTCCAATTCTAGTTAATCAATGTTTACAAGAAAACAGATTATTTTTGATAATTAAAACTATTTATCTATTATCAGAAGAGCATTCTGTAGCTGATGTAGTGTTTTGAGACATGATATTATCCGACAACAAAATAGCTTTGGATGTTTTCTTAACCCTTTAGCTGCACTTTTTTATGAAATAGATTTAGAAATAAAATTTGCATATATGTATAATATTTTAGAATGTTGCCATATGACAACATTAAATCATTTTTTTCTATATAAATATTATTAATTGTTATTTTCTATATAAAACAAGGAAGAACTACAGAGTAAAAAAATTTAGTTTAACATATGCCAACAAAACAGCAAAAGCGTTAAAAGAACGTTTATAGTATTGTTATTTCCCGGAAATGATTTAAAGGAAAATGGCTTTATCTTAATAATTCGTTTTTGGCATTGTATTTACAAGAAACACATTTTTTCTTAGAATAACATATTCAAAAATAATTCAAATAAAACAATTATTTAGAAACGATTGCAGTTGTTTTACAAAACTAATAATTGTTTTTATTTCTTCATCATCTTATAAGTTTCAATTACATTTAAAATATTTAATTATTTTATTACACACATTATATATGACATACATACAACAATATTGCAATTATCCTTTAAATGATACCAGGAATAACGAGAGCAGAGTTAAACCAACAAAAACAAATCAATCTTAAATACTATTCACACATTCACTTTTGTGGAAAATAATTTCACCACATATGTATGTAAGTTATATATATGTATGTATATGTATGTCATTACAAAATAAACAAGGATTTCTGTAATTTTTGTTTTGATCTTTGTAACATTTGTTTGTTGCTGTTTTATATTTTAATTGAATACAGTTTTCACAAAAATTTAATTGAAATTATAATTAAATGATAATATGTAATAATTTACAATTATTTATTGTTGTTACATCATTTACACACATACACGCATACGATATAGGCATTATTTAAATATGTGTGAGTGTATGTGTAATCGTAAATATGTAATACCCAAACGGATATAGAAATTGTAGTTTATATAAAATTAATAGATAGATGCATTATCATCAGAGGTCGGCAGAAAAGAACAGAACAAAAAAATTGTAGGCAGAGTTTCCGTTATAATATAATAATAAAAAATTTTCTATTGAAAATTTTTTTTATCAAAAATTTTGAAAATATTCAAAATTTCTTTTTCAAAAATTTTCTATTGAAAATTTTTTATCAGAAATTTTCTATTGAAAATCTTTTATCAGAAATTTTCTATTGAAAAGTTTTTATCAAAAATTTTCTAACAAAAATCTTTTTATCAAAAATTTTCTATTAAAATTTTTTTTATCAAAAATTTTCTATTAAAATTTTTTTATCAAAAGTTTTCTATTGAAAATTTTTTTTTATCAAAAATTTGAAAATTTTTTATCAACAATTTTCTATTAAAAATTTTTTTTCAAAAATTTTTCCATTGAAAATTTTTTTCCAAAAATGTTTCTATTAAAAATTTTTTTATCAACAATTTGTCTATAGAAATTTTTTATATAGAAAATTTTTTTGTTAAAAAATTTTCATCAAAAATTTTTTATTGAAAATTTTTTTATCAAAAATTTTCTATTAAAAATTTTTTTTCAAAAATTTTTCCATTGAAAATTTTTTTTCCAAAAATGTTTCTATTAAAAATTTTTTATCAATAGAAATTTTATCATAGAAATTTTTTATATAGAAAATTTTTTTGTTAAAAAATTTTCATCCCGACTAGTTTGTTATTTTTTGACATTTTTTTAACAAACATTTTTCTGTATACATAAATATTTTTTTATCAAAAATTTTTCTATAGAAAATTTTTTTATTGCAAATTTTCTAGAGAAAAAAATATTGTTATGGAAAATTTTTCTATAGAAAAATATTTTTATCAAAAATTTTAAAGTTTTGAAAATATTAAAAATGTTTTATCAAAATTTTCTATTAATTTTTTATCAAAAATTTTCTATTAATTTTTTATGATATGAACCTGAGCCCGGATTCGAACCCACAACCTCTTAACATAAATTCTTGGTTCAACTTAAAATTAATTTCCTTCAATTCATTTTTTATCAAAAATTTTCTATTGAAAATTTTTTTATCAAAAATTTTCTATTGAAAATTTTTTTATCAAAAATTTTCTATTGAAAATTTTTTTATAAAAAATTTTCTATTGAAAATTTTTTTATCAAAAATTTTCTATTGAAAATTTTTTTATCAAAAATTTTCTATTAAAATTTTTTTATCAAAAGTTTTCTATTGAAAATTTTTTTTATCAAAAATTTGAAAATTTTTTATCAACAATTTTCTATTAAAAATTTTTTTTCAAACATTTTTCCATTGAAAATTTTTTTCCAAAAATGTTTCTATTAAAAATTTTTTATCAACAATTTGTCTATAGAAATTTTTTATATAGAAAATTTTTTATATAGAAAATTTTTTTGTTAAAAAATTTTCATCAAAAATTTTTTATTGAAAATTTTTTTATCAAAAATTTTCTATTAAAAATTTTTTTTCAAAAATTTTTCCATTGAAAATTTTTTTTCCAAAAATTTTTCTATTAAAAATTTTTTATCAATAGAAATTTTTTATATAGAAAATTTTTTTGTTGAAAAATTTTCATCCCGACTAGTTTGTTATTTTTTGACATTTTTTTAACAAACATTTTTCTGTATACATAAATATTTTTTTATCAAAAATTTTTCTATAGAAAATTTTTTTATTGAAAATTTTCTAGAGAAAAAAATATTGTTATGGAAAATTTTTCTATAGAAAAATATTTTTATCAAAAATTTTAAAGTTTTGAAAATATTAAAAATGTTTTATCAAAATTTTCTATTAATTTTTTATCAAAAATTTTCTATTAATTTTTTATGATATGAACCTGAGCCCGGATTCGAACCCACAACCTCTTAACATAAATTCTTGGTTCAACTAAAAATTAATTTCTTTCAATTAAATTGCATGGGCACCGCGATTTACATGTTTTCACTAACTCTTTCAAGTTGACATTAAATTCAAATTTTCATTAACGTAAAAGAATAAACAAAAACTTGTCAAAACAAAAATCTTTGTCTTTATTACCAGCTGACAGTTGGTTAAAGTACAAAGTAAATGTAGATTAAAAAAGGATAGGAATGCAAAACATAAAGGAAAAAACTATGGTGGATAAGTTCGTCTAACTGAATCGATCATATGGTCACAGGTGAAATGGAAATGAGTGTTAATATAATTCTCGTTTTCCATTTCGCTTAAGAATTCAGTTAAATAGATTATCTTAACTACTGGCATCTAACAGTTGGTGACACAGTGTGCCGATGAAGTCCGTAGCGGGACAGAAAATGCAGCATTCCACACTGCTAAGTGTCACATAGTTTTTTCAGTATTCTTAAAAATTATTAATCTAATTTAAAAATCATAAAAATTATTAAAATTAAAAAAATAAAAATTTATGATATGAACCTGAGCCCGGATTCGAACCCACAACCTCTTAACATATATTCTTGGTTCAACTTAAAATTAATTTCTTTCAATTAATTTTTTATCAAAAATTTTCTATTGAAAATTTTTTTATCAAAAATTTTCTATTGAAAATTTTTTTATCAAAAATTTTCTATTGAAAATTTTTTTATCAAAAATTTTCTATTGAAAATTTTTTTATCAAAAATTTTCTATTGAAAATTTTTTTATCAAAAATTTTTTTATCAAAAATTTTCTATTGAAAATTTTTTTATCAAAAATTTTCTATTGAAAATTTTTTTATCAAAAATTTTCTATTGAAAATTTTTTTATAAAAATTTTCTATTGAAAATTTTTTTATCAAAAATTTTCTATTGAAAATTTTTTTATCAAAAATTTTCTATTGAAAATTTTTTTATCAAAAATTTTCTATTGAAAATTTTTTTATCAAAAATTTTCTATTGAAAATTTTTTTATCAAAAATTTTCAATTGAAAATTTTTTTATCAAAAATTTTCTATTGAAAATTTTTTTATCAAAAATTTTCTATTGAATTTTTTTTTCAAATATTTTTCTATAACAATTTTTTTATCAAAAATTTTTCTATAGAAAATTTTTTTATCAAAAATTTTTCTATAGAAAATTTTTTTATAGAAAATTTTTTTATTAAAAATGTTTCTATAGAAAATTTTTTTATTGAACATTTTTCTACAGAAAAATATTTGTATGGAAAATTTTTCTATAGAAAAATATTTTTATAGAAAAAAGTCGTAGCCAGAGTTGCCGTTTTTTTATACTTTTAACTAAAATTGGTATTTTTCAACGACTAGTTCTGATGTTTTATCTGATGTTTCCTTTTTTTAAATATTTTTATCAAAAATTTTCAAATAAAAATTTTTTTATTAAAAATTTTCTAATGAAAATATTTTTATCAAAAATTTTCTATTGAAAAAATTTTTATCAAAAATTTTCTGTTAAAAATTTTCTTTTTTATCAAAAATTTTTCTAAAAAAAAATATTTTTATCGATAAAAATTTATTTATAGAAATAAATTTTTATCGAACATTTATCTGATGTTTCTATTTTTAAATATTTTTATCAAAAATTTTCTAATAAAAATTTTTTTATTAAAAATTTTCTATTGAAATTTTTTTTTATCAAAAATGTTCTATTGTAAAATTTTTTATCAAAAATTTTCTATTGAACAATTTTTTTAATAAAAATTTTCTATTAAAAATTTTTTCATCAAAAATTTTCTAATGAAAATATTTTTATCAAAAATTTTCTATTGAAAAAATTTTTATCAAAAATTTTCTGTTAAAAATTTTCTTTTTTATCAAAAATTTTTCTAAAAAAAAATATTTTTATCGACAAAAATTTATTTATAGAAATAAATTTTTATCGAACATTTAGCTACAAAAAAAATATTTTGATCGGAAATTTTTCTATAAAAAAATATATTTTTCAAAATTTTTCCACAGAAAAATATTTTTATCGAAAATTTTTCTATTGAAAAATATTTTTATCGAAAATTTTTCTATTGAAAAATATTTTTATCTAAAATTTTTGTAGAAAAGATTTCTGTAGAAAAAAGTTTTTATCGAAATTTTTTTTATCTAAAATTTTTTATAAAAAAATTTTCTTTTGAATTTTTTTTTTTTTTCAAACATTTTTCTATAGAAAATTTTTTTATCAAAAATTTGTATATAGAAAATTTTTTTATTAAAAAGTTTTCTTTATCAATAATTAATCAAAAATTTTTCTATAGAAAATTTTTTTATCAAAAATTTTTCTCCAGAAAATTTTTTTATTGAAAATTTTTCTACAGAAAAATATTTCTGTGGAAAATTTTTAAAATCAAAAATTTTTCTATAGAAAAATATTTTTATCGAAATTTTTTCTATAGAAACAAATTTTTATATAACAATTTTTAACAGAAAAATATTTTTAGCGAAAATTTTTTTATAAAAAAATATTTTTATGGAAAATTTTTCTATAGAAAAATATTTTTAGCGAAAAATTTTTTATAAAAAAAAAAAAATTTTTAGTAAAGTTTTCTATAGAAAAATGTTTTTTTCGAAAATTTTCACAGAAAAATAATTTTATCGAACATTTTTTATAAAATGATTTTATCAAAAATTTCTCCATAAGAAGATGGTTTCATTGAAAATATTTCTATAGAAAAAAATCGAAAATTGTTTAATATTAATATTTATTTCTGTTTCGAAAAACATTCCCAATTCGGTTACATTTATTTCAAACAATGTTTACAAAATTAATAGTATCGTGGCAACAATGTTGGAGATAAAATTTCATTGTTCTCCCGAACCGTATATTTTATTGCTATAGATTGGATTTTGTTTTTGTAGTTTCTTAAACAAAGCGGCACCAACCAACTTTAACATCCAAATTCCAACTGAATGATTTTTATTAATAATCGTGGTATTTACGAAAACTCTTCGGCTCCTGGTGGTATGGGCTGCATACTCCCGATAACAAGCTTTCATATTTATAACGCATAGAAATGTTGGTCTATGTCGTATCTTACTGCATACCAACCGATTTAGAATAGATTAGGTTGGGAAGCTGATAGGAAAGTGATGACTAAGTCAGCGTTACTTGCGCCCCAAAGTGGTATCTTTGTGCTACCTACAAGAGCTATTTGAGAAAAGAAAGATTTCTATACTACCAATCTTATTTGTACAACCAGTAGCTCCAATAAATGTGACTATTTTGCAAACATTTGTGTTGGATAGATTAGATAAATCATTCAAAAAAGATGCGCCCCTAGATTTGCTAGGACAAGGCAGTAACAAAGGAGTTGAGTGACTATCTCTGCATAATCGACTACGAAAGTAGTCGTTACTCTGAAGTTAAGGTCATAACATAACCCAAAAACACAGTATCCTGTGAAGTCAAGCTTTGAACGGAACAAGTGGTTTCATTGAACCAAGTGTTTTGGGTGTAAAGATTTGCAGACTGCACAGAAGCAAATCTATAAATTGGTCAACATCTTTCCGACAAAGGAGAGCATCATATTAAGGTACGTTGTTAAGACCGGGTACCTAGAAGAGTTCAATATTGCATTGTCTCGCCATCTCGTTGAGAGATGTCCGGCATTCGCTATTGATAACAGATGCCGTGAAGTTACGGCCTAATTGCCGATACAAAAACGAATGTCTCTGTCGTAGAAGAGTTCAATATTGCATTGTCTCGCCATCTCGTTGAGAGATGTCCGGCATTCGCTATTGATAACAGATGCCGTGAAGTTACGGCCTAATTGCCGATACAAAAACGAATATCTCTGTCGTATATGTGATATTGTAGCCACTTAGTCGCTTTGTAGTCTACTGGCCAATATCTCGGCCCAAAGACTACAGAGTTAAGAAAGCATAAAACAGATTTCCTTTCCTAAAAAAAGGGATGAAAAAGCGCCCCTCATCTTAGATCCGTCCGTGTATACCACTGACTGATTAAAGGGATTTGACGGCTCAATAATCAGAACTATATGGTGGATAACTCATTTAATCAAGGTTTTGGGTTATAAAAATGAACCTTGCCTAAACCTAATCTGGACAGAGCGACAGGTGGCACGTTAAATTGAGGGTACACAGACAAACTTTCATGGTCGGAGACTTTCAGAACCGGAGAATACATATATATATGTACGTATGTACATTCCACAAGTTTGTTAGAATTTGTGCCTATTTCAAACTCCTACCGATCATGAGTTGTTGTTGTTGTTGTAACAGCTCTAACATTTACAATTTTATAATTTTGTTTTTATGGGGGATCTGTTTGGAGATCAAGGCCAAGAAATTGTGCTACTTCAACTGGATGAGTCCACAAATCCTCAGGACTAAGTGAAGTAGGGTTGGCGGTACAGTTGAAAATGTGGGGGTATCATGAGGACCTTGACCACAAGCTGGGCATATGTTAGGGACGGCACGGTCTATGCGGGACCAAAAGATATTTAATCTATTGCTCCATCCCGATCTCAGTTGAGCCAGAACGACTCTTGTTTTCCGCGGCAGGTTCTTTTCTTCTTCTGCTATGGGCGGTGGGCGACCTCCTAATACAACATTCATGCGATAACCTGAAATCGAGGAGTTGGTGGCGTCTTTATGAATGTTGTTTAATGCTGCCATGTACGAGGTACGATCTAAAGGATCAGGTACATATCTTCGTATGCTATCCTCATACACGCGAAGATCTTTCCTGACATGCCTCGGGGAAGATGCCAACTGTGTGATGTTAAAGTTTGGATGATTTCTCCGATGACATCCCAAAAGGAACTGCTGAGATAGCATAATGTTGTGTTCCTTTACTGGAAGGATCTTTGTTTCCTCGTAAAGATGATGTGGTGAGGTAATTTGTAGGCAGCCTGTAATAGTTCTTAGGGCTGCATTTTGAATATTTTGAATATTTCTCCACTGAGTATCACTTAGCGACGCTGACCATACTGGGGCAGCATAATTTGCCACTGACAGACCAATCTCTTTATAGGTAGACAGCAAGGTTTCTTTGTCCATTCCCCAAGTACTGCCGGCTAGTGCTTTAAGGACCTTGTTTCTACATCGCAATTTATGCGCGACAGTTGTGGCATGTGCTGACGAAGTAAAAAGGCTGTCGAGTGTGACTCCCAAGATTTTCGGGTTCACTGTCGGAATTGGTACACCATCGATCTCGACGCCAAGTTGTATGCTTACTTCTTTTGTCCAGGTGATAAATAGGGTCGCTGAGGATTTGGTTGGTTGTATCTTCAGGTTACGTTCAGTGAAGAAGTTGTGGATGGTACAGAGATAACGATTCACCTTACCGCATAGGTCTTCCACATTATGGCCGGTTGCCATTATCGTGCAGTCGTCTGCATATGATATCACTTCAACGCCTTGCGGTGGAGCTGGGAGTTTAGAGAGGTAGAGGTTAAACAGGAGTGGCGACAGGACTCCGCCCTGAGGAACTCCCTGTTTGACTCTACGGTGTTTTGAGCGCTGGTCTCTAAACTCTACAAACGACTGACGTCAACTCAGATAATTTACATGGATTCAAATTTGTTGGCATTGTGGACATCAGGATGTCCTGGAAGAGGGTGGCATGGCTTACTGTGTCAAAGGCTTTTGACAAGTCAAGCGCCACAAGGACCGTTCTTTCACAAGGCCTCTGCTGGTTTAAGCCTTGTGCGATCTGAGTGGTTATGGCTGTTAATGCTGTGGTGGAGCTGTGCATTTTGCGGAATACATGCTGGTGGCGAGCTGCTGGAAGTTGGCTGATCAGCTGGGGGAGGAGTAGAGCCTCGAGGGTTTTCGCGACTGGTGACAGGAGGGATATCGGTCTGTACGATGATCCCTCATTCGCGGGTTTCCCAGGTTTTAATATCGGGATCACTCTACCCATTTTCCAGACATCGGGTTAGTGAGGCTGGTCATAGATAGATTTATGACACCTGTCAAAAACTCGACTCCCGACTCGCCTAGGTGCTTAAGCATCAGCATGGAAATTCCGTCAGGGCCAATTGCCTTTGAAGGCTTAGCTGTACGAATGGCCTTAGCAACTTCCGCTGGTGTAAAAAGTTGTGGTGGGTCCAAAAATGGGAGATCATGCAGTTTGCGAACGATACTCCTTTTCGCCTTGTCTCTCTCGGGGTGCTCAATAAATAACCGGCTAAAAGCACGCGAGCACGCTTTCGGGTCTGATATGGTGTTATCGGCAAACTTAATCGCGACCCGATCATCCTTTTTCATAGGGTTCGAGAGAGATCGAACAGTGGTCCACAACTTACTTATACCAGCAGTTCTTCAGGTGTTCCAACCAACGGTTTCGCTTATCCTCGTTTACCAACCTGTTGATATCGCGGTGCAGCTGGACGATCCTGGGATCATCAGGGTTGGTATTTCGGATCGTATCACGCTCATCTGCTAATCCCACTGCTTCTGCTGGGAAGTGCGGCCTCACTACGGGTATTCTACCAGCAGGGATGAAGCGAGCGGCTGCAGATCCATTCCCGCGACAGCCGGTTCTACATACCGGAAAGACCCGAGATTTCTCGGCCAAGGGCTGTCAACTCAGCAACAACATATTTCCAACCGATCATGAGTAACGGCACCCGGTTAAGAGTGCAACAGAACACATGCTATTCCCCGATTTGGGTCTACACCACAAGCATGATAATATCAAGGATTCACAGTAACAGTCAGGATGGAATAAGATCCATGGGCTCCCTACTTCCATAGCACCAGAATTAAGTCTTCGGCCCTTGTATGTCAATATTCTTGGATGAGGAGGACTAATCATAAACCTATCCGAATTCCAAGTAACTTGCTAAAGCTGTTCTATTAGCATGTAGAAAACTTGTAAACTTGCCATTGCTAATTCTTCAAATTTTTGTTAGTTACGCCCTTTTGCATATTATAAGACGACATTTGTGCAAAAGTATTTATATCTACATATTTGTAAAAGCTCTTTGTATTATTTAAATTAAATATTTGTTTGTTTTGAATTACTTTCTCATAACATTTCATGACTATGTCTGTCGGTCTGTCTGACTGACCAACTAACCGAACTTTGTCATCATTTTGTAAATGATGCGTATGCTGTTGGAATGTCACTATAAATTTTTACTGAAAATAGGTCACACATGTTCTATATATTCTATATATTCAGCTACTTGTTATTTCAGTTATTTATTTACTTTTATTATATTAAATTGTATGCATGCACAGGCATGCTTATCTAGCATTATTGTTGTTATGTCATTAAATAAGCATAAATTAATTAAACAATTCATATACAGTGAGATGCATAAATATCGAGAGCTATATAAATAGGCTAGAATTATATGGACCGTAGGAAGTATATTTGATACGTTTATTCCGAGAACGAAAAGGAAAAAGCTTTATGTCCAATGTAGAATATCTTGCGATGGATCTCTTAACACCAGGGGCCAAATTACCGCATTCGATATCGATCGAAAACTCAGACTTTTATGCGAATATTGTGAAGTATACTTTAGGGATGTTCAAAGTTACTTCGATGCAAAAAGTTTATTGAAGTTTGGAATTCATTTTGATTTGTTTTTAAAAATATATATTGTTTAATTAAAACTCTTTTACTATTGTTCATCTTTTGGCAAATAACATCAAAAAATATATTAACTGTGCATCTTTTAAATAATTTTGATCATCCTTAAAGTATGCTATACAAATGTTTTAAAAATATCTAAGATTTCGATCGATATCGAATGCCGTAATTTGGCCACAGATCTTTTATTAATCTATTACTATTGACATTTTGTCCCTCTTTCTAGCTCTCCTTCAAAACCAACCTATCTACTACCCTCGAGGTTCTTCTAAAACTAGAACTTCACAAACACGAAGAGGAGATCAAGAACACCGTAGATCGTGCCATCAAAGAGATGAGTGTTACCAAAATTTTAGATGAAATTAAAGCCACCTGGTCCGATATCAAATTCGAAACGGAAACCCATCAACAACGTACCGACATTCAACTGCTAAAAGTATCCGAAGGTCTAATAGAAACTCTGGATGATAATCAAATGCAAATACAAAATATAGCCACCTCAAAACATGTGGAATATTTGTTGGATAAACTCATGCATTGGCAACGTGTATTGAGCAGTGTGGACCTATTCATAAACACTTGGTTTGAGGTCCAAAGAAAATGGGTGTATTTGGAATGTATCTTTATAGGTTCGGCCGATATCAGAGCTCAATTGCCGAAGGAGGCACAATTTTTTGAAGAAATTGATGAGGATTTCATAAAACTTCTGGAGGAAGTAACAAAAGTTCGTGTGGCCATTGTAATTGTAGAAGATCATAAGCATGTTTTCTCCTGCTTGGAAATGCTGCAAAAAAGCTTGGCTGTTTGTGAGAAGGCTTTAAATGAATATTTGGAAACTAAACGTTTGGCTTTTCCCCGCTTTTATTTTATATCATCGGCAGACCTGTTGGATATTTTATCGAATGGCAATAATCCTTTGGTTATAAATCGTCATTTTATAAAGCTTTTTGATTCTATATTACGCCTATCCTATGATGCTAATACCAAGCGTGCCTTGGGTATGTTTTCCAAGGAAAATGATGAATTTGTACTCTTCACTTCAAATCAAGGAATTCTTTGTTCCGGTCGTGTGGAAATTTGGCTTAATGATCTTATACAGGAAATGCGCAGCACTTTGCATGAACTTTTTAAAAGAGCTTTAACTGTTTACTTTGATAAGTCACGCGATAAGTGGCTTAACGATTGGCCGGCCCAGGTGACTTTATGCTGCAGTCAAATTTGTTGGACAGCAGATGTTAATCGTGCCTTTGCCTGGATGGAGGAGGGCTATGAGGCTGCCATGAAAGAGTTGCATAAACGTCAAATCATACAATTAAATGCTTTAATCAATTTATTATTGGGTGAACTTTCGCCAGGAGATCGTCAGAAAATAATGACCATGTGCACTATAGATGTTCATTCGCGTGATGTAGTGGGCAAGATAATTCAGGCTCGTGTTGATAGTTCTTTGGCATTTCAGTGGCAAAGCCAATTGCGTCATCGTTGGGATGATGATTCTTTAGTGGGTGGTGTAAGTGGCGAATCGGAAATGGATGCTGATTGCTTTGCCAATATATGTGATGCTGAATTCCGTTATGCTTACGAGTATTTGGGTAATACATCACGTTTAGTTATAACACCATTAACAGATCGTTGTTATATTACTCTGACACAGGTATTTATAATGGGGGGGAGTTGTTTGGTATGCAAGGAAAAAGTTACACCATTTCTATATGTGGGAATAGAGTTGTAATCCAAAATTTGGAGGTTTTGAAGTTGGCTTTAACTGACAATAAATATATCAACGAATTTTGTCTTGGCTTTCTTTCAATTAAAGCTATTTGTTCTTTAGTCCGTGTCTGAAAAGTATAAGTTGAAACTAATCGCCATGATCTTTATAGTTTATGTTTCAAGTAGTAAATCACGCTTGGATACGTGGATTCGTCTTAACCACTTTTATGGATCCAACTTAATACTATCAAATTTCTTGTCGAACCAAATTACTATAGGTTTCAATAACCATAGGTGGAAAGGGTATTATAAGTTTGAGCTTATGTATGTAACGCATAGAAATATTTGTCTTAGACCCACCTTTTAGTATACCAATAGACTTAGAATCATTTTTTGAGTCGATTTAGCGATGTCAGTCCGTCCGTCCGTCCATCTGGACGGCTGGCTGTACCCTAGAGTGGTTCGAAAAAAAAAGTTGAGTCAGTCACCCCCTAGAATTAAAGATAATGTCAAAACAATTCCAAAAAATATTTTTTTATTTTTTTACCACGCCTACAAATACCGCCCTTTTAGTATTTTGTTCACTGTGTCGCCATCTTTAGTCCGATTATAACACTTTGTACATCTATGTTCAGGGCTCTGTAAGGGCTACATTTCTCTCTTTGATAGTTTTTTACAACCTCGTCAATTTCTAGTCATAACTTTTTAAAATTCGAGTCGTACCCAACCTAATCAAATCGAGTAAAAATCTATCTTTTAGAAGTTATGACTATAAATTGACGTGGTAGTAAAAAACTATCAAAAAGAGAAATGTAGCCCTTACAGAGCCGAGAACACCGATATATAAAATGTTATGATCGGACTTAAAATGACGACACAGTGAACAAAATACTAAAAGGGCGGTATTTGTAGGCGTGGTAAAAAAATAAAAAAATATTTTTTTGAATTGTTTTGACATTATCTTTAATCCTAGGGGGTGACTGACATAACTTTTTTTTTCTTTTGTATGGAAGGCGAACCGCTGTACTGTACCCCCATGTAAACCATGTAATCAAAGTACAGGTCGCAATTCTAAAGATAATTTGATAAAATTTGACACAGATAATTTTTTTGATAGTGGGACCATGGTTATTAAAATTCGTCAAAATCGGTCCAATATTTATGGTATCTCCCATAGGTCCCACTTCCCGGAATTGATATATTGGCCACAAATATCAATATTTTTTCATGAAATTTAAAACATATACTGTTTATGTAAATATAAATTAATGTACCAAATTTTGTTCAAATCGGTCCACATTTGACCATAGCACCCATACAAACTTTTTTGTCAAAATGCACTAAATGAGACAAAAATCACTAAAATGCTCGTAAATCTGAAGATAATGGGAATTTTAAGTTTATTTTTTTTGCATACATAATTTTTGCAACAACTGTAATTAATTTGCCAAATTTCGAGATAATCGGTCCACATTTGACTCTAGCTCTCATATCAGTCCAAATGACGGAAATAGCTTAAATATATAATATGTTTTTAGAAAATGTTTGTATTATAGCAAAATTAAGCAAATATTTGTCATTATACAGGAAAAAGAACACCTTTGACCTCAGTGGTGAAGGGTATCGTATGGTCGGGCTTGACCGACTATAGAACTTTCTTACTTGTTTTTATTTAGAAGTGATAATAAACGGGAATATTTCTTAATTATCTTGGTATCTTTGGTAGAACGCTTGTAATTGATACAGGCTCCTAGATCCCATATTGTTGGAAATGGTGTATTAGCCTGTAATATTTCCCACATCACAATGTTCCTAACAAAAATCATATTTTTACATTTCAATTCCTGCTTTTCCATGCCAAAAATTCAACAACGCATACATGCTTCCCAAAACTCTCACCAACGCAAAAACAATTTCGCCATCATTACAAATGATGACTGCCAAAAAATGTCATCCAAATTCGTACAAAATTAAAAAAAAAACACGACTACCACACGATGACAATAACTATACGACACTATAAGTCATTGCATCTTGTTATGGGTGGCGCTCCGGCAGGGCCAGCTGGCACGGGAAAAACTGAAACCACAAAAGATCTAGGACGTGCACTGGGCGTAATGGTTTATGTATTCAATTGTTCTGAGCAAATGGACTATAAATCCTGCGGTAATATTTACAAAGGTCTTTCGCAGACAGGTGCATGGGGTTGCTTTGATGAATTCAATCGCATCTCGGTGGAGGTACTGTCTGTGGTTGCGGTTCAAGTTAAGACCATACAAGAGGCGATAAAGGTGAGTGTGTAGTGGAGTAAAATAGATGGAGCGAATGAGTAGTAAGTTAGTGAGTAATGTTCAACATGTTTTTAAAACTGTTAATTAAAAATGAAATTGCAAAAGATTGTTGTCGTTGTTTTTTCAACTGACTCTCTGTCCGGCCGCCTGCCTGCTCATCTATCTTTACTCCATTACAGAATGTCTGAACGTAAGCAAGGAATTGATTGCTTTTGTATTGCCATAACTGACCAAAGAAGATTCTTTGTTCGGTTGCTGTTGATGACAGGAAAGATTTAAGTTTTATTTCTGGTTTTTATTCGTTTAAATCTTTTTATTTGTCCTTTTCCTACTCACAGATGCACAAAACTTCATTCGTATTCATGGGTGAAACAATACCTTTAGTATCATCGATTGGCATTTTTATTACCATGAATCCTGGTTATGCTGGTCGCACAGAATTGCCGGAAAATCTTAAGAGTTTATTTCGTCCTTGTGCCATGATTGTACCGGACTTTGCTTTGATTTGTGAAATAATGCTTATGGCTGAGGGTTTCCAAGATGCACGACTATTGGCACGTAAATTTATTACTTTGTACACCCTGTGCAAGGAGTTGCTATCCAAGCAGGATCATTATGATTGGGGTTTGAGGGCTATTAAATCTGTGTTGGTGGTGGCAGGTACTTTGAAAAGAGATGATCACAGCCGTCCCGAAGATCAAGTACTAATGAGAGCTTTAAGGGATTTCAATATCCCTAAAATTGTCACCGAAGATATATCCATATTCATGGGCCTGATTGGAGATCTATTTCCTGCCTTAGAAGTACCTCGTAAAAGGGTTTTTGATTTTGAAAAGACCATACGACGCGCTGTTAATGATATTAAGTTACAGCCCGAAGAAGGATTCCTTATGAAAGTCGTCCAACTTCAAGAACTTTTGGATGTACGTCACTCGGTGTTTATTGTAGGCAATGCTGGCACGGGCAAAACCAAAATTTGGCAAACCTTGAGTGAAACATATCGCATACAAAAACTTAAACCCGTCTGTAACATATTAAATCCCAAAGCTTTAACCAATGATGAACTATTTGGCATTGTAAATCCTACTACCAGAGAATGGAAGGATGGTTTATTTTCCTCTATCATGCGAGAACAAGCCAATATGACAAATTCAAATCCCAAATGGATTGTATTGGATGGTGATATTGATCCCATGTGGATTGAAAGTTTAAATACATTAATGGATGATAATAAGATTTTGACATTGGCCAATAATGAGCGCATTTCTCTAAAGCGGGAAATGCGTTTACTGTTTGAGGTGGGTCATTTAAAAGCAGCTACACCAGCCACAGTTTCGAGAGCAGGAATATTGTACATTAATCCTTTGGATTTAGGATGGTCACCGTAAGTATATATAAAGGTAGAATTAGGCGAACGGCCTCTAACGTGGATTTAATAAAACGTGTTAAGTGTTTGTTTCTGCTTATACGAAAACAATGCAAATGCTTACCGAAATAAAATGTCAGTTGACGGAACGTAGCGATCTGTATAATATAGAAACGTTTTTACGTGACGTTTGTTAATAGTGAAGCCGTTGCATAACTAAAACATGTAAAATTGTAGTAAATCTGGCAATTTTGCAGATAGGTAACAATGTTACTAACGCCCCATCTTCTAATGCGTTTTTTTCGTTTTAATTACACTTTTTTTTAAATTTTAAACAAATTAAAGAAGTTTAATGCAATAAGATATTCTTCAACATCCATTCTCTCTCCTACTCTATTTCTTATTTTACTAAATGACCTTCTATGTCAAACTTTCAATCCTATCTACTCTTTTGCAGATAATAGCAACATATGTCATTCGTATTCATTCAACTATAGGCCAAGCATGTTGGATATCAATTCCAAGAGGCAAACCATGAATGATACGCTTACTTCTGACCTTTCTACAATATCCAATTGAGGTCGTTCTAATAGGGTCGATTTCAACGCTCGAAAGACCCAATGTTGTGTGTTAACACACAAACGTGTTATGAACAATGTTGCATCATCTTTAATTATGGGTGGTATAAATATTGAGGAATCAGAAACTCTTGATGTTCTAGGCATGAAAATTCAGTTCAATCACGTTTTTCAAGTGTCGAAAGAAGCATTCAAGTGTCTCGGCTTTCTTAAGCGGTGTAAGACATACTTCACTCCAACTGATCTCCTTAATATCTATACCACTTATATCCGACCGAAAATGGAATACAACTCTCATGTATGGGCCGGTGCTTCAAAGTTGGAGCTTCTCGACCGTGTACAAGAGAGGGCGAAGGTGCTTATCGGTGACAGTAGCGTAGCCAATTCTATTGCCTCATTGGAGCATCGTTGTAATGTGGGTTGCGTTTCACTATTCTATCGCTACTACAATGGCATGTGCTCAAACGAAATTAGGGATCTTGTTCCAGAAACCCGTACATTTCTTCGTAGCACACGCAATTCATCAAGGGCTCACCCTTTGTAATCGATTTTCCAGTGGATCGCACGACGCACTATAGAGAAAACTCGTTTTTTAGCCGTACAGCGCGATATCCAAAGGTTCAAATCGAATATCCACAAACACTACTCCCTCTATCCTTCTTCCCACAACCTTTTTGCCTAGTTCCATCACAATTCATATTCATATGTAGGGGTCATCCCCTGAGTGTTGGTCCAATACAAAAAAAAAGCAAGAAAAACTTTTTAATATTAGTTTCTGTTTATGTCAGGAACAGTTGATACGTTTTTAGAAATTTGGTAACTAACTAAACGTTCAAACGTTACGGCCCATTTCTACATTCTTACCTCAACGTTCGGTTAATTCTACCTTAAGTCAAACACAACAAAACTGCTCCGAAACATGTTAGTTAAACTCTTCGGAGCCAGTTAGATTTCGCCCCATTTTCGTTGTATGGGGAAACCTGAGATCAGTTCTTTAACTTTGACCTCTTTTCTATCTTCAGCTACGTCTCTTCCTGGCTAGAGACACGAGGCGATATGATTGAGCGCGGTATTTTAACAGCTTTATTTGAAAAATATTTTCCAAAACTTTTGCAAAGACATCGTGATTTTCGCCGTATAATACCAATTTCCGATATGGCAGTTATACAAATGTCCTGTAATTTACTTGAATGTCTACTCGACTCACAGGTTGAACATGATTCTAGCCAATCAACAAATGTTGTCAATCCTCATAGTCTGCACCACAGTGGCGTAGCTCCCGATTCCCTGGAATTATACATTGAATTAATATTTGTCTATGCGGTAATGTGGGGATTTGGTTCTGCTTTATATCAGGATCATACAATCGATTGGCATCGCGAGTTTCACAAATGGTGGACAACGGAGTTCAAGGATATTAAGCTGCCCTCTCAAGGCACAATTTTCGATTACTATCTAGATGTAAGAACTGAGAAATTCTGTCGTTGGTCGGAATTGCCAGGAAGAAAACAAATGCCGATATTACCCGAAGCTCATTTACCCATACAGAATATTTTGATACCCACTGCTGAAACTATACGTTTGGTTTACTTTCTGGAACTTTTGGTTAATCGTAATTTGCCCTGCATGCTGGTGGGTAATTCGGGATGTGGTAAAGGCGCCATATTTCGTGAACTATTTTCTATATATGCTAATGCTCAAGACTCTTCAGATAATTTGGGCCTTCCTTCCCAAAGCACAAGCAATTCAAGGCGTTTATCTCAAGTAGCTCCCAAAGCAAAGACAATTCTTACTACCACAGTTCAAACTACACATTTCAATTTTTATACATCTTCGGAAATATTTCAAAAAATTCTTGATCGCCCTTTGGAGAAGAAGTCGGGTAGAACATACGGTCCTTCAGGTGCAAAAAGACGTTTAATATATTTCATCAATGACTTGAATATGCCGGAAGTAGATGCTTATGGTACTGTGCAACCTCATACTATAATGAGACAATTCATGGATTACAGACAGTGGTAAGTAGAACAAACTTTCGGGTTATTTTAGGGCTCTTGAAATTATAAGCTTTCTCTTTAAGGTACGATCGCCAATGTTTGCAGTTAAAAAACATACGACATTGTCAATTTGCAGCCTGCATGAATCCCACAGCTGGATCTTTTACCATAGATCCACGTTTGCAGAGACACTTTTGTGTCTTCTCTGTAGCTTCCCCAAGTGAATTCACACTTCAATATGTTTATGGCAGTATTTTAAGTGCACATCTAGAAAATCCCTTAAATAACTTTAGCAAGGAGATAAAATCCATTGGTCAAGTTTTAGTAAAAGTGGGTATAGCCCTGCATAAACGCATGGAATGTGCTTTCCTGCCAACAGCAGTCAAATTCCACTATATCTTTAATATGCGCGATTTGACACATATTTATCAGGGGCTTTTGAATAGCATAGGAGCACCCAATGTCCCAAATGCAAATAATTTAGTTTCCTCTAGGAATTTCAGTGGTACAGTTTGTAATAAACCGGCCGATCTTATACGTTTATATGTGCATGAAGCTTTTAGGGTATACAATGATCGTCTGGTGGATCCATATGATATTAAGTCATTTAGAAGTTCCATAAGGGATATTTTTAAAAAAGATATTGAAGATTTTGATGAGGAATATGTTTTCTCCGATCCGTTAATTTATTGTCACTTTGCGCAGTCACTGGCCGATCAAAAGTATATGCCGCTCAAGAGCTGGGATTGTCTATATCAACTGCTTATGGAGGCCCAGGCAAACTATAATGAAGTTATTGGTTATATGAATCTGGTGTTATTTGAAGATGCTATGAAGCATGTTTGTCGGTAAGTATTAGTTTTGGAAATCCTTTTTCTTTGCTATACAAAAATTGAGTTAACTTTGTAGCATCAATCGCATTTTGGAAAGTCCTCGCAATAATGCTTTATTGGTAGGAGTTGGAGGTTCTGGCAAGCAAACACTAGCCCGTTTAGCTTCATTTATCTCCTCATTTAATGTTTTTCAAATTCAAATCAAAAGGGGGTTCTCCCTGCAAGATATGAAAGACGAAATTGGAGCACTCTATATGAAAGTTGGCTTGAAAAACATGGCCTCAGTATTTCTAATGTCGGATGCTCAGATACCCGATGAGTCACTTCTAATGCTCATAAATGATTTATTAGCAGCTGGGGAAATTCCAGAACTTTTCACCGACGATCAACTAGATACCATAGTAAATGGCATACGGAATGAAGTCAAACAAAGCGGTTCTCTAGATACCAAAGACAATTGTTGGAGATTTTTTGTAGAAAAAGTAAGACGTTTACTACGTTTAATACTTTGCTTTTCGCCTGTAGGTCAAACATTACGTGTACGTGCTCGTAAATTTCCCGCCATACTGAGTCACACATGCATTGACTGGTTTCATGAATGGCCAAAGATGGCTTTGGAATCTGTATCACAAACATTTTTAAGCGAAATTAACACACAGATATTACCCGTAAGTATGACAACGTATAAAATAAAAACGAGAGAAAAATATAATAATTACAAATGAACATTAATTTAATTTTTACTACACACATGCAACACTCGCATCCACAACATATCCCTTGCAGCGTGAACTTATTAATCCTGTCGGTTGTTTTATGGCCTACGTACATGGTACGGTGAATCAGATTTCAAAGATTTATTTGCAAAACGAAAAACGTTATAATTATACGACACCGAAAACATTTCTCGAATATATATTTCTATACCGCAAATTGTTGGTGGATAGGAGTGGCGAACATACAAACCGTATACAACGTTTACAGAGCGGCATGGCAAAATTGGCAGAATGTGCACGTCAAGTAGATACACTAAAGGTGAGAAAAATTCAATTCATAAATATGTACATATATTTGTACTTTAAGTGGTACATAGAGCGTTGTGAGCGTTTTGTGTATGTGTTGTATTTATTCATCCATCTGAACTTACATGCAGAAAATTACTATAGTTTAAATTTATACTGTGTGCACTATTTTGGATCTAGTGAGGAAAAGTTGCTTAGATAATCGATTGACCACATTTTCACTTCAATTAAATTGATCATTCTCCAATCTAGCTTAGAAATTGGTTCGATGCTAAAATCTAATTTCTGCGTTTTTGGATATTTACAGCATCATAAGCACGGGTCGGCGCAAAGAGAACAGAACAAAAAAATAATCGGCAGAGTTGCAGTTTTTTTATACTTTTAACTAAAATTGGTATTGTTTTCAATGTGTAGTTGTAACGTTTTAAAAAGAAAAAGTTTTCTACTACATTTCTTTTTAATTTTTTTATCAACAATTTTTCTATAGAAAATTTTTTTATCAAAAATTTTTCTATAGAAATTTTTTTTATCAAAAATTTTTGTATAGAAAATTTTTTTATCAAAAATTTTTCTATAGAAAATTTTTTTATCAAAAATTTTTCTGTAGAAAATTTTTTTATCAAAAATTTTTCTGTAGAAAATTTTTTTATCAAAAATTTTTCTGTAGAAAATTTTTTTATCAAAAATTTTTCTATAGAAATTTTTTTTTATCAAAAATTTTTCTGTAGAAAATTTTTTTATCAATAATTTTTCTGTAGAAAATTTTTTTATCAAAAATTTTTCTGTAGAAAATTTTTTTATCAAAAATTTTTCTGTTTTGGGATCAAATGCAAATACACTTCTTTTTGAAAATTTTGTTATCAAAAATTTTTCTATAAAAATTTTTTTTTATCAATATTTTTTCTATAGGAAATTTTATCAAAATTTTTTCTATATAAAATATTTTTATCAAAAATTTTTCTATAGAAAATTTTTTACCAAATTTCTTTTTTTATAGAAAATTTTTTTATCAAAAATTTTTCTATAGAAAATTTTCTTAAAAAAATTTTTCTATACAAAATTTTCTTAAAAAAAAATTTCTATACAAAATTTTTTTATCAAAAATTTTTCTATGGAAAATTTTTGGATCGAAAGTATCTAAAAATATAAAAATCTAAAATTGTTTAATATTAGAAGTTATTTCTGTTTTGAAAAACATTCCCAATATTTACAAAAATAATAGTGTCGTGGCAACAATGTTCGAGATTATATTTCTGTGTTCTCTCGAACTATGTATTTTGTTGCTATAAATTGAATTTTGATTTGTTTCTTGTCTATTGTTTTTGTCTTTTCTATACAAAGCGGCACCAACCAACTATGTTAACATCCAAATTCCAACTGAATTACGAAAATAAGAAAAATTCATCGGCTGCTGGTGGTATGGGCTACCTACTCCTTATCATAAGTGCTTTCGGATATCCAAACATTTAAATTGAACCTACTTTCAAACTTCCTTGTTTCCCTAGGGGGAGCCATGTTTCTTTAGAAAGTGCATGTCCAGGTGTCTAATGATTTCGATAAAACTAACCGGCTGACAATAATAGACCAGGTAATAGACCAATGAAGCCAATGCCAAACTCCCAACTCCTCTTAGGGATGCCGTATATATTTTTGTTGTTGCTCAACAAACAATTTTATCAATCTGTTGTTAATGGGGGATCCGTTTGGAGATCTAGGCCAAGGAATTGTGTAACTTCAACTGGATGAGTTTACAAATCATCAGGCGTTCCTGATTCATGGCTCAGAAATCTTATGATTCTGACTAAAGACTGCCATTTCCAGCCTTACCCATGGTCAGTGATTTGACCTCTTCCTCTGAGACTGGATCCTTACCTGAGATCTAGACCAATGAAGCCAATGAAGCCAATGCCAAACTCCCAACTCCTCTTAGGGATGTCGTATATATTTTTGTTGTTGTTGTTCAACAAACAATTTTATCAATCTGTTGTTTATGGGAGATCCGTTTGGAGATCTAGGCCAAGTAATTGTGTAACTTTAACTGGATGATTAGATCTAGACCAATAAAGCCAATGCTAATCTCCCGTATATATTTTTGTTGTTGCTCAACAAACAATTTTATTAATCTGTTATTTATGGGGGATCCGTTTGAAGATCTAGGCCGAGAAATCGTGTAATTTCAACTGAATAAGTTCACAAACCATCAGGCGTTCCTCCGACAGTCAGTTATTCGTACCGAAATGGTTCGGAAATCTTATGATGCCACTTTTGCGATATAAATAATAATATCTCAGTTACAACAACAACAAATCAGCAGGACTAAGTGAAGAAGGGTTGAAAATGCGTTTAAAAATGTGGCTGATATAATGAGAACCCTGTGGTCAGGGTTCTACATGTACGGAACCAATAGATTTTAATTAAGTTACTTCATTCTGACTCCAGTCAGTAGTGATATCAGCTGAAACATTTATAAATTTATGGAGGATCTGTTTGGAGATTCAGGCCAAGAAATTGTGTTACTTTAACGGGATGTATCCACAAATCAATCATTACTAAGTAAAGTTAGTGATTTCCCCAAATTCAAGGGAAAGCGCGGTCTATGCGGAACCCGATCTCAGTTGTGTCAGAACGACTCTTGTATGTATGCACAAAGCATCATTACTAAGTAAAGTAGTGCTTTTTCCGCATCCTAGGAAAAGCACAATCTATGCGGATCCGGGTCTCAGTTGTATCAGAACGACTCTTGCATGTATCCACAAATCATAATTACTAAGTAAAGTAGTGCTTTCAGCACATCCTAAGGAAAGCACGGTCTATGCGGATCCGAATCTCAGTTGTGCCAGAACGACTCTGGTTTTAAACGGTAGATGATTTATTCTTCTGCTATGGGCATTAGGCAATCTTTTTCATTCGTGCTTTAACCAGTGATTGCGGTGTAAGTCGATCCTACGAATGTTGTTCAATGCTGCTAAGTACGAGGCTGGATTTGGGAGATCATGTGCATATCTCATATATGCAAAGACGTTTGCTAACATGCCACGGGGTGCGGACTTAATGAAGATCCTATGTTTAATAGCAGCACCAACATTACTTTTGATCATTTCGCAATTCAGGCTAGTTCTAGGCCCGTATTAAACTCATTGTAGCGGCTTTGGATGATGTCGACAAGGATGAAATACGCATTGATCTTGCAGACAGATTCAAGTTTCGAGAGTTGGTTTTTTGGATGAGGAAGACAAGAAACTTATGTTTCATATTAAATTAATTCCTCGATTGCTTTGATTTGTGTCGCTGAAAAGATGGTAACAATGTTAGTTATTTGACAGATCGATATTTGGTCCCATCAAAACTGAAGAAGACCCAGGCAAGCTGACAAAACACCACGAACTGAGAATCCATTACAAAGCAATCGAATATCCAATACTTAGGTTACGATTAACATAATAAAACTACACTAAAATTTTGGTTACTCAATACAAAAAATTTCATCTATTGCATAGGAAGAGAAAATATCATAGCCACTGACTCTTAATTTATGAGTTTGTAGCAACTTCCACTCACACCAACATACAATCAACTATACTGTTGCACAAAGATATAGTTTTGCCACATTTACTTTTGCTACACACTATCACTGGATGTGCATCAGTTCTCAGGCGAAGTAGACGATGTTTATACACACCTTCGAACGACATTCAATTAGTGAGCGTAATTGAAACGTTGAATCCAACCAAAATGTGATTCGTAAATTCTTTTAAATCTTGTTTTTTAATTTCAATTTTTTTTTGTATGCTCCTTTTTTGTTAATTTTTTTTTTTTTTGGTTTTAATTTTTCTCTTTAACCTTTCCCTTGTGAGAGGATGTGTGTACGGACATCTATGTATGTGAAAGCCTTATGCATGAGTTTGTCTGTGTGCGAATAAATGAATTGAGATCGAAATAAATTTTCTGCTTCAATTTTTACTTCGGTATCGAAAAAAGTTTATAATGAAAAATGTTGCAACATTTAATGGCCTTCGTTTGTCACCCAGTTTGGCTTTTCATTAACCCCCGATGCACTACACTTTATTAATGCTTATGAATCGAAAAAGTTTCAATATTCCATAGTAATTGAATTTAAAACGAAACATTATTATTGTATGACCATTGATAAATTTAAACGTATCATCAGCATTACGGCAGCGAGATGCTAGGGTAGGAATACATATATCGTTTGTTGGCTGCGAAAATGTTATAACTTTGTAAAATAGGTTACATCTATAATTCGCATAATGTTGATAATTTGAATAGAAATATAGTGACATCTGGTGTTAGATAGCCATAACAACAACAAGAGGGTATTAACTCAAAATTTTTAAATTTTCACTTTTTAGAAGAAATTGATGTGTAGTGGTCTTATCTACCCATTGTAAAAATCTGACATCATTTTCACCATAATTTCGCCAAAACTACAGTTTTACCCATCTTCTTTATAAAGGGTGGTTAAATTGTAAGGGCCGATGTTGAATGTGAACCACGCCTAAACGCCAAGTTTTTTTTAGAATTTTATTTGACATTTCTCTATTTCAGACTTACTCAATTTGAACCATGGAGAGATACACAATCCAACAACGTGTTAAAGTTATCTAGACTTATTATGAAAATGGGCGTTCAAATCAAAATGCATATCGTGCACTTCGTGATTTTTTTGGTCAATTTGATCGTCCAAATGTGCTTACAATCGCAAAAATCGTGGAAAAATTAGAGCAAACCGGTTCTGTAGAAGATGTGAGAACACCAGTGCATGCTCGTACAGCTCGTACTGCAGAAAATATTGCTGCTATTCTCGATAGTGTGGCTGAAGAGCCGTCCACCTCAACTCGTCTTCGTGCCCAACAATTGCACCTCTCACGCTCGTCGTTGATGAACATTATGCATAAAGACTTGCATTTACACGCTTACAAGGTGCAATTTGCTCAAGAACTAAAGCCTCTTGACCATTCCAAACGTCGTGAATGGGCAGAATGGTGGCAAGAAATGGCAACAGTGGATGATCAATTTTCGAAGAAAATCATCTTCGGTGATGAGGCACATTTTCACCTCAGTGGATTCGTCAACAAACAGAATTGCCGCATTTGGGCGAATGAGAATCCAAGAGTGATTGTCGAAAAACCAATGCACCTACAAAGAGTGACTGTTTGGTGCGGTTTATGGGCTGGCGGCATCATCGGGCCGTATTTTTTCCAAAATGAGGCCGCTCAGGCAGTTACTGTGAATGGTGTTTGTTCGCTATCGTGAGATGATAACGAAATTTTTATGGCCCGAATTGGAAGATATGGATGTGGACGATATGTGGTTTTAGCAGGACGGTGCCACTTGCCACACAGCTAACGAAACAATGGCTCGTTTGATCAACAAATTCAATGGCCGTGTTATCTCACGTAATGGCGATGTCAATTGGCCGCCAAGATCATGTGATTTGACACCGTTGGACTTTTTTCATTGGGGTTATTTGAAAGAAAAGGTGTAGATAATTCGGCACATTAACGGCATAGAACCTCCATTATGACTCAGGGTCATCGAAAATTTGGACCATCGGATGGAGGTGTGCCGCCGTGGTCGCGGCGCCCTTTTGGCTGATATTTTGTTCCATACATAATTGAGTAATACCAATATATCATAATAAAATAAAATTACAATAATTTCCTAAATAGTTTGTGTTTTATTCAAAATCAACATCGGCCCTTGAAATTTAACCACCCAATATGAAAGTAGTAGTAAAATAAAATAGTTTTTTGACTCTACTGAAAATTTTAAAATTTTGAATTAATACCCTCTTGTTGATCAAGTGCGATATGTAATATGCCTGTGGAGGGCAGCGAAAGCAAGTTTATGTCATTGCAAATAAGTCTTTTGCAAAAATTCGCCCGCTGGCGCTTTTATTTGTATGCTCTCAGACAAACTTACAAATTTGAGTAATGACTATGTTTATGCAAATACATGATATTATAAAGAAATTGACCGTTTATAATTTCTGATAACAAAAACTCGACTTTTTTAATAGTTTATAAATGAAAACATATTTAAAAAGTTAAAAAACATATGCAGGCACATCTTATAAAGTGCAGAGAAATATTTGAAACCGTCTCTAGACACTTACATTCCAAACACTTCCACTTTGTTTGGTTTTTTACAAAATCGTTGCATTTATTCATTTTGTCTGTCATTTGTTTGTACAAAACAATATTGAATATTCTCAATAGTTTTATACGTTATTTATATTCCCAACGCTAAAATCTATACAATACCAAGTTGATATTTATTGTAAATATGGCTTAGGGCAGCCTATGCTAAAAAATCGATAAATTCTCCAAATAAATTGCATGGAATACGAATACAAATACAAATGAAAAATTGCCCTTTAAACTTTCAGAATCAATTGGCCGTACAGGAAATTGAATTAAATGCCAAAAATGCTGCTGCCGATAAACTTATACTGATTGTAAGTGCCGAGAGTGAAAAAGTTAAGCATGAGAAACATATTGCTTCGGAGGAAGAGAAACGTGTACGTATTATCGAGGAAGATGTTTCACTTAAAACCAAATTATGTGAAGATGATTTGCGCAAAGCTGAGCCGGCTTTAGTAGCAGCTCAGGCAGCATTGAATACCTTGAATAAAAATAATTTAACAGAGTTGAAATCGTTTGGTTCACCTCCCAAGGCTGTGGTGAATGTGTGTGCCGCTGTGATGGTTCTGTTTGCGTTAAATGGTAAAATTCCTCGAGATAGAAGCTGGAAGGCGGCAAAGTTAATGATGGTGCGAGTGGATCAATTTTTAAATGACCTGGTAAATTACAATAAGGATAACATACATCCGAATATTATTGAGGTCTTGCAGGAGTACTTGAAAGTGAGTAGAAGAATCCTTGAAAATATTTTAATTACTTATATTCTCTCAATATGTTTAAATAATATTACTTTTGATGCCTTGTTTATTTCATTGCTTCGCTTCCATCGTGTAAATTTTATTACAATTTTGAACCGTTTTATAATTTGAAACACTTCCGCTAGTTTTTTATTCCCATTCAATAAAATGTCCATCGCATTAATTTAATTCCAATTCTACTTTTTTATAATTTTACAATTTTGTTAATTTTTTGTTTCAATCGGTTTTACACATTTTTTTCATATTCCAAACACTTCCAATTTTTTTTTCTTCTTCAATCCTAATAGTGTCTTATTTCCACATTGATTTCAAATATTAAAAAACGGTTTGAATTTAATTCTACTTCTAATTTTTTATAATTTCACAATTTGATAAATTTTTCTTTTTATTTGGTTTTACACTTTTTTGTTTCACATTCCAAACACTTCCTCACTTTATGTTGTTTTATTTTAACATTGATTCCTAATCTGTATAAATTGTATTGCTGTTGTAATTTTTTATAATTTCACATTTTTATTATAGTTCTAATTTTTTAAATTATGTTTATTTAAGTTTCTATTCGGGTTTACATTTGTTCACATTTTTCGCATTCCAAACACTTCCACTTCGTTTATTACTTCCTTCTCAATTTCGTTCAATTTGATTTCTCATCCCCTTCTACGCGCGGTAACGTGTTAAAAACGGAACTTTTAGTTAAAACAGTAGTCAGAAAAAAGGAAGCACTTGCACTCGAACAAGCGTTCGCAGCTCCGTTTTGGATAGATCTTACGGAGTTTTTACCCGAAACAGGGGAACATCTTTGATTTTACTATCCTTTGCAGGAGGATTTTTGTGTCAGTTAGAGGATTTGAACTTAACAGACTTATATGTAGTTTAAGCACAGATTGCAGATTTCTATGGGCTGGTACATCCATCAATCAATTCTGATGACAGTAGCCACCAAAAAAATAGGATCTTGTCGTCCGAAGATTTTGGAGTTCCTAACCGTACAAGAGGCAAGAGAGGTTGTTATTACAATTTAACTAAGTCAAAAGACAGAAACAGATTTGAAAAGGTTCGGATGGATTTAAAGAAAAGGGATACAAACGGATATTAACGGCAGTTTTTTTTTTTGTCTCCACTGAGTAGCACTGCAAATGGTGCCAACTATCAACTGGACGACCAATATGAGAGACATACGTCAGTTGAGGATGGGAGTGAGAATTTAGCCTAAGCCTCTTTAGTATAGGAGACTCTTCTGGCTATAGAAATAATAGTATTTCCCCAGAGCTGATTGAAAGTAGACTCTGTATGACGACATGCTAACTACACATCGTAGAGAATGTGATTTATCTCTTCATATTTTATTACAATTCCCATTTCACTTTTTTTATTTCACACTCCTCTATTCTCAAATTTCGTTTTGTTTAACTTCTTTTTTAATTTTTTATAATTTAATTTTTACTCATTATCCCTATTCCTTCTTCGTTCATATCTTCTACTTTTGTCAGTAGATCTTTTCTCATTTTGATCAAGTTCTATATTTTTCCGACTTCCTTCATATCTTAACCCTTCTTCTCCATAATTCCAGGATCCCGAGTTCAAACCCGATAAAATTGTTCAAAAATCCGTAGCAGCTGCCGGCCTCTGCGCCTGGGTCATAAATATTCATCGTTATCATCAAGTTTTCCTGATTGTCGGGCCCAAACAACAAGCACTGAAGGATTCACAAGAAGAATTAATTGCCGCCCGAGAGAGGCTTGAATATTTAAAGGTCAAAATTAATGATTTAGAACGAAAACTAAGCGAAATACAAGCTGAATTTGAGGATGCCGTTAAGGAGAAGCAAAAATGTCAACGTGAGGCGGATAAGACGACATTCACTATCGATTTGGCGCATCGTCTGGTTAATGGGTTGGCCAATGAAAATATACGCTGGAAGGAATCAGTGCAAAAGTAAGATTTTAGTTATTTACAATGGGTGTGACCAAGGTCCCGGAAAGAGTGCTAACACTAATAACTACTAGCCCATAAATCTGAAAAGCAAAACGTATCAGTTTATGATACTTGTTCGTTAAGACTAGACTAATCTGGAGTTTATATATCTCAAGCGTCTGACGATTGAGTAAAATTTACATGTGTTTTGTTATAGTAACAAAAACAAAATACATGTAAATTTCACACAATCGTCAGCCGCTTGAGTTACATAAACCCCACATAAGACTAAGACTAGGCTAAGACTAACCTAAGCTTAGACTAGGTTGAAGATTAACATTTTAGTATCAAAAACTTTGTCCGCAGCACCGCGATACAAAAAAACTACTAATTACAAATCTGATAGTCTAAACGTATTAGCTAAATCTTTACGTACACGTTTACGTCAGAGTAATTGTAATTTAAGGATACACAACCCAATATCAAAAACTTTGTCCATAACTTTACAATGCAAAAAGAATTCCTACTTAGTTACAAATTGAAAAGGCAAAATGTATCACTACTCAAACTACAATCACTCTAACGTAAACGTGTACGATAGAGAAATTGTAGTTTGAGGAAAAACTACTTAACCTCAAAAACTAAAAAATTAACTACATACTAATATCGCACTTGATCAACAAGTGAATATTTTAAAATTTTCAGTAGAGTCTAAAAACTATTTTATTTTACTATTACTTTCATATAAAGAAGAGGGGTAAAACTGTAGTTTTTTGGCGAAATTATAGTGAAAATGATGTCAGATTTTTACAATGGGTAGATAAGACCACTACACATCAATTTCTTCTAAAAAGTGAAAATTTAAAAATTTTGAGTTAACAAGTGCGATATGTTAGTCACTCGTATATTAAACTTATCTTTAGCTAAACGTTTACGTCAGAGTAATTCTAGTTTAAGGTAATCTCGAAAACTTAAATTTTAAGATTTTGTGTAATTTTCTTGAAATTTTTAACCCTTTAAGCCTATTATGGCATTTTAAATTCAATTATCGAATATTTTTAATGGGGAAAAACAAACACTCCTTAAACATTATCTTACATGTCTCAAGTTTAAACAATTTATTTTTAAATTCATATTTCATTGCTCCATAAAGTTTCAAGAAACAAAAGCGATTATAATTTATTTATAGCAGATACGAGAATTTTAAGTTCATAGAAAAGTTCACCAAATTTCGCATAAATAAGGTTTCATTTATGTTGTAATAAAATCAAACAGCTTTTCAATTGAAAAATTCCAACATTATGAAAGAAGAGAAATACTCGTATAGTATTTACAACAATCCTGGGTATACAGTAGAGACTACGTGATAGCCTTGCATAGCTTAAACATTATACAATCTCCCTGTTATTAAGAGCAATATAAAAGTAAGCAAAAAAACAAGGTCCTTTCTAGAGTTTCTTCAGCTTTTTTCTTCACTTCATAACAATTATTAATCAATACATATAAATAAAGTGGCCACAAGAAGACGTAATCATACTTGCGCCACACATGTAGACAGACCCTGAAAACATAACCATATAACGTTTGACCAATTTATGGTCTGTACTACAAATAATTACCCTTCTTCATCACATTCATTCATACTTTTTTCCCATTCGTTTTTATTTTTTTTAGCCATAAAGAGGAAAAACTCTTAATAAGAATTGCTATCAATATCCCATGAATGTATTACATCTACTTGTTTTAATCCTTTTGAGTATTAAGATGATGACGACGTCGATGCTGAAAACAAAAAAAAATGACTTTCATTTTTCGATTTCCGTTTCTCGTTATTATGCTACACATTTCCTTTTGAAGCTACACCTTCCCTTCTCCGTTACTTACACACTCTTAATGCTTTTACCTATGTTCTGTCTCGTTTTTCTTATTTTTTACTGCTACCATTGCGCTGTTGTTTTTGTTGCTTGTTGGTGCTGCTGTCAAAAGTCTACAGTCTAAGAGTTCGACACTACCTGGTGATATCCTGCTAATTTCCTCTTTTCTGTCGTATGCTGGCTGCTTTACACGTCGTTATCGCGAAGAATTGCAACAGAAAATGTGGATGTCAAACTTTCGTAAAATTGAAGTGAGTATAAAAGTATAAATATTACAGTTGGAAGTGTCCTTGCAAAATTGTTTGTTTTTATACGCTATCGCTGGGGATAAACAGAAAAACTTTTTGTATTTTTTTTTATCATATACCATCACAGGTGGGAAAGTTTCTTTTGATGTTTGTAACATATTAGCATATTGGTCTGAACACTCAGCTAACTTGGCTCAGATATTTGTTGTAGAACCGGAACTAGACCTGTTGAAATTGGTTAAGACAGGTTCAATATTTAAAGTATATACTCTAGGACCGACTTCATTGAATTGAGATTTAGGTTTCTATATCCAGAATTTTATATACTGGTAGATGCATCAAACGTTCCCAGCCAAGCTCTCTCAGTTTTTGGCAAGTGACGCACACATAGGTCTAGCGTTATCTTAGTGAAATATGACGCCTTTACGATTGACTAATTCAGACCGCTTCTCATTGATGGCTGTATTCAATTCGTACAGTTCTTCACAGTAAACATCGGAATTAATCGTTTGATTCCTTGGAAACATCTCAAAATATACCACACCCTTCCAATTCCACCAAACTGACAGCGTAATCTTCTTTTGGTTAATATCAGCCTTTGAAGTGTTTTCGGGTGCTTCATCATGCTTGGACCCTAATCGTTTTCGATTGACGTTATTGTAAACAATCCATTTTTCATCTCCAGTTATAAATTGCTACAAAAACGGATCATGTTCATTGCGTTTAAGACGCATATCACAAGCGTTGAAACGGTTTGTTAAATGAATTTCATTTAAATCATGTGCTACCAAAAATATTAAGTTTTTTCCAGTCCAAGACATCGTATGTGGTTATGAACGGTTGATTTTTGTATATTTAACTTCTCTCCAATCTCACGCTCAGTTGCATGACGATCCAATTCGATTAAAGCCTTGATATCATCATCATCAACTTTCCTTGGCCGACCTGAACGTGACTTATCTTTTAGTGAAAAATCTCCCGAACGGAATTTGACAAACCAACTTCGTTACTGTGTTTCTTTTAAGGCTTTATCGCCATACAAATCACTCAACATTTTAGCGTTATTTCCTTTAAGGAAATAATAATGTAAAATATGACAAAAATGTTCTTTTTTGTGCTCCACAATAAAACTGATTCCAAACAAACAAGTATTGACAAAACAAGTAAGAAAATGCTATAGTCGGTCAAGCCCGACCATACGATACCCTTCACCACTAAGGTCAAAGGTATTATTTTTCCTGTATAAAGACAAATATTTGCAAAATTTTGTCATCATACAAACATTTCCTCAAAACTTGTATATCTAAGCCGTTTTCGTCATGTGGACTTATATGGGAGCTAGGGTCAAATGTGGACCGATTATCTCGAAATTTGGCAAATTGATTACAGTTGTTACAAAAATTATCATTATCTTTAGATTTACGAGCGTTTTAGTGATTTTTGTCTCATTTATTGCGTTTTAAAAGAAGATTTTGTATGGGAGCTATGGTCAAATGTGGACCGATTTCAACTAAATTTGGTACAGTAATTTAAGTTTATATAAGCAGTATTTGTTTTAAATTTCATGAAAAAATATTAATTTTTGTGGCCAATATATCAATTCCGGGAACCGATTTTGACAAATTTCAATAAACCTTGTAATCATCATGTAAACCTTGTAATCAAACTACAACTCACAATTCTAAAGATAATTTGATGAAATTTGGCACAGATCATTTTTTTTTATAAAAAAAAAAAAAATTTCATCAAATTATTTTTAGAATTGCGACTTGTAGTTTGATTACAAGGTTTACATGGGGTCCAGCCAGACGGACGGACATCGCTAAATCGACTCAGAAAGTGATTCTAAGCCTATTGGTATACTAAAAGGTGGGTCTAAGACAAATATTCCTATGCTTTACATACATCAGCACAAACTTATAATTTTCACCTATGGTGGTGAAGGGTATAATTAAGCGCACTTTTTGTCTAAACCAAACTAAAAGTGACAGCTTATAACTGACAAAAGAAAAATACAATTAAATAGTCACAAGGTTTCAAAAAAAAATGGTCGACGAAGTCTATATGAAAAATTGGCGGTTTCTTTTGGGGCAATCCAATAATTCTAACCGCAAAATTGTAAGCAATATAGCAAAAGTTCGTGATCTGAATTATCAGATTTTCGAGTCGTAGAAGCTGATACGAAGAACCGATTGCCCTAGTGACAATGGATGCAGGTTACTTCATTTACTTTTGGTCATTACGACGTTAAATGCCCCTCCCAAGACCTTTCCAATGACACAAATTTATATGGTTTCTTTTGAGCAACTGAAGAAATGAAAAAAAATATTTTTTCCAAGTACTAGAACGTTAAAGCAAATATTTTATTAAAGATCTAACTTATGGCTCGATTGTGTATTGCAATCGAATTTTAGTTGCTTTGTCTACTGGTAACACAACCAGTTAAAAAAATTATATTGTATATGGCAACACATGTCAGTTGCAAAAATTGCGACTGGCAACTAAGAGGAAGAAGAAAAATTGTAAACAAACAGCCATTTTATTTACAAAAGAAAATATAAATATTTAAACTTTTAAAAGTTAGTATCGCTTAAGGTTTTTGTTTCAGATTGGACTTTCCAAAATTCCCATGGAAATGTTTTTGACTCTAAAGGAAGTCATGCAATTAATTGGATTATCTCAAAAATTTTAAAAGTACAGAATAAAAGCTTGTTTTATTCGAAAATAAAGATTCCAGGCATTGTCGGATGTATAGATGCTTATCAAAGGACCATGGAAATATATCGCTGCCTTATCATGCAAAGGCACTAAGTCCACTTTTTCTAGAAATGTAGATTTTGATGTAGAAATGTACAATAAGTAAAAATACATTTATTTTTTAAAATCAGTATCTCGTCAAGTCCCTAGAAAAATTACATTTCAAAACCAAAATTCAAAAATTTTTAAACAAAAAAGTTTGATTGTTTTTTTGTCTCTACTGAACATTTTTAAAATATGGACTTATTGCCTTTGCATGTTAAGCCAGCGATATTTATTATTATTTTATATTTTTTTTTTTAAATTATTTCAACAACTACAAATTCCCGGTTGCTGAAATCTAACCCTCTAATTCATAAAAAAAAAATTTAAAATTATTAAATTCTTATAATTTGAAATTTGTATGGAAAATTTGAATTATAAGCTTGCTATAGCTTTATTTTTTGATTATGAATTAGGGGGTTAATATATAAAAATTAATACCACTTTTCATTGTAACTTCATAAATCAAGAATGGACTCACCTATCCAAATATTTAGGCTTTGTTCTGACTATTTAGTAGATGGTTTATGTGAAGTTTGCTCAAAATCGGTTAAGCGGTGCTTCATTTATCACACTTTTTGTAACAAATTAATTAGTATTTTTTTTAAATCCATGGAAATCTTTTATATTTGAATATTGTATAATATATTTAAATATTGTATAATGGAAACTATCATATATTGTATAAACTCTATAATTTCTTTCTACACACCGTAAAAAATGCTATGATCTTTAACAAAGTTGTTGCGTATAAATCGACGGAAGTTTCTAAGTTAGTTGGATTAATTTCCGATAGATGGCGTCACTGAAAATGATTTTAAATGAATTAAATAGTAAATTATGCATTTGATCATGTGCTGATCTTTCCTTTAAATTTATTTGTGTTGATGGCGCAGCAATGCGCCTATGATACACCTAGTAACCTATAACTGGCAACTAGAATTGTTGCCATCTACTTTATGATAAATAATTGCAAAGGCAACTGAGTTTCTGTTATCGGTTATCAGTTGCCAACCGTAATATTATTTTGGCAATTGGCAACACAATTAAAACGAGCCTTTAATTTTATGTTCATTTTCTTTTTGTTTAGCCTCCTATACCGCACACGGATTGCGTGGATCATTTGTCTTTATTCACCGATGATGCACAGATTGCCACATGGAATAATGAAGGTTTACCTATGGATCGCATGTCTACGGAAAATGCTACAATTCTAGTGCATTCAACGCGTTGGCCTCTTATGATTGATCCACAATTGTAAGTTGTAATAAACTAACAATCAAATTTAAAACTAGAGACGTTTCGAAAACTTCAGATTTGTACTAGAATATGCTTACTTTATTCTAGTACGAAACTAAGATCGCCGAAACGACCTTCTTAAACTTGTACAACGCTTTCTTACGATACGACTCTAGATTATACTATTTTATCCTTTTCTTATATTTTTTTTTTTCTTTCTCAAAGACAAGGCATAAAATGGATTAAAAATCGCTTTGGAGAATCCCTCATTACTATACGCCTAACACAAAAGAATTTCCTTGAAACTTTGGAAAAGGCCATGGCAAATGGAGACACTGTACTACTCGAACAAATTGAAGAATCTGTAGACACCGTTCTGGAACCTCTACTAAGTAGAGCCCTCATCAAACGTGGTCGTTTTATAAGAATCGGTGATAAAGAACTTGATTTTAATCCCAATTTTCGTTTAATACTCCATACCAAGCTGGCAAACCCTCATTACAAACCAGAAATGCAAGCTCAAACTACACTGATAAATTTCACAGTTACACAAGATGGCCTAGAGGAGCAACTCTTGGCGGAAGTGGTAAAGATAGAAAGACCCGACTTGGAAGAAATGAAAACGAAGTTGACAATACAACAAAATAAATTTAAAATTTCTTTAAAAGAACTGGAAGATGATCTATTAGCGCGTCTGGCTTCGGCAGGAGAAAATGTCTTGGATGATTATGAACTAGTGGGAAATTTGGAGTCCACAAAGCATACTGTGGATGAAATAGAGCTAAAAGTGAATGAGGCTCGCCTTACTACCTTGCAAATTGATGAGGCGCGTAATATGTATAGAGCAGCTGCTAAAAGAGCAGCTATTTTATATTTTGTACTATCCGATTTAAGTCGCATAAGCCCAATTTATCGCTTTTCTCTGAAGTCATTTATGCACGTTTTCAAGCAAGCCATTGTGGAAGCTCCCCAATATAGGCAATATGAAAAGCGTGTGGCTTCTCTGGTAGATTCTATTACTTGTCAAACTTTTTATTATGCCCTGAGGGGACTTTTCGAGGTTGATAAATTGACTTTTACAGCTCACATGACTTTGCGTATTTTGGCGGGCTCAGACCAAATTTCTCTTGAAGAAATAGATTT
The DNA here is from genome assembly GCA_933228675.1 of Stomorhina lunata. NCBI lineage: Eukaryota > Metazoa > Arthropoda > Insecta > Diptera > Rhiniidae > Stomorhina > Stomorhina lunata. The sequence goes on from OW121740.1 coordinate 175,883,020, forward strand.
TCTCCTACGTTTCCCTCATGATCCCAATACCTTGTCAGCAGTGGATTTTATAGGGCGCATGGCCTGGAGTGGCATAAAGTCTTTAGCTTTAATGGATAATTTCTATGGCATAGATAAAGATATAGAGAATTATCCCAAACGTTGGCGCAAGTTTTCCACCAGTGATGTACCAGAACGTGAACAGTTTCCGGGAGAATGGAAACATCGTTCGCCTTTGCAAAAGTTATGTATTATGAGAGCCTTAAGACCAGATCGTGTGACAAATGCTATACGTTTGTTTGTGGAACAGACTATGGGTGCGGAATATGCTCAAGTTAAAACATTTCAATTGGCTGATATATTTTCAGAAGTCACAGCTGCTACTCCTTTATTTTTCATACTTTGCCCCGGTGTTGATCCCATATATGATGTGGAAAGATTGGGTTTGCAATTAGGTTTTAGCACAACTCTTGAAAATCTAATAAATATTTCCTTGGGTCAAGGCCAGGAAATTGTTGCGGAGCAAGCTATTAGCAAAGCCTTGGAGTCTGAAGAACAATGGGTGGTTTTACAAAATATACATCTTGTGGCAAATTGGTTGCCTACATTGGAAAAACTTATAGAGCGTATAACTTCTGAGGGCGAAGTTGCTATGGAATCCAAGTTTAGATTGTTTATTAGTGCCGAACCAGCTCCTGATCCTCAATATCATATAATACCCCAAGGTATTTTAGAGTCTTCTTTGAAAATAGTTAACGAGCCCCCATCAGGCATGGCTGCTAATATGCATAAAGCTTGGGATAATTTTTCTCAAGAAGCTTTGGAGACCTGTACACAGGAAGCCGAGTTTAAATCGATACTATTCTCCTTATGCTACTTTCATGCTGTGGCAGGCCAGAGAAGAAAATTTGGTCCTTTGGGTTGGAATAAAGTTTATCCTTTCAATATAGGCGATTTAACCATTTCAGCCTCCGTTCTACACAACTATTTAGAGGGCAGTAATCGTATACCTTGGGAAGATTTGCGTTATCTCTTTGGAGAGATTATGTATGGCGGCCATATTACCGATGATTGGGATCGCAGATTGTGTCAAACTTATTTGGAGGAGTTGCTGCAACAGGATTTGGTGGATGGTGATATGGAATTATGTCCCGGTTTTCCTTCTCCACCTAATCTAGACTTTCAGAGTTATCATAATTATATTAACGAAATGTTGCCTGCCGAATCGCCTTTGCTCTATGGTTTACATCCTAATGCCGAAATTGGTTTTTTAACAAATGCCTCCGAGCAGTTACTGAAAACGGTATTTGAGCTACAGCCTCGACAATCAGAGTTAAGTACTTCCTGTGGTGCCCCTAGAGAGGAATTGGTAAAAATTATGGCTGATGATTTTCTAGATAAACTACAAGTTGAATTTAATCTCGAGGCTTTGTTAAATCGTGTGGAACGTAAAACTCCTTTTGTGGTGGTGGCTTTGCAAGAATGTGAACGCATGAATAATTTAATTAGGGAAATCAAAAGATCTTTGCGTGAACTATTGCTGGGTCTGAAGGGAGAACTTACCATTACCTCGGAAATGGAACGTTTAGATTATGCTTTATTTTATGATCATGTACCAGAGTCATGGACAAACTTGGCCTATCCCAGCATGTTGGGTCTACAAAGTTGGTTTGCTGATCTTTTACATCGTATAAAGGAGTTATCCTTGTGGCTTAATGATTTCAAATTGCCCTGTACCATATGGTTGGGAGGTTTGTTTAATCCACAGAGCTTCCTGACGGCCATTATGCAGGAGAGTGCTAGAAAACATGATTTGCCTTTGGATCGTATGTGTTTGGCTTGTGATGTTACCAAAAAGGATGTGGATAGTGTGACGTAAGTTTAGAAGTTTTTAAAAATTTTTGACTTTTTTAAAATAATGTATTTATTCATTAGCCTACCTCCTCTGGAAGGTGCTTTTATCCATGGTCTTTATTTGGATGGTGCCAGTTGGGATTGCCAGTTGAACTCCATTGTTCCCTTGCATCCTAAGGAATTACTTTGCTCAATGCCTGTGATTTGTATCAAGTCTATTGTTCAAGAAAAACAGGATCTCCATCGGATTTATGAATGTCCTTTGTACAAGACTAGGTTAGATAAATTTTAAGTTGTCTTAATAGAGATTATTTGTATAATGTCTTTTTTTGCAGATCTCGTGGCAATACTTTTGTTTGGACTTTTAATCTAAAATCTAGAGAACGCCCCTCGAAGTGGATTTTAGGCGGTGTTGCTTTGCTTTTACAAGCTTAATTTCAGCTTTAGCACATGTTTTTTAGCACTTTACTTCTTATTGCACTCAAGAACTATTGTTTATTAATAAAATGAAATTATTTCTTCAGGTAATGCGTCTTTTTGTTTCTCTTGGGTCTTCTTTAGGATTTGACTCTAACGAAACTACCCAAAATAGTCCGAAGTTGTCAGAAATTATCCAAACAAACAACAATTTGTATTGAAAGTAAAGGAACACAAATATCATATTTGGATTAAATTGTTTATGTAGTAAAATTTTGATGAAACATTTCATATATTTCTTATTACAAAAACCTTATGGTTAGAAGAACAATGATGACCGATGGATTGGAGTCTTAGTGTTATTTGTATGTACCAACAGAGGAAAAAGCCTTCTTTCAATTTCATTTAAGATTATATCGAAATCTAAAGCCCAAAGTAAACAAAATAATTGGGACTTAATGATTTCAAATGAGGGTTTAGACCAGGCAAACCTACCACCGATTATATCTTCATCAGAGTCAAATCCTGTAGAAGATCCAAGAGAAACGAATAGAAACATATGATCTTTTCGTTGACTACAAAGCTGCTTTTGACAGGCCGATATGAACAATGGTGTTTGGAGGAGTTTTTTCTATAAAAAAATTTTTTATCGAAAATTTTTTTTACCAAAATATTTTTACTGAAGATTTTCCTTTACAAAAATATTTTTATCGAAGATTTTTCTTTAAAAAAATATTTTTATCGAAAATTTTTGTATGGAAAAATATTTTTCCCGAATATTTTTCTATAAAAAAATATTTTTACCTAAAATTTTTCTAAAGAAAAAAATTTTTCTCAAAAAAAAATCTATATATAAAAAATTTACTAATGATTTTCCTTTACAAAAATATTTTTATCGAAGATTTTTTTTTAAATATTTTTATCAAAAATTTTTGTATGGAATAATATTTTTCCCGAATATTTTTCTATAAAAAAATATTTTTACCTAAAATTTTTCTATAGAAAAAAATTTTTGTGTAGCAAAATTTTCTATAAAATATTTTTTTATCGAAAATTTTTCTGTACAAAAAGTTTTTATCGAAAATGTTTCTATAAAAAATTTTTTTTGATAAAAATTTTTTATACAAAAATTTTCAATAAAAAAATTTTTTATACAAAAATTTTCAATAAAAAAATTTATTGTCGAATTTTTTTTTTTTTTTTTTGTAGAAAAATGTTTTTATTGAAGTTTTTTCTTTAGAAAAATATTTTTACCGAAGATCTTCTTTCAAAAAATATTTTTGTCGAAGATTTTTTTATAAAAAAATATTTTTATCGAAAACTTTTGTGTGGAAAAATAATTTTACCGAAAATTTTTCTAAAAAAAAATATTTTTATCAAAAATTTTTCTATTAAAAAAAATTTTTGTATGGAAAACATTTTTATCAAAAAATTTTATATAAAATTTTTTTTATCGAAAATTTTTCTGTAAAAAAATTTTTATCTAAAATTTTATTATGAAAATTTGTTTTTGATAAACATTTTTATACAATATAAACATTTTTATATAAAAAAAAAAAATTTTATAGAAAAATATTTTTACTGAAGATTTGTCTTTAGAAAAATATTTTTACCGTAGATTTTTGTTTTAAAAAATATTTTGATCAAGTATTTTTTTATAAAAAATATTTTTATCGAAAATTTTTGTATGAAAAAATTTTTTAACGAAGATTTTTTTTATAGAAAAATATTTTTATTCAAGATTTTTGTTATAGAAAAATATTTTTATCAAAAATTTTTCTAAGGAAAAATATTTTTATCGAAAATTGTTCTATAGAAAAAAACTTTTGTATACAAAAAAAATTTTTCTCGACAATTTTTATAGAAAAATAGTTTTATCGAAGATTTTTTATAGAAAAAATAAGTTTTTTTATAGAAAAAATAAGTTTTTCTTCAGAAAATATAAGTTTTTTAATAGAAAAAAATAAGTTTTTTTTATAAATTTTTCTATAAAAAAAATATTTTTATTGAAAATTTTTGTATAGAAAACATTTTTATAGAAAAATTTTCTATAAAAAAATTTTTTTACGAAAAAAAGTTTTTATCGAAAAATTTCTATAAAAAAATGTTTTTGATAAAATTTTTTTTATACAAAAATTTTCAAAATGTTTCTATAGAAAAAATTTTTTGTATAATAAATTTTTTATATACAAATTTTGAAACAAAAAATTTTTTTTTATAGAAAAATATTTTTATTAAATATTTTTTTTAGAAAAATATTTTTACAGAAGATTTTCCTTCAAAAAATATTTTTATCGAAGATTTTTTTTAAATATTTTTAGCAAAAATTTTTGTATGGAAAAATATTTTTACCGAAAACTTTTATATAAAAAAATATTTTTATCGAAAATTTTTCTATAGAAAACAATTTTTGTATAGAAAACATTTTTATCGAAAAATTTTCTGGAAAAAAATTTGTAATCGCAAAATTTTCTGGAAAAAAATTTTTAACGACAATTTTTCAGCAAAAAAATTTTATCGATAATTTTTCTATACAAAAATGTTTCGATAATATAAAGAAATTTTTTTATCGAAAATTTTTTTTATAGAAAAATGTTTTTACTGAAGATTTTTCTTTAGAAAAATATATTTTTCTTTAAGAAAAAATGTTATAAGAAAAAATGTTATAACTTAAGTTTTTTCTTTAGAAAAATATTTTTTCCAAAGATTTTTCTTTGAAAAATATTTTTATCGAATTTGTATGGAAAAATGTTTTTGTAGAAAATTTTTCTGTAAAAAATATTTTCTATAGAAAAAAATGTTTCTCGACAATTTTTTTATAGAAAAAATTTTTTATCAAAAATTTTTCTATAGATAAATATTTTTATCGAAGATTTTTTCATAGAAAAAATAAGTTTTTCTATAGAAAAAATATGTTTTTCTATAGAAAAAATAAGTTTTTCTATAGAAAAAATAAGTTTTTCTATAGAAAAAATAAGTTTTTCTATAGAAAAAATAAGTTTTTCTATAGAAAAAATAAGTTTTTCTATAGAAAAAATAAGTTTTTCTATAGAAAAAATAAGTTTTTCTATAGAAAAAATAAGTTTTTCTATAGAAAAAATAAGTTTTTCTATAGAAAAAATAAGTTTTTCTATAGAAAAAATAAGTTTTTCTAAAGAAAAAATAAGTTTTTCTAAAGAAAAAATAAGTTTTTCTAAAGAAAAAATAAGTTTTTCTATAGAAAAAATAAGTTTTTCTATAGAAAAAATAAGTTTTTCTATAGAAAAAATAAGTTTTTCTATAGAAAAAATAAGTTTTTCTATAGAAAAAATAAGTTTTTCTATAGAAAAAATAAGTTTTTCTATAGAAAAAATAAGTTTTTCTATAGAAAAAATAACTTTTTCTATAGAAAAAATAAGTTTTTCTATAGAAAAAATAACTTTTTCTATAGAAAAAATAAGTTTTTCTATAGAAAAAATAAGTTTTTCTATAGAAAAAATAAGTTTTTCTATAGAAAAAATAAGTTTTTCTATAGAAAAAATAAGTTTTTCTATAGAAAAAATAAGTTTTTCTATAAAAAAAAAATAAGTTTTTCTATAGAAAAAATAAGTTTTTCTATAGAAAAAATAAGTTTTTCTATAGAAAAAATAAGTTTTTCTATAGAAAAAATAAGTTTTTCTATAGAAAAAATAAGTTTTTCTATAGAAAAAATAAGTTTTTCTATAGAAAAAATAAGTTTTTCTATAGAAAAAATAAGTTTTTCTATAGAAAAAATAAGTTTTTCTATAGAAAAAATAAGTTTTTCTATAGAAAAAATAAGTTTTTCTATAGAAAAAATAAGTTTTTCTATAGAAAAAATAAGTTTTTCTATAGAAAAAATAAGTTTTTCTATAGAAAAAATAAGTTTTTCTATAAAAAAATAAGTTTTTCTATAGAAAAAATAAGTTTTTCTATAGAAAAAATAAGTTTTTCTATAGAAAAAATAAGTTTTTCTATAGAAAAAATAAGTTTTTCTATAGAAAAAATAAGTTTTTCTATAGAAAAAATAAGTTTTTCTATAGAAAAAATAAGTTTTTCTATAGAAAAAATAAGTTTTTCTATAGAAAAAATAAGTTTTTCTATAGAAAAAATAAGTTTTTCTATAGAAAAAATAAGTTTTTCTATAGAAAAAATAAGTTTTTCTATAGAAAAAATAAGTTTTTCTATAGAAAAAATAAGTTTTTCTATAGAAAAAATAAGTTTTTCTATAGAAAAAATAAGTTTTTCTATAGAAAAAATAAGTTTTTCTATAGAAAAAATAAGTTTTTCTATAGAAAAAATAAGTTTTTCTATAGAAAAAATAAGTTTTTCTATAGAAAAAATAAGTTTTTCTATAGAAAAAATAAGTTTTTCTATAGAAAAAATAAGTTTTTCTATAGAAAAAATAAGTTTTTCTATAGAAAAAATAAGTTTTTCTATAGAAAAAATAAGTTTTTCTATAGAAAAAATAAGTTTTTCTATAGAAAAAATAAGTTTTTCTATAGAAAAAATAAGTTTTTCTATAGAAAAAATAAGTTTTTCTATAGAAAAAATAAGTTTTTCTATAGAAAAAATAAGTTTTTTTTTAGAAAAAATAAGTTTTTCTTTAGAAAAAATAAGTAATAAGTAAGTAATAAGTAATCTGGTAATACCTTCCCACCTATGTCTGGTGCTGTAAGGTATAATAATTTTTCAACAAAATTATCACAATAAGTATTTCTCAAATCAAAGGCAATTTCTATTTGCTACTTCACAACTTTAAATAACTATTTACTACGAATATTTTATTATATACCAATTAACACTTTTAAACCCAATAGTAAATAATTAGTTATTAATCATCAGCCATTACTACTTAATAGCTATCGCAATTATATTTATTTAAGTACTAAAGTACCAACAGTGTTTTTTGCAAAAATAGGGCCCTTGTAATTGTAACATTTCTACTTTCACTCCTTGTGTACCTGACGCTAGAGAGAAAGAAAGCTCTAACCCCATAATCTCTTCCAGACAACGTTCGAATTTTTGCGAAAAATTGTTTATTTGATCACATTTTACATTTTAAAGTAAATATAATAAATAAATAAACATAAGGTAAACTAAATAAAATACTACACTATTTCCAATTGAATTCTGGGATTTTGTTTGTTATGTCCATATTAAAATAAAATTGCAATGTTTTAAAATTAAAGTGACAGGACCTTATAAGAAAATTCTTTTATCCCTAATCAAAAATTTTGAAACCTAACATTGGAAATGGTTTTGCATATTTGTATCGCTTATTTAGGAATCTAAAAACTATAATGTCTTATAATTTATTTGAAAAGATATAGAACGACAAAAAAAATAGTTTTCATTATCAGGGCTATTCATAAGATACAACATACCTATATAATGGGCGAGTGCGCGTACAGTGTGTGAAAAAATATTTAAAAAATTTCATTTGTCATTTTACGAGCTCACGTGTTGATGTCATGATAAAATATGAAACAAGAATGAGGTTTTCGTTCCAAAGAACTTTTGAGGTTTATAATCATTAGTCATTTGTTGAATAATAACGTGGGCAATCTCCTTTATTACTTTTACCCATCGTCAGATATTCAATTAGAAATTTTTCGATAAGAATATTTTTCAAGTTGATAACGAGTGGTTCTACAAGACATACGTAATTATTTAATTTAATTGTTAAATACTTTTTTATCTTGATTGTTAATTGAGTTAACATTTTGAACTTGTATATAAATACTCAAAATTGAGTAAACTCTTGAAAATCGTAATGTTAGAAAATAGCCATAATCAAATCATGTGTAAAGTGTATGATGCTGTCAAAATCTTATAAAAAAAAATAATGTCATTGATGGTGTTTCTTTAACCTTTGTAGGCATGTGATAACAAATCTGCTGATAAATTATTCTCCACTTAATTGAGGTGTTGTAAAAATAATTGATTTTAAATGGACTACACAAATTTGATTTACAGTGTTCGAGAAAGTGCGGATAATGTGGTATAACTTTTTGTTTTAGATTGACAAATTTTTAGTTTTTGTCCGATTAAAATTTGATTTAGTTCATATGAAACATGTATTGTGCTCACATGGATCTATTTTAGAAAAAAACTAAACCCAAGATTTCAGAGATATTAAAGAAAATATTATAATCTGGTACAACTTATGATTGTAATATGTTATAGTGTAAATACCACATTATTTTTGTTAGATTTTTACGGTTGAATATAAAAATGCGTCTCCTGCTCTTATACAAGTAGTAACGGTATCCAGAGACCCTCAATCGACTGATGTTATGCTTTTTCACTCAGTTACTATAGCACATTACCGGTCTATCTCACATTAAACGCACTAAATAGACAAATTTAAAACGACATCGCCCAGAAATACTCATATGCATAATCAGCCCATACCACCAGAAGCCGAAGACTTTTTCCTATTTTCGTAAAAATCACGATCATTAATCAAACTCTAGAAAATGAGTATTAAAAGTTAGAATTTGGATGTTAGCAAAGTTGGTTAGAGCCGCTTTGTTAAAGAAAATATACCAAATATACTTTCTAAAAGTTTTACTGTAGTTTATTGCACTTAGATCCCAATTTATAACAATTATTTTTTATTGTAATAAATAATTTTTTGATAAAACCTTCTTTGGAAAATTTTTCGATAATAATATTTTTCTGTGAAAATTTAAAAAAAAATCTATAGAAAAATTTTCTAACAAAATATTTTTCTATTGATAAAAAATTTTCTATACACACATTTTTCTACAGAAAAAAAATTATTAATTTTTCAGAAAATTGTTCTAGAGAAAAATATTTCTATCGAAAATTTTTCTATAGGAAAATATTTTTATCGAAAATTTTTCTTTAAAAAATTTGTATAGAAAAATTATTGATAAAAATATTTAAAACAAGTAAGAAAGTACTATAGTCGGTCAAGCCCGACCATACGATACCCTTCTTTTTTCTGTATAAAGACAAATATTTACTGAATGTTGCCATCATACAAACATTTACTTAAAACTTACTTATTTAAGGTGTTTCCGTCATTTGGACTTATATGAGAGCTAGGGTCAAATGTGGACCGATTATCTCGAAATTTCGGAAATTGATTACAGTTGTTACATTTGTTAAAATTATGTGTGCAAAAAATAAACTTAAAATTCTTATTATCTTCAGATTTAAGAGCGTTTTAGTGATTTTTGTCTCATTTAGTACGTTTTGACACATAAGTTTGTATAGGAGCTATGGTCAAATGTGGACCGATTTCAACGAACAGTGATTTTGGTTTACATAAGCAGTGTTTGTTTCAAATTTCATGAAAAAATATTGATATTTGTGTTAAATATATCAATTTCGGAAAGTGGAGGTACTATGGGAGGTACCATAAATAATGGACCGATTTTGACGAATTTCAATAGCCATGGTCCCATTATCAAAAAAAATGATCTATGCCATGAAATTATCTTTAGAATTGCGGCCTGTAGTTTGATTACAAGGTTTATATGGGGGTCCAGCCCCAGTCGTCCAGACAGACGGACATCGCTAAATCGACCCAGAAGGTGTGTCTAAGACAAATATTTCTATGCGTTACATACATCAGCACAAACTTATAATACCCTTTCCACCTATGGTGGTGAATGGTATAAAAAATGGAGTAGAACTTTTTTTCTTTTTGAAACAGTTTAAAATGGTTAAAAGAAAAAGAATGGCAACTCTGCCAACATTTTTTTATAAAAAATGAATCACACAATTAAATTAAGAATTTCAATAGTTAACATTTGGTCCCGGTAACAAGTAAGAAAGCCTCTATAATCATCATAAACAGGCGTAGTCAGCCTATACCACCAGAAGCCGAAGACTTTTTCTAATTTTCGTTAATATCACGATCGTTAATGAAACTCAAGAAAATGAGTATTAAAAGCGTCCAGTTGGAATTTGGATGTTAGCAAAGTTGGTGTCGCTTTGTTAAAGAAAATACACAAGAAACAAAATCCAATTTATAGCAACATTTTTTTTTTTAGAAAAATTTTTGATAACAATAGCTTTCTTTGGAAAATTTTTCAATAAAAATTATTTTTTATAGAAAATTTTTCGATAATAATATTTCTGTGAAAATTTGCAAAAAAAAAAATTCTTTAAAAAAAAGAAAAATTCTTAATAAAATTTTTTTCTAAAAAAAAAAAATTCTATAAAATATTTTTCTATTGATAAAAAAAAATTTCTACAGAAAAATTTTTCTACCAAAAATTTTTTTATAAAATTTTTCTAAAGAAAAATATTTCCATAGAAAAATTTTTCTAAAGAAAAATATTTCTATAGAAAAATTTTTCTAAAGAAAAATATATTTCTATAGAAAAATTTTTCTAAAAAAATTTCTATTGAAAATTTTTCTGAAGGAGATATTTTTATCGAAAATTTTTCTTTCGAAATTTTTATATAGAAAATTTTTTGAAAAAAATAATTAAAAAAAAATGAAGTAACAATTTTTTTCTTTTTAAAACATCAGAACTACACATTCAAAAAAATACCTATTTTAGTTAAAAGTATAAAAAATGGCAACTCTGCCGACGATTTTTTTTTTTTTGTTGTGTTCTTTTGTGCCGATTTCTGATCATAAGCCACCGAAGTGAAATGTGGTCCAATAGTCAATGAATTAATATTTCCTAAGTTGTATTTTTGTGCCAAAAATATGTTTTCGGGAAGTCGGATAATCTTTTTTCTTTTTAAGAAAACGGCTGCTGACAGCTATCTATTATCAACATTCAAAAACTCAAAAAACTTATGAATGACGGTCTGCGTGATTCAAAATTGATTTCCACACAGAAGTCAAGGAAATGCCTGATTAGCCGAAGAATTTGCATTATTATTGTAAGTCACACAAGCCAATTCCCTACGTTTAAAAGCATTAGCATTCATCCCAAAAGAAAGGGAATTGAGGCAAAAAAGTCACATGTAAAGCCCGGCCAACCCGCCGAACTAATAAAGAAGCCGTATATGCATGAAGCCAATGTTTTACGGGCTTCTGAAATCGGGTCAAACGATAACAGGGGTCCTGTACCGAACCCATTGATTCATTTGAAGAGAGAAATCAACGAAAAAAGAGCAAAATATTCGACCAGGTACAAAGCCATAATCTTCCATAATTTATTCTTTATTTCGAAACCGAAGCAGTTCTAAGAATCCATATGCTACCAGGCTAGGAATCCATATGATACCAGAAATATGGGAAAAAGAAGTGGCTACCGATTTTTATACCCTTCACCAAGACTTTAGGAAAACTTGTCCAATTGTTGGTCCATATTTGACTTTAGTAGCGAAGGTATAGTCAGGCTTGATCGACTATAGCTTTCTTACTTGTTTTATTATAATAAATGAAATTTTTAAGCAAAAAATATACATTATTGGCTTGTCGCAGGCAGGGCTGCCAGATACTTTTTGGTCACCATCCCCGAATTTTGAAATTTTTAGCCCCAAAAATCCCCAATTCACAAAAAAACGTATTTAGGGTAGAAGGGGGGCCATTTGCCATAGGGGCACATTTGCCGCCACTAAATTCTTAAAAACTAACTTATCTTTTTTGATGCTGTAATCGATTTTATATTCCATTTTAAATTTGATACATAAGCAAAAGCCGTAGACAATCTGAACCAACACAGTTTAAAGCTATCATATATAGGTACCTATCAAGAACAAAAAAAATTGTGATAACTCTCACGGTAAGAAACCTAGAGAACTTTAACAAATAGTGGCAAATGCTCCCCCTTCTACCCTACTTACATTTCTTTATTCAATTAAATTAAGAGATTGATTTACCACTACATATTTAAACAATAAAATATTGGAAATCTAGTATTTCGTAAATTTTAGAATCATCAAACTCATGAGAATTACATGAGTAAAACATAAGTCTACTTTCACACCAGTCGACTTTGGCTCATCAAATCTTGAGTTTTTACTTTTTTGAGTTTTTACTTTTTTGAACTAAATTTGTTAACATTTCAGTTGTCGGTTGAAATTCTTGACAACAAATTTTGTTATTATTATGATATTCTTAATAAAGATAATATAGTTGAAAACGAAGTTTTGTTAAACTCAAAACAAAAAATACTCGCTCTACACAGGCATTGCTTGCACCTTGACGTCTCTAAAATGTACTTTGACAGTTCGCGCACAGTTTAAGTATGTGTATATGATGTGTACCGGCAACATCTTTAAATTTATAGACTTTCGGATATGGTTTTTTAATTTGTAAAAAAAAGTTTATTAACAAAAAACAGTCGAACTTCTCTAATTTGAATTTCGTTTTAAAATTTAACGTTCTTAAATTTGATTCCCAAAGATAAAGTCTCCATAAGTTGAAGCCTTTTTTTGGGATAATGGTGATTCAATTTATAGAAGTTCGACCATATGAAGTTTTAAATCTACAGGTTCAAATTTCCCAAAAAAATCCCCAACAAATTTTAGTGAATCCCCAACAAAATCCCCAAGCCCCAAACCAATTTTTTCGCCTTTTTGAAGATTAAATATCCCCAACTTTGGGGCCAAAACCCCAAATCTGGCAGCCCTGGTCGTAGGAGGGATTTAGTGTTTAGTTGGTTAGCACGTCGATTAATATGCATTGAGCCTGTGTTCGATCTCCGGTCACTGCAACATCAATTTCTGTACTTATTAATTTCTTTTCAAATTATTAATTACCACAGGATCCTCCATTGGCAGTAAGCCTTGAGCAATAACACGCCGTCGATGTAAAATACAAGAAATGCCACAACTTCACTGTTCTAAACAGATATGACGCGCAATTACAGTGTTGAAAAATAAAGAAAGCTTCATCTCTCCTATTGAATACCTATCACCTCCCCTTTCCAAAGAAAATAACTCAATTCGTACATACAATATACACAATTATAGATAGTATTTGCCCGGTTATTACTTCTCTTTAAAAAAAAACATGCGAAAATTCTATTTAACTGAACTAAAAACGGTCTTTGACGTTTTTTAAACTAGCCGGGTGTTATTAACCTCTACACGACAATAGCCACTTTCAATCTACACTGTTCATAAATCTCAAATAGCCCAACTACCTCTAATAGACAAATACTTTGGTAGCAAAAAAAATCGCACACTCACATTTACCCCTAAAGTTTAGACCATTTTCATGTGATTGTTAATGATAGACAGACAGATAATTTTATAATATTTGTTTTTTTTTTCATATAGAATTCTTAATAATTATTACTTATTTGAACATGAGTATGGCGGGCGGTTCTGTGTGCACGAACGGTGAGAGGTAAGAGCACAGCGAGAATACAGATTTAACAAGAATATTTTCATCATGATTTTTGAAATTTTTCTACAAACGGAAAAAATAGTTTTTATTCGCCCAGACATTGTCAAGACGTTTATATGGGAATTTTAAGTTTTCTCGAAAAGAAAAATTTAATTAAAATTCGGAAAAAAAACAGCAACAAAATATTTAATATTTATATTTATTTATAAAAAAATATTAAAAAAGAAAATTTGGTGAAGCAAGAACAAATTTTGAAATATTGCAAAAAACTTATAATATCGAAATTTTGAAATCACAAACTTAAAAAAAATTAAAGGTGAATATTGATTTGATTATAAATATATTTTGAGTTTTCAATAAGTGAAAACAAATAGAAATGTTTAATTTCAAAATATAATTAAATGTAAAAATTAGCAAATTAATTGTTTAACAAAATAAAAAGCTTTAAAAATTAAATAAATACAATTAAAAAAAGCTTAAAGTTTAAAAAATACTGTTAACTTCAAAATTTAATAACTGTTATACTGCTGTTAACTCACATCCAATGTTAACAGTGTTTCGACTAAAATGTTATTTTAAAAATGGTCCATTAAAGTAATAGAAATTTCTTGGCCATAATTAATATGTGCTTTTTTACTAAAAAAAATATAACAAAGAAAACAATTAAGTGACTCTGTGTACGTGAAAAACATGTCAAAAAATTTTAGAAATATACATATTTCATTGCTTCTCCAAGGTCATTGACATCTTTTCTTAAAATTATTTTGCATGACAACTGTTTACATATTAACTTGTCTAATTTATAAACAAAATTTCCACAGAACGCGTCAAAATTGTTTCGTGTTATTGCAAAAAAAATTTCTAGTCACGACCTTGATAATGAAATGTTTGGCCAAACAACCACGTGTTCCATTGGGTTGTCAAGAAAATTGTTTCGAATTTAAAAAGATAGTAAATTTAATGATAGAAAATTATCGTGTGTAACTATATTTTGGTCATATATCAAATTATAATTGAGGCACAAATAAAAAATTAATGGAGTGATTTGCGCTAAGATAATTGAACAAATTCAATTAGGCCGGATGTGGACCGACTGACTTGGATTTTATAATATAGATTTAGAGAAGTATTTCCAAATTTGGAACACAGTCTTATAGGAGATACCCGAGCATGATTCCACGCTCATCCTCGTCCACAAAATTCTCCAATGACCGGAATTTTAAATAACCCGAGGCAACAGATCTTCCGAATAAGATGTGGATAAAGCTGTAAAGGCTTTAAGCAAGCGATCAAACTAGTATGAGGTCAAGCATTATCTTAATGGAATACTACACCTTTTCCGTTGACTAATTTTGGAACTGTCTGTTGAAGTTTTATTCGGAACCAGATTAATTTCTTTCCAAAGTGATCGCCCGTGCAAAGTTCAAGATTTTTTCTACAATTATCCCAACGAATTGCGCTTTTATAACTTTTTTATTATAGGAGGAAAGGGTATACAGTACAATAGAGCGGTTCGCCTTCCATAAAAGAAAAAAAAGTTGTGTCAGTCACCCCCTAGGACTAAAGATTATGTTAAAACAATTCTAAAAAAAAAATTATTTTTTTACCACGCCAACAAATACCGCCCTTTTAGTGTTTTGTTCACTGTGTCGCCATTTTAAGTCCGATCATAACATTTTATATATCGAGCGGCTCTGTAAGGGCTACATTTCTCTCTTTGATAGTTTTTTTCTACCACTTCAATTTATAGTCATAACTTTTAAAAACTAGATTTGTACTCGATTCGATTAGGGTGGGTACGAATCGAATTTTCAAAAATTATGTCTAGAAATTGACGTAGTAGTAAAAAACTATCAAAGGGAGAAATGTAGCCCTTACAGTGCCGTGAACACCGATATATAAAGTGATATGATAGGACTAAAGATGGCGACACAGTAAACAAAATACAAAAAGGGCGGTATTTGTAGGCGTGGTAAAAAAACAAAAAAAAATATTTTTAGATTTATTTTGAAATTATCTTTAATCCTAGGGGGTGGCTGACTCAACATTTTTTTTCGAACCACTCTACAGTACAATCATGAAATAACATGAGTTGTGTTGCAAAAAGTTTATTATCTGATTCCACCATGGGCCAACTTATTTGGTTTTTATTTTTTGATGTCACACTATAAGCCATATAATCCATATAGAAAATTTTTTTTATCGAAAATTTTTTTTATCAAAAGTTTTTTTATCAAAAATTTTTCTTTAGAAAATTTTTGATCAAAAATTTTTCTGTAGAAAATTTTTTTATTAAAAATTTTTCTATAGAAAATTTTTTTATCAACAATTTTTCTATAGAAAATTTTTTTATCAAAAATTTTTCTATAGAAAATTTTTCATCAAAAATTTTTCTATAGTAAATTTTTTATCAAAAATGTTTCTATAGAAAATTTTTTATCAAAAATTTTTCTATAGAAAATTTTTTATCAAAAATTTTTCTATAGAAAATTTTTTATCAAAAATTTTTCTATAGAAAATTTTTTATCAAAATTTTTTCTATAGTAAATTTTTTATCAAAATTTTTTCTATAGAATTTTTTTTATCAAAAATTTTTCCATAGAAAATATTTTTATCAAAAATTTTTCTATAGTAAATTTTTTATCAAAATTTTTTCTATAGAAATTTTTTTATCAAAAATTTGTCCATAGAAAATTTTTTTATCAAAAATTTTTCTAGAGAAAATTTTTTTATCAAAAATTTTTCTAGAGAAAATTTTTTTATCAAAAATTTTTCTACAGAAAATTTTTTATTAAAAATTTTTTTATCAGAAATATTTCTATAGAAAATCTTTTTATCAAAAATATTTCTATAGAAAATTTTTTTTATCAAAAATTTTTCTATAGAAAATTTTTTAATCAAACATTTTTCTATAGAAAATTTTTTATCAAAATTTTTTCTATAGTAAATTTTTTATCAAAATTTTTTCTATAGAAATTTTTTTATCAAAAATTTTTCTATAGAAATTTTTTTTATCAAAAATTTTTCCATAGAAAATTTTTTTATCAAAAATTTTTCTATAGAAATTTTTTTATCAAAAATTTTTCCATAGAAAATTTTTTTATCAAAAATTTTTCTATACAAAATTTTTTTATCAAAAATTTTTCTACAGAAAATTTTTTTATCAAAAATTTTTCTATAGAAAATTTTTTTATCAAAAATTTTTCTATAGAAAATTTTTTTATCAAAAATTTTTCTATAGAATATTTTTTATCAAAATTTTTTCTATAGTAAATTTTTTATCAAAATTTTTTCTATAGAAATTTTGTTATCAAAAATTTTTCGATAGAAAATTTTTTTATCAAAAATTTTTCTATAGAAAATTTTTTTATAAAAAATTTTTCTATAGAAAATTTTTTTATCAAAAATTTTTCTACAGAAAATTTTAATTAATGATTGTTATTTACGAAAATTAAAAGAAAATCATCGGGTTCTGGTGGTATGGGCTGCCTCAATTTGTATGATTGTAAATCATAAGTAAATCTTCTTTGGAAGTTAATTTTTGTCAGTTATATAAAATATCTTTTCTATAACAGAACCTGGATGAACGGCAAGAAAATACAAATATTGTTTTAAAGCACATCGAATATGATTTTTTAACCTACCCAACTCACAAAATGACAAATTAATGACATGAAACACGTTCTCTCAAAATTCTATAATTAATATTCTGAAATTTTTACAATTGTTACAACATTTCCCTGTCATGTTTGAAAATTTTATCTGATAAAAGGCTTTAAATGCACTAAAATTAGCTTTCTCTGTCAGATAATTTTTGGCATTAATTTTGTTATTCCCAAATTGAACCCTACAAAGGGAAATAAAGACGTCTAAATCGCTTTTAGCTCTAATTAGTTAACTAGAATGCTATTTTTAAAAGTTCTAAATTTATAACATTCTATTTACCTAAGTAACTTCAAAATTGCCCAATTGGTCATTAAGAATTTTTCTAAAAATTATTTTAAACTTGTAAGTAAATATGTACTCGTATGTATCTTAAAATAGACAAATAAATGCGGTAAAATGTTTATTAATCACAGGGAAACATACCAGTAAAGAAAATATCGAGCCCTATAACCGCCAAAACGACTCAAGGTATTTAAAATACCTTTGGACAGTGAATTGTACTTAAGTCTTTATTGTTTTTGCTGTAAAATCATAATGATAAATTCTACTGCCCTGATATTTAGTGAGATGATGCAGATGATCATGAATAATAAATTTTAATAATAAAATGAAAATCGTCCATCATGTCGCTTAAGCCCTTTTCGCGGTTATGGCTCGATATTAATTATATATTAAACTATGCAAAATCAGTTGATCCTAAGAAATCATTTTGATATATTTAATAATGAATAATTCATTACAAGTATTATAATAAGATTATAATGTATTATAAGGCATTGTAATGCAATTATAATGTATTATAGCGCATTATAATACAATTTTAATGTAATAAAACGCATTATAATGCGATTAGAAGGCATTATAATGTATTATAATATGATTATGATGTTTTATTAGGCAATTATAATGTATTATAATGCATTATAATGCAATTATAATGTATTAAAAGGCATTATAATGTGATTATAATGTATTACAACGCATTACAATGCTATTATAAGCAGCAATATAAATCACATTATAATGTTTAATAAGGTTTTGTAATGCGATTTAATGTATTACAACGCATTATAATGTAATTATAATGTATTATAACGCATTATAAAGCTATTATAATGTATTATAATGCTATTTTAATGTGTATTTTATTCTATTTTATTTACTCTAAAACATCTATTGCAATTTTTACTCAATAATTTTTCATTTTCCTCATATTTTCCAGCCAATGTCGTCATTCGGAGGTATTAAGAAAAATTACAGTGAACACAGCGGTGAACCAGGCTGTGCCACTGCAGGAGAAGTCAACAAATTCTTTAGAAACTTTTGGGATCCCACATCATACTGGGAATGTGAGGAACAGGGAAAACGAGCTGTACTTAAACGCTGTGGAGCATCTGAATTATTTTCGGATAAACATGCGAAATGTGTTCACTACAAAGACTGGGAATGGTCTGAACCTAAAGAGCCACCAAGTCTACCAAAGGCTAAATAATTATTTGATAAGTAAAATGTTCATTTAGTAAATTCATAACTATTAAATTTAAACAAATATTTAAATAAATAAAACTATAAGAAATTTTTGTTTTATGTTTTTTTTTTTTTTTTTATTTGAAAGTAAAAAATAAGATCTTTTTCTACGTATGTATTTAATACATTTATTACAAAAAAAAATAGAATTGAAATTATTTTATTTTACAAAAAAGCAGCACAAAAAAAATACTCGAAAAAATTTGGAATGTTTGAGAATGATAAATACATTAAAGTAAATTATTTGTTTTAGTTTAAAAATGATCAACCTGATGTTAGTGACTTTTTTGCTTAGTTATTGAGAAGTTGTTGAATGGAATTATGTATTTCTCTAACATAAATACGTATGACAGAATTTCAAATTCTCTGTCAGCTTTCAGTTGAGCTTTCATTAAATTAGTTAAATTTAGTCTAAGCTTTTAGCTTTCGTTGTCGTCGTTATAATGGATTGGATGAATGATAAGCTCATTTTGAAACCCATTTTGACTGAGATGAAACTGATGAATGGGTTACCTATCGACGATGCAGATGATGTTGAGTTAATATAGTAACTGGGTACTAGAATTCTTAAAATTCAACATGTTCGCCATGTTTGGTTTTAACTCTCATTTTTTCTTGTTTGGGTGCGGGAGTGTCGCTGATAATTTTTTCTTCCACGGGAGCAGGATCCTTGGGTGGCACTCGAGTGCTGCTGGCCGATGGTTTTTTAGAGGTGGTGGTACTGGGAGCTTTAGTAGTGGTTGTTGTGGGTTTTGGTGTAGTTGTGGTAGGTTTTGGTGTGGTCGTTGTTGGCTTTGGTGTGGTGGTTGTTGCAGGTTTTGGTGTAGTGGTTGTTGGCTTAGCTGTAGTTGTGGTAGGTTTAGGAGTAGTTGTTGTTGTGGTCGTAGGTTTTGGTGTAGTGGTTGTGGGCTTAGCTGTAGTGGTGGAAACCTTGGGTTTAGCAGTTGTAGACTGTGTTGGTGGCTTAACCACGGGTTCCATGCCAACACCTTCATAGCGAACATTTCCAATTTTTACGGTAGGTTGCTTAGCTGGTTTAGGGTTCTTAACACGTCCCAAGAAACGATTGAAGGGTGAACCCAACAAAAGATTATCATTGAACTCCAAAACATGTGACACTGAACCAGCGCTCTTATCGAAACCATGTAAAGATCCCACAATATGACCATTCCAATCCACACGCACAATAGTTGAACGTTTGGGTGTCAACAATTGTATACTTTCGCCATGGCCAATGAAATGGATGAAACGTTGAGCAATCTTATTGGGATAGGCATTGTTGATTAGCTTGAAAGGCAATTCCAATAGGGCCAACATGCGTGCCAAGAACAAACGAATGCTGGGGAAACGTGAGAACATTGCAAAACCACTGGGATGTTCACTGTCCGAGGCCATTACCAAAGGCACCCAAATACCCTCAGCATCGGGTGTCAAATTGTCTGGATGACCGGGTAAACCATCTACAAACACTTCACTCTTGCCAGCGTTGCTGCCCTTTAACCAGTATTTGGTTAAACGCAAACCTCCAGTCTCGGCTACAATAATGAAATCTTCCTCAGGGCTCAAGGCAAGACCGTTGGCAAAGTATAATTCATCTAATAACAATTTGCTTTCGTTTTTAACGCGGTCATATTTGAAAAGACTGAAATTAAAGTTGCACATTTTAAAGTTTAAATTTTTGACACTTTTTCTTAGTACAGACACAAACCAAAAACACAAAAGAAGCATGTATACAAATGTAATTTGTTATAAAGTGGGTGATTTTTACATGAAACGTGGCTTGTTTAGTTGAAAAAAATTGTTAGTTAAGATGTTATATGATTATAATAAATTATACAAAAAAAATTACAGAAAAATAAAACTTAAAAAATCTACACAAACTACTAATAAGATAAAATTTTAGAAGCAGAAAAGAAAAATGCGTTAATCGAAGTAAACCTTTTATCTACACCATTTTCAATTGAAATTGAGAAATATTCAATTAAAATTGAGAAATTTTCAATTGAAATTAAGAACTTTCGATTAAAATTGAGAAATATTTAATTGAAGTTGAGAATTTTTATTTGATATTGAGAAATTTTCAATTGAAATTGAGAATTTTCAATTAAAAATGAGAAACTTTCAATTAAAATTGAAATTGAGAAACATTCAATTGAAATTGAGAAATTTTTAACTGAATTTGAGAATTTTTGAATTGAAATTGAGAAATGCCCAATTGAAAATGAGAAATTTTCCATTGAAATTGAGAATTTTTAAATTTAAATTGAGAATTTTTCAATTGAAATTGAGAAAAGTCCAGTTGAAAATGAGGTTGAATTTTTTAATTGAAATTGAGAAATTTTCAATTGAAAATGAGAAATTTTCAATTGAAATTGAGAATTTTAAAATTGAAATTGAGAAAACCCCAAATGAAATTTCAACCATGGCAAAAAAATTGTAAGGTATAACCGTTCTCTCTTACAAAAAAAAATTTTGAAATAAATGCGAAATATTTGAAATTTGTTTTTTGTAAACAATTATAAAAGTCGTTGCCACATGTGAGAAATATTATTATCAGGAAATTTTGAATGTATAATGTGTAATGTGTTGTAAACATTTCGTTAAAACTTATTTTATAAAGTTTAGCGGATCCTGCACAAAGACTTGAGATAATTCAATTTTGTCATAATATATTTAAAGTATTTTTGTGTAACATATTTTTTTATAATTTATGTTACAGTTTCTTCAGCTTCTTTTTGGGATTGAAAATTTTATTTTCACCAAAATTTTATTTAAAAAACGTATCTTCAAATATGTTCTTATAGATAGATTTTGGTGTGATCTTTTATAGTATGAGAATTATGAGCTTTTTAAATTTCAAAAATTATACGGCATAACTTTAGAAGTTTATATCCGATATAAACTGGTACATCAAACAAAAGCTACTGAAAGTATCATTCAAATGATATATTATACATTCTTCCGATTTATAAATATTAAGAGCTCATATACTCAAAACTTATTTTTACAACCGACTTTGTTTATAAAAATGAGCATATCTTAAAATAATATAGATATAAATATGGTCTTTTATATAATGAATTCTATACAGTATATACTGGGCTTTTACATAACATAAACTACTTAGCTCTAGCAAATGTAGCGAGTTAGTTATGACAGCGTAAAATTTTACTTCTATTGAGTTAGAGTAATATAAATAATATTTATATAATTCTAACTCAATAGAAGTAAAATTTTATTTATTAAACATACATTTTTATATTACATATAAAATGTATATATTTTTTTGTCTATATCTGCAACGGCTATGTCGACGCTTAAAAAATTATTTCTATTTGAATGAATGTATTCTAATTTTAACAGGTTGTAGCCCGTAGCATGCAGTCGTGATTGTGTTTATAGTATAATAGCAAACCGAAACTGGGATTTTTAATAGTAGTATGGTAGCATAATTTGAGAAAAGAAAATAATAATTCGATCAAACGTCAGAAAGTTAATATGGCTGACAAAAGAGAGAACGGTTATACCTTACTAATTTCTTTTATCATGATTTCAACCTCATTTTCAATTGGGGTTTTCTCAATTTAATTAAAAAATTCCTCATTTTAAATTGAAAGTTTCTCATTTTCAACCTCATTTTCAATTTGGGTTTTCTCAATTTAATTGAAAATTTCTCATTTTCAATTGAAAGCTTCTCATTTTCAATTGAAAGTTTCTCATTTTCAATTGAAAGTTTCTCATTTTCAAATGAAAATTCCTCATTTTCAATTGAAAATTTTTCAATTTCAATTGAAAATTTCTCATTTTCAATTAAAAAATTCAACCTCATTTTCAATTGGGCTTTTCTCAATTTCAATTGAATAATTCTTAATTTAAATTTAAAAATTCTCAATTTCAATTAAAAAATTCTCAAATTTAATTGAAATTTTCACAATTTCAATTAAAAATTTCTCATTTTCAAATGAAAATTCTCAATTTCAATTGAATATTTCTCAATTTCAATTGAAAAGTCTCAATTCCAATAGAAAATTTCTTAATTTCAATTAAAAATTATCAATTTTATTTGAAAATTTTTCAATTACAATTGAAAATGGTGTAGTTTTTCTTTCTTAAAAGGTTCTTTGTATAATGTGATAATAATGTATTATAACGCATTACAGTGCTACTATAACGTATTTTAATGTCATTATAATTTTCGATTCTAAATTATTTAAATTTTTTTATTTACTCAAAAGAAAAATTATTCGCACTAAATTATAGTCTATTACATTTATTTCTTAAAGTAATAGACAATAAAAAATGTAAAAGACTGGGATTGAGTGCGAATAATTTTTCTTTTGAACAAATATTTACTATCCCGACAATTTTGTATACTATTTTTTTTTTTTTATTTTTTTACTCTGAAATGTCTATTGCAATTTTTACTTAATAATTTTTAATTTTCCCTATATTTTTTAGCTAACCTCGTCATTCAGAGGTACTAGGCAAAGATATAGTGAACGCAGTGGTGAATAATAATAATGATTAAAACAATAGGAAATTTTCGTTTTGTATTTTTTTTATTTGAATGTAAAAAATAAGATCGTTTTTTTATGTATGTATTTAATACATTTATTCCAAAAATAATAACAAAGCGATATTATTTTTTTTACAAAAAAAATTGGAATGTTTTGTTGTATTAATTTTTTTTTAAGTCCATAATCCAAAAAGGATAAGATAATGATAAATACATAATAATAAATTAATTGTTTTAGTTTAAAAACAATCAACCTGATGTTAGTGACTTTTTTGCTTAAGTTATTGAGAAATTGTTGAATAGAATAATTCCTCTAACATAAATATAACAGAATTTTGAATCCTCTGTCAGCTTTCAGTTGAGCTTTTATAAAATAAGTTAAATTTAGTCATAAGTTTTCGTTGTCGTCGTTATAATGAAGTACTATCGGTAAATGAAGAGCTCAGTTTGAAAGACATTTTAACTCAGATGACACTGATGATGGGTTATCTATCGACGATGCAGATGATGTTGAGTTAAAAACTAGAATCCTTAAAACTCAACATGTACGCCATGTTTGGTAATAATTTTCATTTTTTCTGGTTTGGGTGCGGGAGTGTCGTTGGTAATTGTTTCTTCCACTGGAGCAGGATTCTTGGGTGGCACTCGAGTGCTGCTGGCCGAGGGTTTTCTAGTGGTAGTGGTACTGGGAGCTTTAGTAGTGGTTGTTGTGGGTTTTGGTGTAGTTGTGGTAGGTTTTGGTGTGGTTGTTGTTGGCTTTGGTGTAGTAGTTGTTGCAGGTTTTGGTGTAGTGGTTGTTGGCTTAGCTGTAGTTGTGGTGGGCTTAGGAGTGGTTGTAGTTGTGGTCGTAGGTTTACGTGTAGTTGTTGTGGACTTAGCTGTAGTAGTGGTAACCTTGGGTTTAGCAGTTGTAGACTGAGTTGGTGGCTTAACCACGGGTTCCATATCAACGCCTTCATAACGTACATTACCAATTCTTACGGTAGGTGGCTTAGCCTTTTTAGGATTCTTAACACGTCCCAGGAAACGATTAAAGGGTGAACCCAACAAAAGATTATCATTGAACTCCAAAACATGTGACACTAAACCAGCGCTCTTATCAAAACCATGTAGAGATCCCACAATATGACCATTCCAATCAACACGCACAATAGTTGAACGTTTGGGCATTAACAGTTGCATACTTTCGCCATGGCCAATAAAATGAATAAAACGTTGAGCAATCTTATTGGGATAGGCATTGTTGATTAGTCTAAAAGGCAATTCTAATAAGGCCAACATGCGTGACAAGAATAAACGAATTCTGGGGAAACGTGAGAACATTGTTAAACCACTGGGATGTTCAGAGTCCGTGGAAATTACCAAAGGCACCCAAATGCCCTCAGCATCTGGTGTCAAATTGTCTGGGTGACCGGGTAAACCATCTACAAATACTTCACTCTTACCAGCGTTAATGCCCTTCAACCAGTATTTGGTTAAACGCAAACCTCCGGTCTCGGCTACTATAATGAAATCTTCCTCAGGGCTCAAGGCAAGACCGTTGGCAAGGAATAATTCATCCAATAACAGTTTGCTTTCGTTTTTAACGCGGTCATATTTGAAGAGACTGAAATTTAAGTTGCACATTTGATTTTTTTAACTTTTTGACACTTTTTCTTAGTACAGACACAAACCAAAAATAAACTATATAAAATCTATATAAAAAACTAATCCGATAAATTTGAAAATTTCTTCGCTAAATACTAGTAATAAATTTTTAGTAAAATTAAATTAAATTTTTTTTATTCGAATTTTTATCTCAAAATTAGATTGGTAAAGATTATGTAAGTTTGGAAGATTATGTAAAATTTTTAGTTTTTAGTAAAAAGAATTTTAATGTTAAAAGTAAGTTTTTTAGTAAAATTTTTAATTTTTTTTAAGTGTTAAATTTTTGATAAAAATCTAATTTTTAGTAAAAAGTTTTTGAAATTTTTAAAATTTTTAAAAGTAAAATTTACAGTTTCCAAATCAAATTTTAAGTAAAATTTCGAAAATCGTCAAATAATGAATTGTTTTTGAGTTTGAATTCTAAGTAAGTAAAAGCTCAAACTAGAATATTAAGATATTAATTCAAATTTTTAGTTAAGTTTCAAATTTTTAAATTATTAAAAAAAAATAATTTGCAATAAAAAAGTTGATTGTTTTGCAAAAGTCGAATTTGTAGAGGAAAAACTCAGATAGTGTTTTTTTAAGATAGATGAGTATTTGGGTAAGAAGTCGATTTTGATTTTTTTTTTTTTTAATTTTATAATTTTTTAGCAAAATAACGAGATTTTGAGGAAATATTTTTTAAAACTATTCGTAATATTTTCTGTTTTGTCAAAAAACTATTTTTTTTATAAGATTTTCCTTAAAAAATTTGATGTTTTATGGCTAAACATTAAATTAGCATGAAAATTTAAATTGATGGTAAATTTAATGTGAAAAATATAATTTTTGGTAAAAAATGTAATTTTTAACTTAAAATTGTTTTTAAGTACAAAATTGAGTTTTGAGGAAAAATAAAATTTTTTGGTGAAATAAATTTTTTTTTTTTTTTTTTTGTATAAAAAAAAATTAGTGAGAAATCGAATTTTTAATGAATTATCAAATTTTTATTGAATAACCAAATTTTTGGTAAATAATAAAATTTTTGTTGAAAATTTAATTTTTGGTGAATAATAATAATAATAATTTTGGTGAAAAATTAAGTTGGATTAAGTTTCGGATTATCTAAAAGCAAATTTTAAGTACAATTTCTAAAACCGTCAAATTTTAAAGTTTTTGTTTAGGGTTGAATTTTAAGAAAAATCCCAAACTTGTCCATTTAGATATTAATTAAAATTTTCAGGGAAGTTTACAATTTTTAAATAATTGTAAAAAAAATTTAATAAAAGAAATTGATTTATTTGTAAATGTAGAAATTCTCAATCAATCGATATACTTAAAGATAGATTCCATCTATAATAATATGTTTGTGGGTAAAGGTCGAATTTTTGGGTAAAGACGCGATTTTTTCATTTTTTTTTTTTAATTCTATAATTTTAAAATTTTACGAAATGACGAGATTTTGTAGAAATATTGAATTTTTCAAAACTTTTCGTAATAATTTTAGTTTAGACCAAAAAAATGTTGTTTTGTTTTATTGGAAAGAAACCATTTTTTTTTTTTTTTTTAATTTTTGCATACACATTTTTTGACTTAATATTTCTTTTTGGTTGAAAATTGAATTGGCGTATAAATTTTAATATTTGAAAAATTTTTAGTGAACAAATATCATTTTTGTAAAATATTGAATTTTTGACAAAAAAAAAAAATATTTTTGTAGTGAAAAAAAAAATCAAAAACTTTTTTGACGAAAAATTTGTTTATTTTTAATTTTGATAATTTTCAAAATTTTACCAAAATGGCGAGTTTTTGAGGAAATATACAATTTTTTAAAACTTATCGTAAATACTACAAGTGGCCCAAAATAAACTGTTAAAAATGATCTTTAAGCTTCCCTGGCATTACTCGACCCGAAGACTTCACATCCTTGCTGATTTTCCTACAGTCAACGCTAAAATAAATAATTTAACTGAAAAATTCATAATTAGATGTCAAAATTCACAATATCAGCATATAAATGATCTTATCAGTTGATCCACTTTTTTTTTAAATTCTAACCATAAACTTATTATAATTAACTGTTCAAAAAGGTTTTGATTTCTATTTTTCCTACAAACACAATATTATATACAAATGTTTCTTTATATTATATCTACCCAAAAATGTCTAAGCAGATAAGAATAATATATTTCTAACCTCTTAAACAATAAAGTCAATTGTAAAAACTAGTAATATTATAGAAATACAAATAAATAAATAAATATCGTAATTATTTCTGTTTAGTTAAAGAATTGTTTTCTTTTTATAGAAAATATTTTTTTTAATTTATGCAAATAAATTTTTAAAGTTGGATTGGCGTAAAATTTAAAATTTTGGTAAATTTTTAGAAAAAATAAAATTTAAAAAAAAATGAATTTCTGGCAAAAAAAAAATAGTTTTTTAGTAAAAAATTGATTTTTGAAGAAAAAAAACTTTTTTTTTTAAATTGATTTTTTGTTGGCAAAAATAGATTTTTTGGCAAATAATCGAATTTCTGATGAATTCTGAAATTTTTGGTGAATAGTCGAATTTTATGGTAAATAATCGAATTTAAGGTGAAATTAATTTTATTTGAAAATGTAATTTTTGGTGAATGAATTTAATTTCGTTGAGTTTAAGTTGAATAAAGTTTTGGATTATCTAAAAAGTATTTCTCCATTTTTGGCAATAGATGGTATTAGTGGCCCTATATCGGTAACCACTTATAAGTTAGAGTCAAAATTAAGCGCGTTTAAAAGCTGACTCATCAAGAGATAAATAACTGGCAAGGCGTGAAGTTATGTCACAAACGACGACCAAGCCAAGAATATGAAATTTTGGAACACTGTCAGCTAATGAATAGATTAGACTTGACTTGGACGTTTTTATGCTTCCACTGTATAGACTGAATGTGCAATTTTCACAATGTAGACATCTGTCATTATAATTTAGTATTCGATACACGCCAAAATGTAGACATTTTTTGCAATCGCATAATAAATATCAAGTTTGTGCCTAAAAAAGGTGTTTTGCGGGGAAGTCTAATTTCCTTCTTTCATTTGAAGAAAACTGCTGCTGAAAGTTATAGAATAGGCTTCACTTCAGAACAGGGTATCAGAAATGGAATGGATTATTTACCTCAAAACCCGATCAGTTCTTTTGGCGCGAAATTTATATGCTACCAGAAAGATGGAAAAGTAGCGGCTAACGATGAACGATGCTTTGAATAATATATTAACTCATTTCGTTATTATAACAAATAAAGTGCATTTATCATAATAACAAGCAAAAAATCGAAATTATTAAGTTGTAATCAAATAAAAAGAAAATTACATTTAAAATTTATGAAAAAAAAAATGAGCAAATCCTTTTTTGAATATCCAATATTTTTTAACAAAAAAGAGTTTATATGCTTGCAGTTAATCAATATTTTGTAGAGGGGCAATGAACTGTATAAATTTTGACACATAGATGTATGTAGATCATTTCGAAAACTTTTAATAATATGTATTCAAAATTACAACAAAAATTCGTTTAACGATTTTAGCAGTAGTTTGCATTATATGCTTATTATAAATCATCTATTTTTTCTTTTCTGTTCTAAAACAAGTTAAAGCAGTGACTATATAAATATTAATGACTAATAACTTATACATTAACAATTTGTTAAAGTACAAATAACAAATCTTTTAAGACAATAAACACTTCATTTATCAAAACTATGATTGTCATTTAAATACGTTTTAATGTAAATTCAATTCGTTAATGAATTATAATCTTAAAACCGAGAAAATTTTGTGTGTTTGTATTTGTATAAATCTAGAGAGTATGTTAATGTCTAATAAATATAAATAAATACACAAAACAAGCAAATATCAGATGATACTAATTTCAATAGGTTGAAAAAAAAGAAAAGGTGAACAAAAATGCTAAGAATACAACAAAAAAATAATAAACGAAAAATAAAAACCAATTTTGGGGGAATAAATACAAAAAATATGAACAAAAGAATTATTTTATCGCCACGTAAAAATTATAAAAAGCTAATTTCAAAAAAAAAAAATTCAGTTGTTGGTTATGGTGATGACAAAAAGAAAATGAAAATGCGTTAGTTTTTTCTATATAATTTAAAAAAACTTGTTAATATGGGTTAATATGTAAAAAGGCATGTCCATGGGTTAATATGTTATATTTAAGGCATGTCTCTTAATTAAAGAAAATGAAATAGTTTTAATATATACAATTGCTTCCATTTAATGTAAACGGATATGGTTAATTTAAGACATAAATAAATAACAAAATTATACAAAAAAATTCTATAATAATGATGATTTAAAAGCTTTAAAGTTAGTTTGCAATAATGAGCACTAAATGAAAAACAAAAGCCCAAAATAGTATATAGAATAAATAGCACAAAAAATGAATTGTACTCACCGTCCCGAGGGATTGGCAAAGGAATTGAATACCAAATCTTGTATGGTAAAGTCTGAAGATGAATCAGTCCAATAAATGTTACCCTGTTTGTCAACAGTGACAGAATTGAATGTTTTCGCTCTACGATTGAGATTGTCTTTGCCAGGTAATTCTTGTTGAGGTGAAACTAAGAGTTTCTTCTTATTTGAAGTGAGATCGACTTGCCACAAGCCATAGTAGGCATCAGCAATTAGTAAATTGTTGCCTTGGCTATCAAAGGCTAAGCCCAAGGGACGACCGCAACGAGATTCTTCGGTAATGTCTTCTGGAAGGGGAAAATGAAATCATTATTTATTTAAGTTATAACATAAAGAACTAGTAAAAAAGAATTTATCAGGATTTCTTAATACTGAAGAAAAAATGTTTGTCTTAATTATATTATGAAATTAACACGTTCTCGAGATCAATAAAAATTTGAATGTTTCCCGACAAACTACTTGTAGGAAATTTATAGGATTTTCACAAATTGACTATTTATAGGAAATTTTTTAAAAATTGACTATTTATAGGAAATTTTTCAAAAATTCACTATTTATAGGAAATTTTTCAAAAATTGACTATTTATAGGAAATTTTTCAAAAATTGACTATTTATAGGAAATTTTTCAAAAATTGACTATTTATAGGAAATTTTTCAAAAATTGACTATTTATAGAAATTTTTCAAAAATTGACTATTTTTAGGAAATTTTTCAAAAATTGACTATTTTTAGGAAATTTTTCAATAATTGACTATTTTTAGGAAATTTTTCAAAAATTGACTATTTTTAGGAAATTTTTCAAAAATTGACTATTTATAGGAAATTTTTCAAAAATTGACTATTTATAGGAAATTTTTCAAAAATTGACTATTTATAGGAAATTTTTCAAAAATTGACTATTTATAGGAAATTTTTCAAAAATTGACTATTAATAGAAAATTTTTCAAAAATTGACTATTTATAGGAAAATTTTCAAAAAATGACTATTTATAGAAAATTTTTCAAAAATTTACTATTTATAGGAAATTCTTCAAAAATTGACTATTTGTAGGAAATTTTTCAAAAATTGACTATTTATAGGAAATTTTTCAAAAATTGACTATTTATAGGAAATTTTTCAAAAATTGACTATTTTTAGGAAATTTTTCAAAAATTGACTATTTTTAGGAAATTTTTCAAAAATTGACTATTTTTAGGAAATTTTTCAAAAATTGACTATTTATAGGAAATTTTTCAAAAATTGACTATTTATAGGAAATTTTTCAAAAATTGACTATTTATAGGAAATTTTTCAAAAATTGACTATTTATAGGAAATTTTTCAAAAATTGACTATTTATAGGAAATTTTTCAAAAATTGACTATTTATAGGAAATTTTTCAAAAATTGACTATTTATAGGAAATTTTTCAAAAATTGACTATTTATAGGAAATTTTTCAAAAATTCACTATTTATAGGAAATTTTTCAAAAATTGACTATTTATAGGAAATTTTTCAAAAATTGACTATTTATAGGAAATTTTTCAAAAATTGACTATTTATAGGAAATTTTTCAAAAATTGACTATTTATAGAAATTTTTCAAAAATTGACTATTTTTAGGAAATTTTTCAAAAATTGACTATTTTTAGGAAATTTTTCAATAATTGACTATTTTTAGGAAATTTTTCAAAAATTGACTATTTTTAGGAAATTTTTCAAAAATTGACTATTTATAGGAAATTTTTCAAAAATTGACTATTTATAGGAAATTTTTCAAAAATTGACTATTTATAGGAAATTTTTCAAAAATTGACTATTTATAGGAAATTTTTCAAAAATTGACTATTAATAGAAAATTTTTCAAAAATTGACTATTTATAGGAAAATTTTCAAAAAATGACTATTTATAGAAAATTTTTCAAAAATTTACTATTTATAGGAAATTCTTCAAAAATTGACTATTTGTAGGAAATTTTTCAAAAATTGACTATTTATAGGAAATTTTTCAAAAATTGACTATTTATAGGAAATTTTTCAAAAATTGACTATTTTTAGGAAATTTTTCAAAAATTGACTATTTTTAGGAAATTTTTCAAAAATTGACTATTTTTAGGAAATTTTTCAAAAATTGACTATTTATAGGAAATTTTTCAAAAATTGACTATTTATAGGAAATTTTTCAAAAATTGACTATTTATAGGAAATTTTTCAAAAATTGACTATTTATAGGAAATTTTTCAAAAATTGACTATTTATAGGAAATTTTTCAAAAATTGACTATTTATAGGAAATTTTTCAAAAATTGACTATTTATAGGAAATTTTTCAAAAATTGACTATTTATAGGAAATTTTTCAAAAATTGACTATTTATAGGAAATTTTTCAAAAATTGACTATTTATAGAAAATTTTTCAAAAATTGACTATTTATAGGAAATTTTTCAAAAATTGACTATTTATAGGAAATTTTTCAAAAATTGACTATTTATAGGAAATTTTTCAAAAATTGACTATTTTTAGGAAATTTTTCAAAAATTGACTATTTTTAGGAAATTTTTCAAAAATTGACTATTTTTAGGAAATTTTTCAAAAATTGACTATTTATAGGAAATTTTTCAAAAATTGACTATTTTTAGGAAATTTTTCAAAAATTGACTATTTATAGAAAATTTTTCAAAAATTGACTATTTATAGGAAATTTTTCAAAAATTGACTAATTATAGGAAATTTTTCAAAAATTGACTATTTATAGGAAATTTTTCAAAAATTGACTATTTATAGGAAATTTTTCAAAAATTGACTATTTATAGGAATTTTTTCAAAAATTGACTATAGGAAATTTTTCAAAAATTGACTATTTAAGGAAATTTTTCTAAAATTGACTATTTAAGGAAATTTTTCTAAAATTGACTATTTATAGGAAATTTTTCAAAAATTTACTATTTATAGGAAATTTTTCAAAAATTTACTATTTATAGGAAATTTTTCAAAAATTTACTATTTATAGGAATCGGTAATAAATTGTTTTATAGAAATTTACAAAATAAATAGGAAATTTTTCAAAAATTGACTATTTATAGGAAATTTTTCAAAAATTGACTATTTTTAGGAAATTTTTCAAAAATTGACTATTTTTAGGAAATTTTTCAAAAATTGACTATTTATAGGAAATTTTTCAAAAATTGACTATTTTTAGGAAATTTTTCAAAAATTGACTATTTATAGAAAATTTTTCAAAAATTGACTATTTATAGGAAATTTTTCAAAAATTGACTAATTATAGGAAATTTTTCAAAAATTGACTATTTATAGGAAATTTTTCAAAAATTGACTATTTATAGGAAATTTTTCAAAAATTGACTATTTATAGGAATTTTTTCAAAAATTGACTATAGGAAATTTTTCAAAAATTGACTATTTAAGGAAATTTTTCAAAAATTGACTATTTAAGGAAATTTTTCTAAAATTGACTATTTAAGGAAATTTTTCTAAAATTGACTATTTATAGGAAATTTTTAAAAAATTGACTATTTATAGGAAATTTTTCAAAAATTTACTATTTATAGGAATCGGTAATAAATTGTTTTATAGAAATTTACAAAATAAAATTTTTTCATAGAAAATTTTTAAAATCAAAACTTTTTGATCATTTTAAAAAAATTTTTGATACAAATTTTTGGTAAAAAATGTTTAAACATTTTTTGAAAAAAAATTTCAATTAAAAATTTTTCAAAGAATTTTTTTTTTTTTCTAAAAAATTTTTAAAATAAATTTTTGATTATAAAGTATATTTTTTATATAAATTTTAAGAATTAAGAGATATTTTTTTTTAAATTTTACATTTTTTTAAATGAAAAATTTGTAAAATATTTAATTTTTAATAATTTAAAATTTAAAAAAATGTAAATTTTAGAACTTTAACAAATTTTACAAAATTTTCAAAATTACGAACTTTCTAAACCGCATAAAAATTTTCGTAAAAAATTTATTTTCAAATATATACAAAATAATTGAGATTTCGAAAATACTAAAAATATCCATCCATCGGTATAGTTATATGAGTATTTCGTTCATGTACCATTATTTCTATGGGTAACAAACACTAAGCCATAACAGATACAGAGAAAATATCGATTATCTGTATTACAAAAAATCGATATAAACTTTGGAAATTATTCGTCGCCGGTATACCTAATGTTGGGATATGGAACATTATTTTTATGGGTAACAGACACTTTGCCATAACAGTTACGAGTTATCCATTATCTTCTGTGTTACCAAAAATCAAAAATTTTGGAGTTTTCCAAAATTTTCTTTGGAAGTTGTAATCCATAGGTACACTTTATGTTTGGTTATGGATTATTATTTCGAAGGGTAAACATCAGTACCAAAAACTTATAACACTGTTCCCACAATGCAATAGTATAGTAGGTCTTGAATCTCAAAGGCATAATAAAACTAAAAAGAAAAATTTAACTTACCGCAAGGTTGTCCAATTTTAGTTACGTGAGTAACATGACCGGCGTTCATTTTAATGACTTCACCGCCATGAATACCCATGTAAATATCATTTTTACGGGCAATTAAACACTCGGGTCCATAAACGCGACCCTCTAATAAACGATCGGCACCATCTAAATGATAATTAGGTTCCAAGGCTCCACTTAAAGCTTTGGGTGGTGTTACTCTAGGAAAAGAAAAGTAAATATAAGTTATTAATAGCCTAAGTCGTATAACAACAATACATACTCAAATTCTTTGAAGGGGAAAGTGGTACGTGGCGGCAGACCCGGCATTAATATAACAATTAGAAATATGACCATAAAGTTCATAATTCTGATACCCAATCCATATAACAGACCCATGTTTGTGTAGATTTGTTCAGTCTTTAGTTGTTTTTCAAATTCCAGTGACCTTTACCTACAATTTTAGAAAAAAACGCAACGTAATATATTTTTTCACCTCAATTTTTTTAAGAAATGCATAAATTAAGATTTCACAAACTTTGCCGGAGACACGAATGCAGACAAATCGTTTTCTCTGTTTTGTCACAGTTTTCCAAATTTTTCTTTCCAGTTCTTAACTTTATTTTTAGAAAGTTTTAGTTCTTCGATTTTTTCATCACTTACCGGTTAAATGTTAATTCTTAATGGGCCACAGAGCAGTCAGCAGAAGAAAAAAAGAGTCAAAGGGCGTTTATGAATGATGATGACGACGATTATCAACCACAAAAGCAGAACCGGAATTTTTGTTTCACCAAATTCTTTTTTCTACTTTTTCTTAAGCGCTTTGTCGTCAGTGCTGTCAACTCAGTGATTAGGAGAAAGGAGAGAGCGTCGTAAAATTGTTGTTTATAATCTGAATTATAGACAAAGGAAAACAATATATTGCTTTTGTCACTCTTACTTCGTTTAATTTATCATTTAAATTAATATATTTTTGTAATTTTGCTATATTTTACTTAATATTCTCTGATTTCTTTCATAAATATTAAGCTGTTTTCTTTAAATTATGTTGACCTCACTGATAGTAGTAAAAAAGAGAAATTCACAAACTCCAATGCCATGTAGCAGCAAAAATTAACGGCGTTGTTTTATAACATATGCTGCAGGGTTGCTTATTCAGGGATGGTAGTTTTTTTAAAAAAATGAAAAATTCATTTTTTATTTTATGTGAGCTAAGGAATTTGTTCGCTAATGGGACCAAATAAAGGTAAAAAAAGGCTAAAGTAAAAGTAGACCAAAACTACTTAAAAGTTTTGAGAAAGTTTTAATAACTCTTTTAGGGTTTTAGTCTACTAATAGCCTTCTATCAACTCCATTTGGACTCAATTTGGAAAAAACGATTACCTCTAATTTGGAGCATAGTGTTATAAGGAAATATTAATTTTCCAACTTTACCGCGTTTTGTGGGTGACCTTATTATAAGTCGCGAAAAAGTAATCTAATTTTTCTTTTAATGGTTATCAATGGACTGTTCGACTACACTAGGTCCATTTTGATATTTACAATATATAAGATATTGTGTATAAGCTTTTACAGGAATTTAGGCTTTGTGTGATCCTACTTTTTTCAATTTTATTTTGTTGTTTTCTGGGTAAATTGTGAATTTGATATGTAAAACTTACATGTCATGTATATGGGCAAACAATAAATATACGGATCAGTAATATGGTATTGGCAAATCTAAAATGAGCTTTTACTTTTCCTAATGAATACAAACAGTTCCACAAAAAAGTACGATATGACGGCACGAAAATTTTTTTTTAGAAATCTATCTTTAAGGATGTATAATGAGATTTACTTGATTTAAGGATAATTAAAATGTAGAAAAAATTGTTTATTTTAAATTTCATTAGTTTTTTTTTAATACTAAAAATAGCAACATTGTTGAATATAAATTAATAATTTTTATAAAGGGTTATCCCATTTCGTGGTTTCAAAAGTATAGGACTGGAATTCGACATCTGTCAAGCTAAGTTGTTAAACCAATTTGTTTCTTTTCAGTTGAAAGTCTGACACTAATGAAAATGGATCGTTTAAGTATCACACAACTCATAAAAATTATCAAAACTTACTACCAAAATGGTGATTCTGCAACAGCCATATATTTTGCTTTTTCGAACAAAATTTACTACAGGTATATTAATAAACTGAGAGTTTTTAAGTAAATAAAGAGAGGCCTTATATTCAGAAAAAGTAACTGTTTGTGCGCTCTTTGGTCAGAAGGGGTAATTGCACCTTACTTCTTCGAAAACGTGAATTCGGAGCATTATAGTCATATGTTAACCGACTTTTTTGCTTGCTATTGAATAATATGACTTGGAGAATATGTAGTTTCAACAAGACGTTGCCACATGCCACACAACTGGAGCGAATAAGGCTTTATGAAAGAGACATTTACGTTCACTTTTGAAATGGATAACCCGATATGTCATTAGTAATGGTCCACTCCAATTTTTCAAAATCATACAACTAATGTAAGACATACACAGTATTTTCGTCTTTCAAATTCATGTGGAAATTCTGGGTGGTATACCAAAATAAATTATATATATTATACGCAGTACACTCATAAATTTCATCAAAATAAGTTTACTAAGACCTGAGATATAGCCAAAACGCAAAATTCGATGGCGAATCTCATTTTTTAAACTGTTTTTGGTTAAAAATTCATCAATTTGTTAAAAATTTGCCAATTTGCGAATAGTGTACCGAATTAGTACACGAATTTTATATCAGATCTTAGGAAATCCTCCAAAGCATAACGGTAGTAAATTTCGTCAAAATCGGTACAAAAAAAAAATGTATTAAAAAAATTAACTGTTTATCAATTTTAAGAAAATCATCCAATTCCGCACGCTGCTTCATCTAAATGGGTCCATCAACAACTGAGATATCACCCAAACTCCAAATTCGATGTATGCAAACGGCATAGTCTACTTTTCATTAGTCAGGTTTGGCTTATACTATCAAGTTTACGAAAATTTGTATGAATTTTAGAGAAAATAAAATGAAAACTGATAAAAAAATGTTTGTGTGCGAACGTGAAAGCAGGTCCAAAAGAAATTTAAAAAAAATTGATCAAGTAAACCTGATTTGTGTGATACGGGACATAGTTTTCGCTATTAAATTTCATCAAAATCGGTCCATAAAGACTAGAGATATTTGCATAACTCATAGTAAAATCGACTCTACTGGCGATTCTGAGTCGATTGTTATAATTTTTGTGGTCTCTAAGACGAATAATGGAAAAATTACAAACTTAATGACAAACTTATAATACCCTTTCCCCTAATGCTAGAAACACAATCACGGCTGCAGGCTACGGGCTACAACCTGTCAAAACTAGGTTACACGCATTTAAATGGGAATAATTTTTTAAGCGTCGGCACAGCTACACGACTACCGACCACCGTTGTAGCTGTAGCCAAGATTAAACTAATTTCTATTTTTATTGGCGACAATAACAGATTTAGCGCTGTAAACACCATAGAATATTGAAATAAATGAGCGATTTAAACCACTTAACTTTATTTACAATAATTATGAAGGGAATTGAAATAAACAATTAATATACTTATCAAATTTTTATATATATAATGTATATAATAATATCTGATAAATATATGATATACAAATTTATATTTATATAACTCTACCTCAATAAAAGTACATTTTTAAGAAGTTAATTTTTAAACTGTCATAACTCACACGCTTCATGTGATAGAGCTACGTAGTTTAGGTTATATAAAAGCCCAGTATGTCCTGTATTAAATCTATTATTTAAAAGAGCATACTTATATCTATGTTGTTTTAAGATATGCGTATTTTTATTAAAAAGTTTCGGTTGTAAAAAATATGGGCTCTTAGTCCAATATAAATCGAAAGAATATGTATATCATTTGAAAGGTAGCTTTTGTTTGATACAAGAAAGGTAATATCGGATATAAGTTTTTAAAATTATGCCCTATAATTCTTAAAATTTAAAAAGCTCATAACTCTCAAACTATAAGTGATTCCCCTAAAATCTTTATATTGGAATTTTTTTATTTATGTATACTATCAGGTACATGAAAGCCGTTGATATCGGAGGTTGATTGTTAAAAAGGATTTATGTAATTTCTGTCAAAATATAAATCGTTATTTTGCCCATCTTATAAATGCGTGTTGGCATCACTCATAAGCAGCTGTTGCAATTGTAGACATTTTGATTTAATTTATTTAATTTTTCTATCTGTTGGCTTTTGTTTTATTTGGTAAGTTTATTATTACATATTCCTTATTCATTATTAATAATAGTTCTTAACATATTTTAGGTATTGGTTTGGACTTGGATGAAATGATAATAGAGGAAGTGGTCCAAACGTCAAAAATTTATATCAGCTGTTTTCAATGCAGCTGCTGTCTTAAAAATAATTAAGTAGCTGACTACAAGGCGACTGTTGCAGCCAACGACTTTTGTAGTCGGTGTTCGTGTAGCCTGCTGTCGTGATTGTGTTTCCAGCATAATAGTGAAGGGTATAAAAAAGTTATGATATAATAAACATATTTTATGTTTTAACTCTTTTAACATTCTGTTACAAAAAATCCCTCATGGTCCAAACCCAATTTTATTGATATGCCATTGGCCTGGCAACTCTATTCTATTGTTTACTATTTTGACACCCGAAAACAATAACAAAAATAGAAACTCCCATTGAAAAAACGTGAAAAATGTAGACTGTATAATAAAAAGAAAATTATTTGGAATTGGATTGAAATTTATGTGTGAAAGTGCTTGGAAAGCTAACAAAAAGAGAGGTCTATATAATTAAGAGTTAAAAGGATAACAAATTTCTTTAAATACAATAAAAAATAGCAAAATATGACAAAAAACGTTTTGAAAGTGGTTGACTTGCCCACAGAAAAAGAGCTTATTGCAAATACCCAGGATTGTGTAAAATATCTACAAGTAATTATTTTTCATTAAAATTGTTGGCAAATAACTTTTGGTTAATTTATTTAAAATTAATTTTAGCAAATCCTGAATGTTGCCCACAGCTCTTCAGATGTGGAACACTTGCTTTTGCATATCAAGGCTATTATAGACAAGGAACTATGGCATCCAGATGAAAGAAATAGCATTCAATACAATCAGGTGGTGGTAAATGTGGCTTTCCGCAGCTATTATCTTTTGCTAAAGAAAAATAATTTGGAGGATCGTTTTTATGGTGACTTCATTACCAAGCAGTTCCAGAATGATTTGGAGCTAAACGAGAAAAACTTTATAGTCCTGCAATATATTTTGCTAACAAATCAGACTCTTATAACAAATCCGGAAGATGTACTCAAGAAACTTTTACTTGCCTTTCTTAGGGCTGTGGATTTTAATCATGTTTCGTTAATGTCCATCTTAAAAGCTCTGAATTTATTAAGCAAAAAGTTTTCCAGTCTTGAAATTCATGAGCAGTTATCCTTGGATCACATTTACTTCTGTTTGCAATCCAATCAAATGGGTATGCGCGATGAGTGCATGACTTTAATGCAGTTTATCTGCCTTAATCGAGAATTGGCCCTTCAGTACTTTAAGAGTGTGGTAAACTATTGGCCCTGGACAAATCGTAACAAATTATTCGTGCTTGGCTGCATACTAAATAAACATTCCTTGGAGGATTTCCTTTACTTGTCGCAGTATTCTAAGGAAGAATTCTTTTTTGGTGTAAGATCTACTCTGAATTACAAAAATCTTTTGGCCCCCAGCCAATATGTGATCAGGGCCTTAAGTGGCCAAAAATCTCAGGAACTTTTGGAAATGTCTGTTAATATCTTGACTTTGGGTAACAAAAAGGAGGTACAAAATTTCTATGCCCAATGGTTTTCACGTATACAACAAAAAGACGAACTTTTTGATTTGCTGCAACAGAAACCCGAAATCGCTTTGTTTATAGAGAATTCCTCAGATTATCTCATGGATAATGAACATAGTTATCGTTTGATTTTAATTTTCAGCATGTTTTCGAAACAGGTATTCCATTTATCCAAATTGCATTTCTTCAAATTGAGTACTGAGTTGTTAACCAACTGCTTTCAATACGATAACGAATGTCAGCTCCTGATCTTTAAATTTGTTGTCGATAACTTGGCTAATTTTGCTATAGAAGATTGCATGGAATTTGTGGAGGCCTTTTTAAGAACTCACAGTTCTGTAGAAAATTCTCAATTTCGTAATACCATGTTAGGTAAAATGCCTAATATCATTAACTATATAGCCAAGACTTTTTGTAAGTTATGTGTTATAGCGGATCAAACCTCTTCATTGGGTTCGAGTATTTTAAACTTTTTTGTTAATTTACAAAAGAACGTGGAACAAGGCATAATAAAAGAAATATATCAGCCCAAGATCTTTAGCTTAAAGCTTTTGGAAATTCTTTTAAACTCTTTATACACCGAGACTGTGTCCAAAAATGCCAAAAACTGTTGCGTCACACAAAATCAACAGTTGGGTCTGTTTCTCAAGGATCACAAAGTATTTGATAAGGAGCTAATGGGCATGAGTTTGATTAAACTGTTAAACGATCCTTTGGGTTTTGATGATGCTTTGGATTTAATTGTTTCTCTCTTAAAAGCTATAAGGCCTCAGGAAATGGTGACAAATTTAGCCTTGGACTTAACTCAAAGAACCTGCAGCATGTCCGATGTTGATGAGTGCAATCTAAGCTTTTTGTATGCCCGAGTAGCTGCTCAAAATTGCCAAAATGATGAAACTTTAAAGGAATTTTTAGTCATTATAATGGCTAACCTCCAGGAAAACCTAGACAAGTTTGACGAAGATCCTCTTATGTCCTGTAAAACTCAAGGTGGTCACTTATTTGGTTTGCTTAATGTTTTGTATGAGTTATCGGAAATTAGACCAGAATTATATTACTTGGAATTTTTAAACATCTTGAAACTTCTGGAGAATATTGAAAACATGGTTATAAAAAAGCTTAATTTATCAGTTTTGTTAAACGAGGAAGAAATTTTAACTGCAGCCTCCTTTGAGGATATGGACAAGAGTCTAGAAATGTTAGTAAGTCAAAGCTCTTTTCAAACGGAAGACCATGATTCTTGTCGCAAATATTTGCTGATGTCCTTTTGGTTAACCCTGAAGGCTTGTTGTGACTTGGCTGCTTCAATGGCTGGATATGAGGTCAAAACAAAAAATCTAAAAGAGCAAAGCTGCAGTTTTATAGAAAGATGTTTAAACATCAATGTTATGGTCCTAACCAAATGTCGTCACAAAGGTGCCATAGAAGCAGCTGGCGTTGCTATAGGTAAATTAACTAAAGCCATTACCTCCCAAGTGCATGAAGATACTAAAGAGTTTAATTTATTGCATTCGTGCTTGGAGCATTTATATCAAGTAAAAGAATCAAATGTAAGCACAACACGCCGGGGAGCTGGATTTTCTATAATGTTTTTGCATATAGTTAAAAATGAGGAACATCGTAATAGACCCATTTTAAAAAGAGCAGTGGAAAATCTTTTAAATCCCCCGGAAAAAACACAAGATTCCTCCAGCGACATAAATTGTGACCGTTTGGAGGCTTTGTATCTGCATTTTCTGTGCGTGTTGGTAAGAGACACTGAGCTAAGAGAAGCCATGTCTAAATACTATAACGAAATTATGATGGCAGCTGTAAATCAAATAGACAATCCAGAATGGACAGTTTGCAATGCAGCCTTACAGTTATTTGGCGCTTTAGTGCCCAAAATTGTGGGTCAGAAACAAGCCAACGAATTTGAAGAGCCCTTAATGTGGGAGCCCAGTGAAGTAACTTTTAGCGAAATTAATCGTAAACTGCCAAAAGCCTGTGTTTATATACTAAAATATTGTTTAGCCGAAAAATCCTCTACTAGATCAATAATATTATTTTTAGAATTTTTACATAAAGTGGAATATATTTACAAAGGCTTCGAGGAATCCAACAATCCTGTCTTCAGCTACAGACAATTAATGTGGTCTCTTTTAAAGCACAATGCAGAAAAGGTGCGCAAATTAGCAGCCAGATGTTTTATAAGATCGAATGAGTTTCGTGTGGAATTGCCAGAAATATTACAAAAAATTTCCTCAATATTATTTTCAGTCAAAAATGAGAATTTCTTTGAGGGTTTAGTATATACCCTGCAAGAGGGTATTTTGAAATTGCAGCATGAATCCAAAAATATTATAGAACAACAAACATATGATTTGATACTGATACAAATCAAGCAAAACTTAAAGGATTCATTTCCCAACCAAAATCTGTTATACAAGTTTTTTACCTTAAGTAAATTGTGGGATTTATTGAAATTGTTACAAGATTTTGAACTAATGGAACAATTAAAACTTCTAGCTCAACCTCAAGATAAATTAAACATTATGTTGGGCCATGATTTATGGCTAGAACGTATGCAATCAATTTAAAATATTTATTTACTATCAAAATTTTACTAATAGAGGACAAAATTAGTCATAAGCATAAAGTCAAAAACTAATAAGAATCAAAAATTTTAAAGGAAAACAGTTAAAGATTTTAGTAAAAATACCTGTTAGACCAAATATTTATTGTAGTTTTTAGTCTTAGATTATGCTTAAATGTAAACGTACAATTCAATTTTGTATTTTCAATAAAACGTTAATAACAGAAAAAAAAAATAATGGTACTATACTATGATAAAAAATCTAATTAAAATCGTATTTGTTTTCATTTTATATATACAATTATTTTTTTAATTGTAATAAATCAACTAATATAGTTTAGTTTAAACCATCGCTATGACTTAAACCATCGCTGTCCTGTTGATCAATACTCATACTTTGTTGCTGATGATGTTGGTGGGTCATATCTTGGGATTGATTCACCTGCATTTGTTGTAAGGTACGACTTAAAATATTTCTCAATATATGGGGTTTACAATGCTCCTCCAGCCAGGGTATAACACCGGTAGTCAATTGTTCGAAATTGTCCATGGGGATGTGTTGAAATGTCTCGAACATTTCATCCATCACAGCCTGAAACTGGAACGAAGATAGAAAAAATTGATTAAAAAAATTTTTCTTGAATATTTTCTCAAAAAAATTGTTTATAGAAATTTTGTCAAAATCGTGAACTACAACGAATACTAGGAAGGTACAAAATATTTTATACAACATTTTATGTTTGTTCCCGTAATCTAACGAAACTACCCAAAACAGTCAGAAACATAAACTCTATGGTCAGAAAACTCAAAAAACAACAATTTGTATTGAAATTTTTTTTTTCGTTAAAGCAGAAGTAGAATTTTCATGTTTAAAATAAGAAGCTCGATTTTGATTTTAGACCAATTTCTTGGGCAAATCATTTTAGATTTCATTTTTATAAAAAAGTTTTAATTTCGAAAAACTATAGAAAATTTATAATTTCAAAATATTTTCGTTAGAAAACAATTTATATCAAAACAATTTGTATAATAAATCATGAAATAGATATAAATATTTATTTTATGTAATAAATTAAAGAAAACGAAACTCTTAAAGACCACTTACCACTTGAAACTTAGCTTCATCTGTAATGCGAGCCTCTTCAGGTCCCGGATTGGCTTGTTGATGCTGCAGCATATGCTCATAACTATTTTGTATGATACGCAAAGCAATCACCTCCTTCTGCAAGGCAGCACAATCTTCCTCTTGCTTTTTCTTTTGCTGATTTAAGTAGCCAATATAATCGATGGATTTCTGTAAAATCAGAGCCTTACTCAATTTGTAACCAGAGGCCGAGTCATTTTGCTGACAAGTAGGCACCAATTCCTGTAAACTATCATAGCCTTTCTTAATGGCATCACGTCTCTTCTGCTCGGCCTGGGTGTGAGCCTCACGTCTACGTTCTTTATAACTTAAGGTGGAAGCGTTTGAAGAACCACCACGTCCCGTACAATTGTCACCACTATCGTCATCATCGTCTGGAAGAACAAACATTCAAATATTATGGAAACTACTATAAATCTTTGTAAAAAAAAAAAAAACTTACCTGTGTTATGAGGCGATGAGTTGGGTGTGTGTATACTGCCAGCACTACTACACCTGGAATAGTGTTTGATGCCTTCTTTGCTATCCACATTACTCACATCTTGTTCCATCATAGTTGTAGAATAATCTTCTTGATTACGACCTGATAACAATGCATGCATTACAATCG
Source organism: Stomorhina lunata (assembly GCA_933228675.1). Classification (NCBI taxonomy): domain Eukaryota; kingdom Metazoa; phylum Arthropoda; class Insecta; order Diptera; family Rhiniidae; genus Stomorhina; species Stomorhina lunata. Next base: position 175,927,025 of record OW121740.1, read on the forward strand.
TTTTAAAATAATGATTATTTTTGCCTGGTTTTTGTTGTAGTTTAAATAGACGAATTCTTTCTTACCTAAATCTGTTGTTGTGTGTTCTGCCATTTTTTGTGTTTTGATTGTTTTTTCACTGAATTGTAATTTTATGAATATTTACTTTATTACTATCATATCTTTTTCCTTTTTTTTTGTTTGTATTATTGAAATTTTCCACTTATTCAGCGATTTGTAGTTTTGTTTTGATTTTTGTTCGGCATTGGCTGACAGTGTTGGGAGTTGTGGTACAATTGTAACAATTTGGTACATTTGACATTTGAGAGCTATACTGGGGTATTTTGGTACAAAATAAAATACTTTATACACGAAATTTTACTTCTAAATAATTTTCAATACAAAGTGTTGTTTTTAAATAATTTCTGACAAGTTCGGATTGTTTTGCGTAGTACGGGAACAAAAATAGTTTATTAATTTTTTTTTCAACACAAAAAACGGAAACGGATTATTTTTAATCTAGTTTCTTGTATAGACAAATTATTGGATATTAATTTTTTTTAATATTTGTTAATAATATTTTTTTAAATTTCTTTTAATTTTTAATAATTTTTATGATTTTTTAAATTTGATTAATAATTTTTAAGAATACTGAAAAAACTATGTGACACTTAGCAGTGTGGAATGCAGCATTTTCTGTCCCGCTACGGACTTCATCAGCACACTGTGTCACCAACTGTTAGATGCCAGTAGTTAAGATCATCTATTTAACTGAATTCTTAAGCGAAATTGAAACCGAGAATTATATTAACACACATTTCTATTTCACCTATGACCATATGATCGATTCAGTTAGACGAACTTATCCACCATAGTTTTTTCCTTTATGTTTTTGTATTCCTATCCTTTATTAATCTACATCAATGGTCGCCAGCTCGAACTGAATTCAGCATTCTGAAATCACATGTATTCTTACGCTCTTCACACGCATTCTTACGCTCTTTCATTTAGTCTGCAATCAGCGTTATCGTAATGCGACTAAAGTCGCAATTTGCGACTTTTTAGTTGGCCTGCGACGCAACGTGCGACTTTTCTTCCATGGCCCTTTTTTGCCACTTTTTCGAGTTTTGTGCGACTTTTGACAACTTTTTAGAAAATTATTTAAAATGTTTATTTTTAGCCCATATTCAATATCTCAACTAAAATTCCCAAAAATTATTGTAACTTAAGTATAAATGCTATCACTTTGGTCTCAGTTTGCTATCTAAAACCATTAAAAGCAATATTTAATATTTTGCACGATTTTCAAAATCTTCATACAATTTTAGCAAAAAATGATTTTTTGAAAAAAACGTAAATGCTTCATTCGATTTTTTTACGTTTTTGAAATTTGCATGCCAATTACGCTAAGAAGTGCAAAATTGCGCTACTAAGATTTTGCGTTCAATATACCTGTAGACTTAGGAGTTCAAATCTGTAATTAGATTTTCCGAACACCTAAGAGTACAAAAATTATTCGAGTTGAAAGTCGGTTTTATAGGAATTAAAACTATTTGATTTTTGCCTATATAATATCTTTTCAAGTATGAATTGTTTTATAGTCTTTTGTTCATTGTTTCAAAAAAATTTTATAATTTATAATTTTATAGATTCTACATTTACTTTGTACTTTAATCAACTGTCAGCTGGTAAGGAAGACAAAGATTTTTGTTTTGACAAGTTTTTGTTTATTCTTTTTACGTTAATGCAAATTTGAATTTAGTATCAACTTGAAAGAGTTAGAGAAAATATGTAAATCGCGGTGACCATGCAATTTAATTGAAAGAATTAATTTCTTTTAATGCAAATTTATTTGTATACAATTTTTACATAAATTTTCCGATTTAATATTGTTTGCTATTGAAATTTCAAAATAAAATTTACATAAAAAATTTTCGATATACATTTTTTTATGAGATTTTCGATTTGATGATACTTTGTTTAGAAATTTTTTCGAAATATAATTAATATAAAAAAAATCTTGATACAAAATTATTTAATGTAAAAGTTTTGTTGAATGTTATTAATTTGAAAAGTTTCACTGTTTTTATTTGTTAAAAAAAACTATTTATTACAGTAATATAAAATTGTAATAAATTGTGATCATAGTGCAATACGCTGATGTAAAAATTTGGAATTAAATCAAATATTCCATAATTTTTGAAAAAACCATTATTAATTTTAGATGAACCAATATTTATATTTTGTATAGAAAATTTTTGATGTAAAATTTAAAAAAATATAATATACATTTTTTTACACAAATTTCAATTTGATGTAAAAAACTTTATCATATAACATTTTTTTATTAAAAATTTTGTAAATAAAATAGTTCTAATATAAACTAGTTTTTATGGAAAATTTTCAATTTCAAATTTATGTATAGAAAATGATTTAATATAAAAGTTTTTATTAAACATTTTTTTATTGATTTACAGTTCTGTTCATTACACATTTTTATAGACGATTTTTTTATATAATATTTTTTTTAATATAAATTTTAAAAGAAAATATTTTTACATTCCACCATAAAGTAAAAGTGAAAATGATTTTAAGAACTTTAAGGCAATTCCACTATGTTTTGGAAAACAATTTTACTTTTCTTTCACGTTTCTGTTTTATGTCATATTTAAATTACTAATTAAGTAGAGAAATTGTGTTGCAGGACACTTCAATTCCACTTTCCAAGCCACTTAAACAAAATTAAGAACACGAACTCAGCGAAGAATTTAATTTCATTTCATCCCACGAAAATCTTTTTATAGAAAACTTTTGATAAAAAAAAGTTAAAATAAAATTTTGTAAATATCAAATTTTTATAAAAAAAATTTTAACATAAAATTTGTATAGCGTATGTTTGGGAATCGAAATCTCTTACAAAAAAATTTGTAAATATAGTATATAATTTTTATTTATATTTTAAAACGTTATTATAATAAAAATAATGTCCATAGATAATTCTCCGAAAAAAACAAATTCTTATGAAAGATTTTTCTTTTATGAAATTTCTTAATAAAAAATTTTTGGATTATAATATTTTATTAAAATCGATAAAACTTTCTAATAAAAAATTGTTCAATGTAAAAAAAGTTTTCAATTCAAAATTTTTCTAGACAATTTTTTGATAGTTAAAATTTTTATACTTTTTTTTTTAATTTTATAGAAAAATTTTCTTATCGAATATTTTTTGATAAAAATTCCATAGTAAAACTGAAAAAAATTCTTAATTATTTTTTTAAGAAATTTCATGATTATAAAATTTTTTAGTTTTACTTATAGAACATTTTTTTTAGGAAACCCAAAATTTTTTTATTAAAAAGTCAAAAACGTTGAAAGCCATTAAATTTTATTATCATATGCTAGACTTGCCCTGGTAAAATTATGACATGAATTTGATACTTTTTTAAAATATTTAAATACCAAGATTGATGCAGTGCTGTCAATTCATAAACTTTCGTTATGAAATAAAAAGTTAAAATTAGAGTTTTTAACAATAAACAATATTTCACAACTAACATTTTATTTATCAAAAGTTTGTTTTTTAAACAAATTTGTAAAACTGTAAAAAAATTACTCTTTACTAATTTTCTTCGCAATCTTGACTTAGTCTATTACTACATTAGTCAGGTTTGGATTATCAAGTCTTGAATTTGTATGAGAAAAAATTGTCAGATTTAAAACTGACCGTACTATCAAGTTTACGAAAATTTTCAAAATTTGTATGAAATTCAAGAAAAATAAAATGAAAACTGATGAAGAAAATGTTCGTGTGTAAACGTGAATGCAGGTTCAAAATAAATTTAAAATAACTGATCAAATAAACCTGATTCAGTGAAATGGGAATTATTTCAACAATTCATTTTTCGTAAAAACTTTATTTAAAATTTTCTTATGTTAATTTGTTAATTTTTGATTTTGAATTTGATTTTTTCAAGATTGCTCTAGATATAATTTTATTTTTTCTAGAAAAAAACTAATACATAATATTAATATAATTTTAAAACGGCTTGCGGATTAAGAAAAATGTTAAGAGGACATAAAGAAAATGTTCTTGTTGAATTTCGGTTTTTCTTATTAGCTCAATATAATACAGTACTATTCCGATAATCAGGACATGCGATTTTATGGACACATCTATAATCCGGACACGGCAACAAACCGGACAGTACTTGTGAATTTTCGTTTTTATTAAACTATATTTTCTTTTTGCTAAAAAAAAAACTTGATTAACAAATATAAAATTTATTTAATTTTAATTCCTTATAAAAAAACTTATTAAAACTGCGTTTCTTTGTATAATGTATACAGACAAAAAAATTAGCATCTGTAATCCGCAAACTTCAGTAATACGGACAAGCTCAGGATTTATGGTGTCCGGATTATCGAGATAGTACTGTAGTCGTTTTTGAGTTATATTTATATATATACTATTTATCTGTTTTTTCAGAACAAAAATATATATATTGCAAACTAGAGACAACTCGGCAAAACCAATGTCACTTTCGGATTTAGCAGACCAAATTCATCTAGATTTGGTCAACAAGTTTCTTGTCGCAAAATCTTGTAGACATGTGTTATTAAAAGGTTTTTAAATCTGATAGGAAATTTACCAGTAAGATTTTTGGTGGGCTTTGTTTCAAGTTTTCTGACAAAATAGTCATTGAGAGTCTAAAAATGTTATCAATCATTAGAAGGTTCGTAAACTCATAAGAAGCTTGCAATGAAAGTGTTGTTTGTGCTCGAATCAAACAATTCATAACAAAAAAAGGCATGAAAACAACAGCTCTGAAAACTAAAATGTTCGCTTCAAACATAATAATCCAAAATTTTGCAACTATGGATGATAGATATTTTTCTCAAATACGTTTTGTACATCATTCATTAAGTGACAAGATGGCGATTGAGACGAATAAACTTTTGCTGTCCACACAGCAGGAAAAACCTAATCATTATACGTAAATAAATAAGAAAATTTTAATAAATTTGTGTTAAACTAATTGTGATTATTCTTCTCCAACTCCCCCACAACAGATATTTAAAGGAATTTCGCGTAGAACAGTGCCAGTCCTTTCTGCAACACAAATGCAATCAGCACCGTCCGTTTGTATGCTTCAATTGGCATTTTCAAAATCAAAGACGCCGCAGACCTATTCGAAAGCGGGACGGTACATTTAATTATAGTGCTGATAATTATTGTACAAAATATGATGAAACCACAGGAATATGTCCAGATGGAGACGAGTAAGTACATGATAAAAAGTTGCAAAGAAAATTTTCAAGCGGCAGGAAATTGCGTATTATGAAAAGACGAATTGTATGGAAAAGAAGAAAAAATCCAACATACAAGAAGAGTCTGGTTGGAATTGGGAAAAAAAAGTTGTATGGGAGAATTTGTGTATATGTGTGTGCGAGTGCTTATGTTTGATTAATGTTTGTTGGGTATGAGAAAAGGGTGCATTTCTGGATTAAAAATTCAAAAAACATTCCGTTCCAATTTAGTACAGTGTTCATGTTCCTCAAGTGATTCATGGCTTATAATCAACTTGTTGTGTTTTTCAGTGAAATTATTTCAAAATATGTTTCAATTGTGTTGTTGCGCTCAAATAGTAAATAGTTAATTTTTTTGTTTAGTTTATTTTGCAGTTTTTTTTTCTGTGATTACTTTCGTCATTTTTTACGCATTTATTTTTTGTTTGTATTGTTTTTTCATCTCTCTTTTCTCTATTTTGTTTGGTTTCATTCATTGTGTTGTTTTTATTTTTTTGTTATTCTTTTTGGCCTCTTAGCCGCATCTTGTTTACTCCAATTACATTCAATTGGATTTTCTATCTCTTTCCAATTGGCTTCTTTTTGTATATTTGCTTTTGTTATGCGATTCGTTTTCTTTTGTATCACAACAAAACTGGCAAAACATTGAGTTGCCAGATGGTTGTGCATAGTTGAGTTTATTTGGGTGGAACCAGAATTTTTTGGCGGTTTTGTAGTAATAAAAAGAGTTCAAAATTTTAAGGTTTTATAAAAAAAGTTTCTAACATATTCTGGTATCAGGCTAGGTTAATTCGTGTTACCTGCAAGAAACAGAAATGAAGTGAAGAGCCAGTTAGATTCTATAATAAATGAGTACATTTTATAAATAGTAAAGCCAAATAATAGTAAGGCAAATGAGGGGCTGTTTACAAATTACTTAACGCTCTTCAGGGTGGTATGACTTTTGTTACGCTGGAGGAATTTCGTATTATTTACACAGAGGGGGAGGAGGGGTGGTAGAAATCTGCGAAAGTACCGTTACGTAATTGGTAATCAGCTTGATGATGACTGAGTCGTTAGGTAATCCTCTGAGAACACATTGCCCTGTGAGGGATAGTTAGGCTGGGCACTTTGTGATGCCTACTATTCTAGGTTACCGAAGGCTGTTAGAGGTATACATCAAGTTTTCAGCAACAATTTTACCGGTTACATCGCTATGCCTCCCATTGATTGATATACGTTATTCCCGTAAAGACGCCGTAAAGGCATTACGTAGAAATTTTATTATGTAAAAATTAATATCTCTTTCGTTTTTTTTTTTTTTTTTAATTATTGAATATCAATTATTTCATTAAGAAGATTTACATAGGTGTACTGCACTAGGATACAAAGTTACAACTTTTCCTCGACGATTTCATCACCAGGATAAACTAGAAGAAAGATAAAGCCATCCTTTGACTTTGACCTATCCAAATAATTCTTAAAAAACCAATTTATGGATCTTCACAGAAGTCCTGCGGGTGGAATATGCAGAAATCAGTATTATTGATTATAATGTTCAAATTACTCAAAATATTGCTGTGGCCTATTTGCAAGAGAAACCGTGCAATGATAGCATTAGGTTAGGCATCATCAGCACATGGTCTCCTACAAACGAGTTATGAATTATGAACTGCGCTATTAGCTCAGTCGGGATTCAATTTATCATGGTTAAAATTTCCTTGGTAGTCGCAGTTATCATGAAATCTAAGGTTCTGTAGGTCACCAGACAAGAGCACAATACATTCCCACGGCAGTCGGTTTTTCGTACCGGAACGACTGGGAAACCTTATGATTCCGAGTAAATTTGTTGCTTCATGTTAGGTTAATAATGTAGTCCCATTAGCCTTCACTCAGAAAACATAATGAAAATAATAACGACAGAGGAAAGGATAAAATAGAACAAAAAGAAGGGAAATGGTACAAAAATAGACAGATTTGTAATAATTTGCGACTTTACCTATGTTAGCCGAGTCTCACAGTGAAGCTCACAGCGGACATCTCCTCGTCTAGAAATAATCTGCATATATTTATTCTTAAATTATATAACATATTTTTTATTAATATCATTTTAGTTGCCCTTTTTTGCATCGTACCGCTGGCGATACAGAGAGACGTTACCACTTACGTTATTACAAGACATGCATGTGTGTGCATGATACCGATAGTCGTGGTTATTGTGTTAAAAATGGGCATCATTGCGCCTTTGCACATGGTGCCCAAGATCAAAGACCGCCTGTTTATGATATTAAGGAATTAGAAGCATTACAAAATGCCGAACTTACACTAGATGGAGCAAATGCTCAGAATGCATTAGACAAAGAACGTAATCTAATGAATGAAGATCCCAAATGGCAGGACACCAACTATGTGCTGGCCAATTATAAGACGGAACCATGCAAAAGGCCACCACGTTTGTGTAGACAGGGTTATGCTTGTCCACAATATCACAATAGTAAAGATAAGAGACGTAGTCCTCGCAAAGTAAAATATAGGTGAGTTTAAAAAAAAGCATGAAAATAAGTTATTAACAAAGTTGTATGTACGTTATTTAAATTGTATTTATTTTAGATCCACACCCTGTCCCAATGTTAAGCATGGCGAAGAATGGGGTGAACCTAGTAATTGTGAAGCTGGCGATAATTGTCAATATTGTCATACTCGCACGGAACAACAATTTCATCCGGAAATCTACAAGTCTACCAAATGCAATGACGTTCAACAGGCTGGTTACTGTCCACGTAGCGTATTTTGTGCATTTGCTCATGTTGAACGTAAGTATTTTCAACTCGTTTTTTTCATACTCTAAAAACTATATTCTGTGGTTATTTACTACTTCTTTTGTAATGTAATACTATTCATATTATACAACTTATATATACATACATACGTATGTATATTTATGTATATTCCTATTTTTATTTTGTTTGTATACATACTATACTTTTCCAATTGGTGTGCTTTTTTCCACAACCATTTTATTATTGAACTTACTTCAATGATATAATTTCCCTTTTAAATCTTTTATAACTTATTTTAAAATAGGAAAGTTTTCGGCCTTCTCAACAAAATTTTTTACTATAATAGGATTTATTTGATTAGGATATCATGAAAAGATTTTGAACTTCTAAAGCAAAATTTTTTCATTATTATGGTTTTTATTGTTTCTCTTTAAGTTTCAAGTACTAAGATCTTTCATGAAAATTTGGTTTCTTAGACAGATTTATAAAATTTTACAAAAAAAATAATTTTTAAATTTTTATTAATTCAATCACATATAAATAAGTTGATTCTGAGATTTTGGTCTAATTTTGACATGATTTTTTTATATTAAAATTTTTTTTTATAAACAATTTTTATCGCTTCTAGGCAAAATTTTACATCATAAATTTTTTATGCTAAAACGATCGAATTTATCTACACATTTTTATTTCAAAATTTTTCTATGAAAAAAAACTTTTCTTGATACGTGTAATTTGAAAAAAAGGTAAAACCGGGACATCTCTGGATCCGTCTCAGCAAGCTTAAATAATTGTTAAAAAGGAAAAGCATATTGGTACATTAGCAGTTATTACTTGCATGATAACAGGAGGCTCGTATGTTTCTCCATTTAATATATTAAAAATTAAAAATCCAACAAAAACAATGTTTTCCACTATAACACATTACTAGTATATTTCGTTCCCACGGCAGTCGGTTCTTCGAACCGGAACGACTCGGAAATCTTAGAGTTCCGACCAAGGACTGCCACTTCCACACTACTTCCAATGATATCGCAGTTACAACAACAACTAGTATATCGTCTTCTAAAAGGCGAAATAACCTATCTACAGTTTTCAAAAGTTTACAGGAGAGGGAAAAAATGTTATAAAATTGGAACTATTTGCAATATCGAAACGAACATTTTGTTTTTAGATTAAAATGAAACCAGAAATATATATCGGTTGAGAAAATTTTGTTTTTCTAAACACAGCTTATGTTATGTCACTTAGGTTATTTTGAGTTAAAAAAAAATGATACCAAATAACCTATCTGCCGTACTAATTAGTATGACTAAATAAAATTTGTTTATACATATGACTATTATGTAAATTAAGTAATAACAGTTATAGTTTCTTTTACTGCTTTAAGCAAATGAAAGTACTTAATAATTGTTTAAATTACACTAAGCAACAAAATTAAACTTTTATCGCTATTTTTGATGATTTAGTTTTAATTCCCTTAAAGCGCGTAACGGTCCTCTAGATACAAAAACTGTATTGATTTTCAACATTTTGCACAGATATACGTTATGATATAGGGAATAAATTTTTGCAGATAGGTTATTAGGTCTTTAAGATGACGATATGGTGTACCACATTACCTACAAATTTTAAAAATCGATTTAAATAGGATTTAAAATATTTTATTAAATATCTCTAAAATTTGGGGTTTAGTAATTGTTTCAAATGGAACCGTGGAAGCAGAACCCATAAAGCTTGAAGTTTCTAACATATAAATTTTAAATGCAGCTTTATTTGCCCCTTTCAGACCGGGTTTTTGTGGCCCTTAAAAAAGTAAGATTAGTTTTTTAAATTCCCTAAAAATGTAAATTTGGCATTTATCTCAGAATCAATCATTTCGGATATAAAACTCTTAACATTAAATAACAAAAGCAACAATTTTCATGAAAGACTCTTCTCCTTCTATTGTTTCTACTTTATCATTTAACATTAAATTATCATTTCTTTTGCCAAACAAAAAAATTTAAATCTATATTAACAAATTGGTATAAAATCAAATTCAGATTATCAAGCAAAACAAAAAAAAAAAAAAAAAAAATTGATTTGTGCTTTATCGTTTTTCACTCTTTTATTTATTTATCCTGCATCATATAATTGCCATACGTGTCAAAACCTAAAAATAAATTCAATCTAATTCCAAAAAAATATAAATTATAAATAAACGAAATCATCATTATCTCACAATAAAACAAAAAATTAACTCGATTGGTAACTTCAAAATTCAACAAATTTGCCTGATCAAAAAAACACAACGTTAAATTCCAAAATTCAATGTTATAAAAAACAATTATTGTTCAAAAATCGAAAACTCAATAAAAACTACTAGCCTATATTGTCACTGAGGAGAAGCCGCGTGATTTAGATGCGATTACAACAAATTTAGCTCTAAGTGATTTAATATCAAATGCTTTGCCTGATATCAAAACTAAGGATGCAACAAACAACAAAACAGGATTAATGACAATTGGCGAAAATGTAGGTATTTTTTTCAAATTTGAAAAGATTAACAAAAAAAAAATTCAAAACAAAAAAAGAAAACTCCCCGCTTTTATTACCTTCACCTCCTTCACCTTTTAAACTCCATTCCGAATACTATATTTTTTAGATCATTACAGAAAAACACAAAAAAACTAATGTTTTGTTATACAAACATTTATATCTGTATATTTCCATGAAGAAAAGTACAATTAACACTTAACAAAACTCTTAGCATTAACATTTTTTCAATATTTTGCTGGTATCAACAATTACTAAAAACATTCATGACACCTAATCTAACAAAACTCTTTAAATCCAAGTCTATTTTTTCGAGCTTTGTCGAAAGATGTAGATACATTCAACTTGTTAAATATTGTTTATTCGAATTGGCTTAAAAATCGGGATATACAATATAATTTTTAGGAAAAGCTTTAAGATGCATAATGTATGTTTGCGTAATTAAACTAAGTCTCATTTTCAGTAAAAATAAAAATTCGATTACATTCTATTAACTATAAGCTGCTGTTTTTCCTTGTAGTTTTCGAGATATCGTGAACAGTTTGAGATACATATACAAAAAATTTTACTTTTATTAAGTTTAAAGTTTCTAACTTTTCTTGTTTATCATGTATTCAAAGATAACCTTAAAATACAGCACTTCCCGGGACAGGTTTTGAAGTGTACATTAGAATTTCATATATTTGAAATTTGTTAATAATTATTATTTATTATTGGTATATGTTCTTGATCGCAACTATATAGGGCAATTTGAAAACAGAGAAATATAATTTTGTGACTAAGCGGATCAAATTTTTGTGTGATTATAAAAAAATCCTGTATTGTAAAATGCTCCCCTATGTAACCATTATGCAATAGCTCTTATAAATACAATATCTTACTTTGTTTGATTGTTATTAGGTCGAAAATGATAAAAATAATGATTAAATAATGTTATAATGCTCTAATATACATCATAATCTCATGGGTTATAACGTATCTCATGCGTTATAACGTAATGTAATGAATTATAAAACATAATTGTATTATAATGCGTTTATTTTAATATAACATTTTAGTAGCATTATAATGCGTTTATTATGTTGAATTATAATTTTATTATAATGCATTAAATTGCAATATAATTGCGTTATAATACATTATAATGCGATTATAATGCGATAATAATGCATTATAAACACATTATAACGCGTTATAATACATTATAATGCATTATAAATTGACTGAAATTGACTATTTATAGGAAATTTTTCAAAAATTTACTATTTATAGGAAATTTTTCGAAAATTGACTATTTATAGGAAATTTTTCAAAAATTAACTATTTATAGTAAATTTTTCGAAAATTGACAATTTAAAGGAAATTTTTCGAAAATTTATTATTTATAGGAAATATTTTGAAATTACTCAAAAATTTACTATTTATAGGAAATTTTTCAAAAATTGACTAATTATAGGAAATTTTTCGAAAATTGACTATTAATAGGAAATTTTTCGAAAATTGACTATTTATAGAAAATTTTTCGAAAATTGACAATTTATAGGAAATTTTTCGAAAATTGATTATTTATAGGAAATATTTTGAAATTACTTAAAAATTTACTATTTATAGGAAATTTTTTAAAAATTGACTATTTATAGGAAATTTTTCGAAAATTGACTATTTATAAGAAATTTTTCGAAAATTAACTATTTATAGTAAATTTTTCGAAAATGGACAATTTAAAGGAAATTTTTCGAAAATTGATTATTTATAGGAAATATTTTGAAATTACTCAAAAATTTACTATTTATAGGAAATTTTTAAAAAATTGACTAATTATAGGAAATTTTTCGAAAATTGACTATTTATAGGAAATTTTTCGAAAATTGACTATTTATAGGAAATTTTTCGAAAATTGACTATTTATAGGAAATTTTTCGAAAATTGACTATTTATAGGAAATTTTTCGAAAATTGACTATTAATAGGAAATTTTTCGAAAATTTATAGGAAATTTTTCGAAAATTTATAGGAAATTTTTCGAAAATTGATTATTTATAGGAAATATTTTGAAATTACTCAAAAATTTACTATTTATAGGAAATTTTTTAAAAATTGACTATTTATAAGAAATTTTTCGAAAATTGACTATTTATAGGAAATTTTTCGAAAATTGACTATTTATAGGAAATTTTTCGAAAATTGACTATTTATAGGAAATTTTTTGAAAATTGACTATTTATAGGAAATTTTTCGAAAATTAACTATTTATAGGAAATTTTTCGAAAATTGACTATTTATAGGAAATTTTTCGAAAATTAACTATTTATAGGAAATTTTTCGAAAATTGACTATTTATAGGAAATTTTTCGAAAACTGACTATTTACAGGAAATTTTTTTAAAATTGGCTATTTATAATAAATTTTTCGAAAATTGACTATTTATAGGAAATTTTTTGAAAATGTACTATTTATAGGAAATTTTTCGAAAATTTACTATTTATAGGAAATTTTTTGAAAATTGACTATAGGAAATTTTTCGAAAATTGACTATAGGAAAATTTTCGAAAATTGACGATTTATAGGAAATTTTTCGAAAATTGACTATTTATAGGAAATTTTTCGAAAATTGACTATTTATAGGAAATTTTTTGAAAATTGACTATTTATAGGAAATTTTTCGAAAATTAACTATTTATAGGAAATTTTTCGAAAATTGACTATTTATAGAAATTTTTCGAAAACTGACTATTTATAGGAAATTTTTCGAAAATTGACTATTTATAGGAAATTTTTCGAAAATTGACTATTTATAGGAAATTTTTTTAAAATTGGCTATTTATAATAAATTTTTCTAAAATTGACTATTTATAAGAAATTTTTCGAAAATTGACTATTTATAGGAAATTTTTCGAAAATTGACTATTTATAGGAAATTTTTCGAAAATTGACTATTTATAGGAAATTTTTTGAAAATTGACTATAGGAAATTTTTCGAAAATTGACTATAGGAAAATTTTCGAAAATTGACGATTTATAGGAAATTTTTCGAAAATTCACTATTTATAGGAAATTTTTCAAAAATTGACTGTTTATAGGAAATTTTTCAAAAATTGACTATTTATAGGAAATTTTTTGAAAATTGACTATTTATAGGAAATTTTTCAAAAATTTACTATTTATAGGAAATTTTTTGAAAATCGACTATTTATAGGAAATTTTACGAAAATCGACTATTTATAGGAAATTTTACGAAAATCGTCTATTTATAGGAAATTTTACGAAAATCGAATAGTTTTAGAAATTGTTTTTGAAAATTGACATTTTACTTTTATTATGATGCGTTATAATGCATTATAATTATATTATAATGCGTTATAATACAATAGTATTGCGTTATTATACATTATAATGAGTTATAATACAATACACTTTTTTATGATGAGTTATATACTTTAAAATTTTATTATTTATAATGATTTATGATACATTATCATTGCATTAAAATAATGCTTTATAATACATTATAAATGTTATTATTAACGCATTATAATGTGTATGTTATTATATATGTTATATTTTCATTATAATGGGTTATAATACATTGTTATAGCATTATAATGCGCTATAATAAATTATAATTTCATTCTAATATGTTGCAATACATTATAATCAATAAAATATAATATAAAATGAATTATAATACTCTATAATAGAATAATAATGCGTTATAACACATTATAATCGCATTATATAACGTTATAATACATTGTAATCGCATTTCAATACTTATAATACATTGTAATCGCATTATAATGCGATATAATATATCATCGTTACATTATAATGCGTTATAATATATATAAACGCATTATAATATGTACATTAAATTCTCACTATGTGTTGCAATTTATCATAATCGCATTCTTATTCGTTATAATAGCATTATAATGCGCTATAATAAATTATAATCTTATTATAATGCGTTGTAATACATTATAACCGATTTAAAATGAATTAAAATACATTATAATCGCGTTATAATGCTTCATTATACATTATTAATGTATTATAATGCGTTATATTACATTGTTATCCCATTATTTTCTGTTATAATACATTATAAATGCATTATAATGCGTTATAATACATTATAATGTCATAATAATGCGTTATAATAAATCAAAATCGCATTATAATGGTTTATTATTGCATTACAATGCGTTATAGTACATAATAATTGCATTATAATGCGTTATAATAAATTATAATCGCATTATAATGCGTTATGGGATATTAAAATCACAATTTAATGCGTATAAAACATCGTAATGCGTTATAATATGTCATCGTCGCAATTTAAAGCCTTATAATTCATTGCCATCGCATTATAATACATCAACGCATTATAATAAGTGAAATTACTTAGATAATTAAATAAAACCAGTTACCAGCTATTGAAATTAAACATATCCCTATCATTTCAAAAAAAAAAAAATACTCACAAACACGCTTTTATCATGCATTATCGACTTCACTTAATACTTTCACATTCACCCTAACCTATCCCATAACATAATCTTTCTGTAATCAACATAATACCAAAAAGGAAATCCTTTATAACTATTTAATCCAAAAACTTTTTCTACACAAAAAAAAAATCAAGAAAGAACGAAAAAAATTGTATACAATTTTCAAATTTACATGTAAAACAAAACATACAATTTCGTATTTGTAGTATAATTTTGCTGCTTTTCTTCTATACTTTTTCCAATCTTTGAAATCTCATTTACATGTTTATCATTATTTTACCATGTTGTTTTTTGTAGTTATTGAATATTGATGGTAATGATTCCACCAATAATATGTTGGTTGGATTGGAGAAATCCGCTAATCAGAGCACATATTTAAACTTCTCCTTGCCAATGGATCGAATTTGTGAGTATTCAAACCAAAACCAAAAAAAAAAAAAATACAAATCAAGCAAAAAAAAAAAATATGTGTGTGTATTTGTTTTTTTTTATATAGAGATTGAATTTCTATTGATTTATTTATATGGTTGTGGATAAATTGCCTAGAATATTTGAATACGAATCAAAGAATTTGAAAATACCGAAAACGATTAGATAATAAGGGTCTTAAAGCATGATTTTGTAATAATTTTATTTTTTTCTTAATTAAGTTCAAATACAAATTAATTGGAAGACAAATTTGTAAAAGATTTAGTTTAATTTTTTATATATTTTTTTTAGAAAACCTTAAGTTTTTATTTTTTAAGAAATATTTTCTTAATGTGAAATAATTTATTTAAAGCCTGTTCCATAGACGAACAACGTGATAATGCTTTGTCGGCCAGTTTAGCTAATAGCAGTCTAATGACACGTTCCTCAGCACCCATAAACATTCCGAATTCGGCTCTTAATAATTCTATAGGTGGTAAGTATTTTTGTGTTAATTTTAATTTATATACATATTTCATAATTACTTATTTTTTTCTTATTTCAAATAGATTTCAATTCCGGTGGCTTTGCTGTCAACATTCCCTACAGTCCTACCAATCACTCGAATCTCTTTAATGTTGATGCTTTCAACTATGGCGGTTCCAATTCAAATAAACTTAGCAATTCCCTTTCAGCTGCCAATCAAAATGATTGTAGTAACAACTTCTTTTTCCCCTCTCACATCATATCGCCCGGCTTTAATGATGGCCTCTCTATAAGTCCTTCGGTTCGTTTGTCTGAATTGAATCCCTTAAACGATGATTTGAATAGCAGTTCCGTGGGAAATAGTTTGACTACAAATAAAAATGCATTTTCTTTGCAATCATTGCATACACAAAACAATGGCGATGTTAATCGTATGACTTTGGAATTGATGACCACTAAGGCACAATTATTAAAGTTGACTAGAAGTTTGGAGGATATTACGCGTAAGGTAAGTGTGTTGAGTGAGCAAACATTTTTTGAATTTTGTCAAATTTTGATGAAATTTTTCATAAAAATAAATTTAGTTGAATATTTTTTTGTAGTAAAATTATGACATAATTTTTCGTTATTTTAAATTTTGACAAAGTTTTTCGCGATGTAAAATTTTAATAAAATTTTTCATTAGGACAAATTTTTATAAAAACTCTTATAAACAAAAAAATTGATAAAAATGTTCATAAAAATTTTCATAAAGTCAAAATTTAATGAAATTGTTAAATTTTGTTGAAATTTTTCATAATAATACATTTTGTTGAATATCTTTTTGTAGTAAAATTTTGACAAAATTTTTCATAATTTTATTTTTCGACAAAATATTTGGTAAAAATGTTGATACAATTTTCATAAATACAAATTTTGATAAAAAATTCATAAAGTCAAATTTGAATGAAATTTTTCATATTGTCAAATTTTGATGACATTTTTTATAACAATAGCTGTGTTCCAGAACTACCAATACTGTACAATATTGTACATTTTTTAACCAAAAATTACAATTAAGTCATTTTTTTTCAGTACAGGAACACTTTCCTGTAGTTTCTGATTAAAACTTGTACAATATTGTACAGTATTGGTAGTTCTGGAACACAGCTAATGAATTTCGTTGAATATTATTTTTGTAGTAAAATTTTGACAACATTTTTCGTAATTTTGTATTTTGACTACATTTTTCCCAATGAAACATTTTTCATAAAGACAAATTTTGTTAAAATTTGAATGAAATTTTTCATATTGTCAAATTTTGATGAAATTTTTCATAACAATAAATTTTTTGTTTTTTTTGTAGTAAAATTTTGACAAAATTTTTGATGAAAATTTTTATAAAGACAGTTTTTGATAAAAATTTTCTTAGTGGTAAATTATGATGAAATTTCCCAATTTCCTCAAAAATTTTCACTTCTTTATTAAAAGTTTTTTCTTTGAATAAATCCTTCAGAATTTTAAAAATTTTCAGCACAATTTTTTTTTACCAACAATTATTTCCTATTATTATAATTTCAGTTTAACTCTGCTAAACAGGAGGCATTAGAATGGAAAGATCGTTATGACGCAGCACAAATACAAATGAATTTATCATCAGAACTTAGGAATTTATCAATACAAAAACTAAAACAATTACAGGTAACGAAATGGTATTGAATTTATAATTAAGTAAATACAGGGACCGAAAATAACTGTTATTTTTGAATTTTGATTAAAAAAAGAAACCTCTAGGAAATGTCGGAGAATAAAACCAAATTTTCATAAAATTCGATGCTTTTTCAGTTTTTAGAAAAAATAACTGTTGTTTTTTTAATTTTATTTTTTGAGCAAATATAACAGTTATTTTTAACTTTTATTTTTTTCGATCAAATATAACAGTTATTTTTGACTTTTATTATTTCTAGAATGAATAAAAGTTATTTATTAAAGTTATTTTTTGACTTTTATTTTTTCGAGCAGAAATAAAAGCTATTTTGTGACTTTTATTTTTTCGATAAAAAATAAGAGTTACTTTTGACTTTAATTTTTTCAAGCAAAAATAAAAGTAAATTTTTGATTTTTATTTTTTTGAGTACGATAAAAGTTATAACAGTTACAGTTTCTGAGTAAATAATTAAATCCAGCAAAAATGGTAATAGTCCTACGACTAATATAAATAGTTTGCAAAACTTAACTTTTTGCATTACTTGTATTTGATATATTTTTAATGTCGTAATCGCTTGGTTAAAATTTTATAACAATTTGATTATAAATTTTAATTTCAGTCGAAACTACGCACAGATTTAGAAGATGTTGAAAAAGTTTTATACTTGGAAAACGCTAAAAAATGTATGAAATGCGAAGAGAATAATCGCACAGTCACATTAGAACCCTGTAATCATTTCATTTTATGCGATTCATGTGCAACATCAGTAACGGAATGTCCTTATTGTCAAATGCCAGTAGCAACGACACACACCTAAATATAAGATAAGGACACATGAATGATTCCCCACAAAACAAAACCATTGACTGAAGATTAAAGTGAAAGGTAGGAAGATAATTAATTTTCATTTCATTCAATGGTTTATAATAATAATTAATGATTTAAGTAAAAAAAAGTGTAATTGATTTGCAAAACTTTCTTAAAACTAGAATAAACAATTTATTAATTCTAATTAATTAATAATTAAACAAAACAAAACATAATAAATTACAAAAACTAACAAATTATAGGTAACACATACAATTCTAACAAATTTATTGAAACAAACAAATTAAACAAAAATGAAAAAAAAAAGCAAAACAAATTTAAGAAAATATATTATAAATTATTCAAATTAATTAAAAAAAAAGAAAGCTTAAATATTTTAATATTTTCTTGTATTTGCTTTAATTTAGTATTTAGGCTTATTCGCCGTTTTCTTTATATTATTTTAACAAATTGACTATTAAAGCGTATTTATTTTTTTTCGTGTATAAATATGCCAAATATTTTTTATATGTTTTTTTTCTTTAGGATTAACAAATTTAATTTTGTTTCTATATAATTATTAATATATACATTTATTTTTAATTTTTTAAACAAATAGTTATTTCTACAAAAAAGTATAGATTTTTTTATGTAATAAATTTTAATAAAATCATTTAAAATTTTTTTAATATTCATTCAAAAAGAAAACTTTTTAAATCAAAAATATTTTTATTATTGGAAATTATTTAACTTTTTTTTACAAATATTTAAAGATGAAATCTACACAAAAGTTACTAATATTTTTTTATGTCCCCCTTAAATCCTAAATATGTAGTTATTTTTTTTTAATATTAATAGAGTAAACAAATTTTATAGCATTAAGGCACAAAATACGGCACAATTTTTCAAAACTTCTGAATCGGCATTTGATATGAGTTTCATAAAGTCAATTTTGAATGAAATTTTTCATATTGTCAAATTTTGATGAAATTTGTTATTACAATAAATTTTGTTGAATAATTTTTTTTAATAAAATTTTGACAAAATTTTTCGTGATTTTAAATTTTGACAAAATTTTTTGTAATGTAAAATTTTGATAAAATTTTTCAAAGAAAAATTTTCACAAAGTCAAATTTGAATTAAATTTTTCATATTGTCAAATTTTGTTGAATATTTTTTGACAAAAATTTTCGCAATTTAAAATTTTGATAAAAACAGACAAATTTTCATAAAGTCAAATTTGAATGAAATTTTTCATATTGTAAATTTTTGATGAAATTTTGTTCAATATTTTTTGGTAATAAAATTTATACAAAATATTTCGTATAAATAAAATTTATACAAAATATTTCGTAAATTTATATTTTGACAAAATTTTTCGTTATGTAAAATTTTGATAAAATTTTTCATGATAAAAATTTTCATAAAGTCAAATTTGAATGAAATTTTTCAAATTTGTCAAATTTTGATAAAACTTTTTATAACAATAAATTTTGTTGAATATATTTTTTGTCGCAATTTTTTTTTCGAACTTTTGTTGTTAGAAATTTATTGCATTATTGGTCATGTCAATCATGTCGCAAATTCCTTTCGGATTTGAAAACATTTCGTAGTTGAATTCCAATGGAAATTGTTTTGGATTCCGAAAAACATTTAATACATTCTCTAAAACATAAAACACGATTTTTTCATTTGAAATCAGTAACTGTCTGAAGAAATTGTTCAAGTACTTCCGAACGGAATTGAGTCATCCATGTTTTATTTATAATGCGATTTTTAAAGATGAAAGCAGTTCGACAAAAAATTGACATAGTTTCGATACTAGTTTTGGGATTACTCAGATATTATAGATTTATGGTTTACATGATTATCTTCTAGAACATTGTTAAGCAAAGTATTCCAAAGATATGTTTTTTCATATCTTTGCAGTACTTTTAAACTAGTCGTTATGGAGTACTCCTTATACGCTTGTCTTATGTATGAACTTGAGTTCTTCTCTCATGGCATCTTCAGAAGACAAAGCGACTTGAACAATCATTCAATTTAAATTAAAAAAAAAAATTTTTTACATATACAATTTTCAAAATAAAACTGATGGAGATAAATTCGCATATCGATCGAAATGTAAGATATCTTAGAAACGTTTGTATAGCATACTTTTAGGATAATCTAAATAAGATAATACATACAAAGTTCACGACATTGTAACTTATTTGTCAAAACTTCCCTTATAGTAAAGGAATTTTATTTAAACTAAATGCTTTGATAAACAAACAGATATGTTGAGATATCAAGTTTTATAAACTTTTTGCATAATAAATTATTTTGAAAATCCCTAAGGTATGCTATACAATATTTTCATAAAAGTCTGAGTTTTCGATCGGTATCGAATTCGCCGATTTGGCTCCATTTTATTTATTTATTATAAATGGTCTAACAATTAGAAATGAAGAACTGTCGAACTAAGTCGCTTGTAATGTTTGGGATCTGTTTCACGAGACGAGACGCTCTTCTCGCTCGTCTCTTGTACCATCAACGTTTTCACGAAAAAAATTCGAGATGGTAAGCAGAAAATTTTGATAAAAAAATTTTGTATAGAAAAATTTTTGATAAAAAAATTTTATATAGAAAAATTTTTTATAGAAAAATATAGAAAAATTTTTTATAACAAAAATGTTCTATAGAAAAATTTTAAATAAAAAAATTTTCTAAAGAAAATTTTTTGATAAAAAAATTATATTGATAAAAAAATTTTCTATAGAAAAATGTTTGATAAAAAAATGTTCTATAGAAAAATTTTTAATAAAAAAAATTTCTATAGAAAAGTTTTTGATAGAAAAATGTTATATAATCCAAAATTTTTCAATTAAAAATTTTTTTATCAAAAATTTTTCTATAGAAAATTTTTTTATCAAAAATTGTTCTATAGAAATTTTTTTTATCAAAAATTTTTCTAAAGAAATTTTTTTTTATCAAAAATTTTTCTATAGAAATTTAAACTTCTATAGAAAAGTTTTTGATAGAAAAATGTTCTATAATCAAAAATTTTTCAATTGAAATTTTTTTCTATCAAAAATTGTTCTATAGAAATTTTTTTTATCAAAAATTTTTCTAAAGAAAATTTTTTTTATCAAAAATTTTTCTATCGAACATTTTTTTATCAAAAATTTTTCTATAGAAAATTTTTGATAAAAAAAATTTTGTATAGAAAAATTTTTGATAAAAGAATTTCCTATAGAAATTTTTTTGATAAAAAATTTTTTTATAGAAACATTTTTGATAAAAAAAATTTCTATAGAAAAATTTTTGATAAAAAAATTTCGAATTCGAAAAATTAACTCTCAAAAATTAAAAAAAATTCTATAGAAAAATTGTTCATAAAAAATTTTTGATAACAAAATTTTCTATAGAATAATTTTTGATAAAAAAATTTTCTATAGAATAATTTTTGATAAAAAATTTTCTATAGAATAATTTTTGATAAAAAAATTTTATATAGAAAAATTTTTGATAAAAAAATTTTCTATAGAACAATTTTTTATAAAAAAAATATTCTATAGACAAATTTTTGATAAAAAATTTTCTATAGAAAAATTTTTGATAAACAAATTTTCTATAGAAAAATTTTTGATAAAAATATGTTCAATAGAAAAATTTTTGAGAGAAAAATTTTCTATGGAAAAATGTTTGATCAAAAAATTTTGATTTTGAAAATGAAATCAGAACTTGAAAACTAGAACCAACTCGAAAAAATCCATACTACTTTCGCATGCAGCAGATCGAAGTTTTTTGAGATTAACCAACAAAATATTGTGCCGCTTAATTTTGTGTCCTTGTATAATTTATTACTAGACAAGCAATTGCCAATTACATTTAAATATTTTTTCTTAAATGTATTAAATGCTTTTAAATTGTTTAGACATTTTTAAAAAACAGCATTTCCTTACTTAACAGTATTTAGCATAAAATGAATTTTTACTTTCATCATTTAGGCTACGAAAATTATAAAAGAATTTTATTTTAAAATTGTCTTAAATTCAATTATTTTTTTTTATGCAATAGTTGTTTTGACAACATTATCATTTTAATTTTTAAACAATTCCAATTACACATAAACGCATTTTCAATTTATTTGAATTTGCATGATATTAACTTACTACAAGTAAATCTTAAACTAGAATTTATGAAAGAGCTGTAATTTCATACTAGTCAGATTTGCAGGAAAACTTTGAAATATTTTGTTTTCAGAAAATCATTTGATTGCTTTAAATCTGTCTAGTTTCTTTTTTTATATTTCATAATAATAATAATAACAATAATTCCATAATTGGCAAAATTTTATTTTTATTTTCTTTTTCCATAAT
Source organism: Stomorhina lunata (assembly GCA_933228675.1). Classification (NCBI taxonomy): domain Eukaryota; kingdom Metazoa; phylum Arthropoda; class Insecta; order Diptera; family Rhiniidae; genus Stomorhina; species Stomorhina lunata. The sequence goes on from OW121740.1 coordinate 175,949,873, forward strand.
TAATCAAACTTAAATTTTTCTATACGTTTTAAGTTCCTTTCTCTGTTTGGAGACACATTATTAATTAGTACATAAAATATTATTAACAAAAACAAAAGCAAAAAGTACACAAATATGTAAACAAATTTGTAATAAATTCTATGTAAACAATTGCTAAATTTAGGTATTCAAAAAAAAATATGTAAATTAAAATTCTAAATAAAAAAAAAAAAAAACATAAACTATGCAACTAAAACCACCATAAATAACAATTAATAAATTAAAAACATATAGAAAGAAAACAGCGATAATTTATTATAATTTTTTAAAACATCAATTAAAAAAATTACTAAATCTACAAAATATTTTAGGCCATAACAAATTTTCTAAGACAACAATAAATACTATAAACATTTTAAACAATTATACAATTTTTGTGCAAAAGTATTATTCCGTAAACTGTGAAAATGTTTGTTAGAAATAATTTAAAAAAATACTAAAAATGACTGAAAATTTTACAAAGACACCGATAACGAGAACAGTATAAATAAAGTTTTTTTTTATAGCAATAAAGAAGAAAGGATTGCAAAATTTTGAAATAAATAAATTATAAATTTTTTATTTAAATTTGTGTTTTTTGTTTTAGTTATTTATTTAATTAGAATTCCATAATACTCCTAATATAAACTACTTGCTGTAGGTGATTAAGGTTATTTTTGAAACTGATTTTCAATAACTTTGAATTCTCTTTCTACGTAAAATCTCTCATGTATTTATTTTATTTAAGAACGATTTTGACTACTCATAATATTGCTCCAATACTGGGCCAAAACATCACATTCGATATCGATCGAAAACAAAGACTTTTTATTCAAATTTTATAGCATACTTTAGGGATGTTCAAAATTATTTCTATTGCTAAAAGTTAATTTAAATTTGATATATAAATATGTCCTTTTGGTTGTAAAAACGTATCTTTTGACAAATAAGTATCAAATTAATAATCCAGTCATATCGTCATCAGTCAAAATATTAAAACTGGAGCCAAATTGTCGCATTCGATATCGATCGAAAACAGACTTTTAAGCAAATATAGTGTGTAGCATACCTTAAGGATTTTCGAAATAATTTATTTTGCAAAATGTTTTTATTAAATTTTTAAATTATAAAATTTGATATCTAAACATATCCTTTTGTTTGCCAAAACATTTAGTTTTGTTTAAATTCTTTTTCTATCGGGGAACTTTTGGCAAATAAGTAACCATGTATATGTTATATAATCAGGTATGTCACGAATTCCGTTCGGAATTGAAACCATTCCGTAGTTGAATTCCGATCGAAATGGTTTTAGGTTCTATAGATTCCGAAAAATTTTAAATGTCCAAAATCAGTACAAAATAAGATTTTTTTAATTGAAATTTTCAACTCTATCTTTGTTTTAACAAAAAACACTGATTAATTGAGGAAATTGTTCAAATATTGAATAAACAACTAAAAACATATGAATTCAATTCCACTTTGAAAATAGAAAGTGGTTTCATTCCGAAAAATTTTTTCGTTTTACTTTTTCAATAGAAGCAAAGTGCGGAATTCATTCCACTTCCGAACGGAATTGAGTTCTGTGACATGGCTGAATATTTAGAATTTCCTCAAAGTATGCTACACATATGCTTCTGAAATATCTTACATTTCGATCGATATTGAAAGCTGCGATTTGGTCCAAACTTTAAAATTTTTGTTTCGGCTTTTAACCAAAAAAAAAAAAAAAATAAATAATACAATTTGTTCTTTGATTTTAATGCATTTTTGTTTTGAAATTTAAAACTTTTAGGCTTTTTTGAAATCAGGACTTATTACAATATGACTAGATAAGAGACCTTGTAAATTACATGGTCTCACAAATAAGCAACTTTTGTAAAAACTTAAGAAGCGACTAAGTGGGGGTTATAGGTCTAGCTGAGGACATACAAAAATCATTTTTAAAGATTTAAAAACACGTGCGAAATTTTGAGTACTTTGATAAAATTTTAAACAGTTTTGAAAAGTCAATGAATTAAATTATAATAAAAAAATAAAGCTATAGCAAGCTTATAATTCGGTTTTGCATACAAATTTAAAATTATAAGAATTTGATAATTTTAAAATTTATTAATGAATTAGGGGGTTAGCTTTTACAAGCTGTATGCATAGGGTTTATATTCTAAGAAATTAGGTATTTCTGATAAAAAAGTGGGTTTATGAAAACCATCTACCTTTTCGATTTTTCGTCTGATTTAAAAAATTAAAACCACGTTTTATTGTTATATTGAACTTTAATGAGGTTTCATATAAGAATGAACAACAAAAAGCTCCTAAATTCAAAAAAGTCGAATTTTGTTGTTTTTTTCGATATTTTTAAAAAATAATAAATACTTTTGATTAAGAAATGTATCAAAAATGATATACCATCTGTTTTCTTTTATTTGTTGTTAAAAAAATAAAATTGGATATAAACTGGCTAAGCTACAGGTTGATAAGTTGACGAACCCCGTTAAAATCGGTTTTTGAGTATAACTCCTAAACTAGGACAAATTTCTGAATTTTGTTTGCACGTTTTGTCATGTGCTCAATAAGACCTACAACCCACGCTAGGTCGTTTCCCAATTTTTTTAGTGTATCAGAGTGTTAGTCTACTTTCACACCAATCAGGTTTGGCTCATCAAGTCTTGAGTTTGTATGAGAAAAAGCTGACAGAATTGAAAGTGATGCAAACCTGACCGTACCATCAAGTTTACGAAAATTTTTAATATTTGTATAAAATTAAAGGAAAGTAAAATTAAAACTGTTAAAAAAGAAATGTTCGTGTTTTAACGTGAATGCAAGTATAAAAGAAATTCGAAGAAAACTGATCAAGTAAACCTGATTTGTGTAAAACAGCATTTATTTAGATAATCCTAAAATTATGCTACACAAATGTTTGTAAAACATATTGTTCATATAAGTTAATCAGCCCAATTCTGAATAAAAATTCCCCGGGGAATTTTATTCCCTTATTTTTTTTACATTGTGAAACCTATAAGAAAAAAAATATTGGGAAAAATTTCCTGGGGAATTTTTATTTAGAATTGGGCTGAATAATTTAATTTTTTTTTCTTAAAAAATGCATTTGGCATTGAATGCGGTGACAAGGCTCTTAGAATTTTCAGGGTAACTTTGGCCAATATTTTACATCCTACACCACCATAAGTGGGACGGGGAGTGTTTTAGGTCCTTGCTGATGATGCACAGAAATATTGGTATGGGACACAACTTAAAATAATACCGATCGACTCAAAACTACTTCCCGAGTGGAGTGGTCCTTCTAGTGACGAAATTTGACACATTTACAAATTTTTTTAATTTAACTTTTTTCACTTCTTTGAAATCTCAAGATATTTACCAATTTTTATTACAATGGGCTAACGTTAAGTCACTTTTGCATAGAAAGAAAAAAAGTTTTTTTCATACCTTATATGTACTTTTTATTTGTTTTTTTTTCAGTAGTTTGTTAAATGAACTCTAAAAAAAGTAAACAAAAACTTTCAGAGTGTTAGATAGAACACTCTGCAGATTACCTCAAAGAAAGAATTAGATCGATATCACTAACGGCTTAGCCGTACCTGCGACTTAAAATCAAAGGATTTCGGCAAAACCCCAATTTTTGTTTACCAAAGTTTTTATCACGTGAATTGTTATATATTATCAGTTTTTATAAGCAGAACTGAAATTATTATTGCTTCAATGGGTAGAAATATATGAAATCGAAAGTCATTAACCCTTTTATTACCAGGCTCAAAAGTCAAATTTTTAAAGTATTAATTTTTTTCAAGAAAGGTACTAGAAATTATATATTTTTATTGTTATATTTCAAAGAAAATTAAAGAAATCGCTCAAAGGAGCTTTTATTTACATTTTTATACAAATTAACCCTTTCGTACCCATGTATTATAAAGTTTAATTTTCTACACTCACATACAGCACCCAGCCTAGCAATACGAACAACTTTGCTTATTTCCAATAACACTTTCGTTAATGATATTTTTTTTTAGCTTTTCGTTTTTTATTTTTTCTTTGTATGTTTTAGTTTTTACAACAAAAAATATGATTTTCCTTAAATGTATTGGTGTTTGCTCCTTCATAAGAAACTTTTGGGCACCCTTGATTTAGATATTATAGGTTAAAATAGTGTTATAATGGGTATTAATACATAATAATGTGGCTATAAAGATTTAAAATATCTAACAAAACCTAACTGCAAGTAGTTTATAACAATTGAAAGAAATTTAAAAAAAATACAAACATTAAAATTTTTAATACAAATTAAAATGAAACAAAACAAGTAAGAGTTTAATATTCGGCTGTGCCGAATCTTATATACCCACCATCAAGTTGTGTTAAATTTAGAAACATATCTCATATATCTACAAGGGTGCAGCTAATTCAAAATCTGCACCAAAACTGGAAAAATCGCTAAACTATTTGGTATTGTTGGTAAAACCTTTGGACTAAATTAGGTTTCCGTAGCTTTATAGTTCAACATTCAAAAATATTTTAGTGGTTTCCCCAGTATTTACTTTGATCAAAATTCGGTCTCATAACCAGGTATAGTTTTACATTAATAAGTAGTTAAATACTTTTCGTTGTGATTAATATGTAGTTAGGCTAAACACGTTAATAGTAATACGACAGGTCCATATATTTCGTTATGAGTTCCTAATGCATTCATCATATATAAAGTCTGGGCTGAACATTGATTGATGCCTATATAATTTCATAGGTGCAATCTTAATATAATGAATGTACCTCCAAATCTTTTTGATTGTAGATATAAAAAGGGGATGTTATATATATAAGAATTATAGCCAAATGTTGACCGATTATAACAAAATTTTACACACTGGCTGGTATATATAGAGAGCTTATTCTTGCAAAATTTAGTGACCATAGCTATCATAGTTTCTAATTTAATAGCTTTTAACTGGCCTTTGCTAAAATTTTTGGTTTCCGTGAGTGTTTTTCACATGAAAGCTAAAGTCAAATATGGACTGATTCCTATAAAATTTGATAAACTGATCAAAAAATTGCATAAAACTTCCCTATTTTAAATTTAATCGTCATAGCTATTACAATTGTATTCAATTTATCAACATTAATGTGTTTCCCGGGGCTGGGTTATATAGGAGCTCTAACTAAATTTGAACCGATTTTGTCCATTTTCAACACACATCTTTTTCAAGATATCCAAAATACTTTTGTAAAATTTTGTCCCTCTAGCTCTTTTCGTTAAGGAGCTATCACGATTTTATCTGACGGACAGACGGACATAAACAACCTTTTCTTTATGTATTTTTGTGTTTCCATAAGTTTTTTATATGGGAGCTATGGTCAAATGGTGACCGATTGTGACGAAATTTTGCACACTGGCTGGCATTGACATAAGACTTCCTTGTGCTTAATTTAGTCTTACTAGCTCTTGTAGTTAAGGAGCTATCACGATTTTATCTGACGGACAGACGGACATAAATCCCCTTTTCTTTTTGAATTTTTGTGTTTTCGTAAGTTTTTTATATGGGAGCTAGGTCAAATAGTGACCGATTGTGACAAAATTTTGCACACTGGCTGGCATTGATATAAGACTTTCTTGTGCCAAATTTAGTGGTTATATCTGTTATACTTTTAGATTTATTGGCATTTAAGTGTATTTTGGGTGAAATTTAGCCTGTTTTCGTAAGTTTTTTGTATGGGAGCTATGGCTAAATGTGAACCGATTTCGATGAAATTTTATATGCTGCCTAGTGCTTATCTAAAACTTCTAGATACCAAATTTTGTCATCATAACTGTCATAATTTGTCATTTATTAGCAAATAAGCGATTAGCCTAGACGAGGTTATACGGGAGCCAAATGGCCAAATGCTAACCGATTTTGCCCAATTTCAATACCAAAATTTTCTCATAGATAAAGAATGTTTTTGCTAAGTTTCAGTTAACTAGCTCTTTTCGTTTAGACGTTATCGTGATTTCAACAGACAGACGGACAGACAGACGGACATAGCTCAATCGTCTTAGAATATACCCCCCATTCTTTTTGATGGTGGGTATAAAAAAGAAAACACACACACACAAAAACTCCAAATTAATTTGATGTCTCTCCAATTTTTCTGAAAGCTTTATAGAGTACAACAATCAAGAATTCATTCAAATCAATGAACAAAAAATAAAAATAAATTATAGTAAAAAAAATTTAATTGCAATAATAAAAACACCAAAATTTATTTAAAAAGTATTAAAAGTAAAAAAAAAACTTAAAAAATTTACAAGTTAAAAGAAAAACTATTAATGGTTATATTAAAAAAAAAGAAGAACAAATTATGTATGTATTTCCCAAAATTATTAAAACAAAAATTAAAAAAATTAAAAAAAAAATAATAAAAATATTTCTTTAAATTTTATGTGTCTAAATTTTGTAGAAATTGATGTTTAGTTAAAACTTAAATATATTAAAAATTAATATAATAAAAGTACTAAAAAATAATATTAAAAACAAAAAAACATAATTACATGTGATGACAGAATAATAACTAATAAATAACAAATAATTGTAATAAATTTTAAAATATAAAAAAAAAATAAAAGAGAAAATAATTGTTATTATTGATACAAAAAAAAAAAGAAATGTATTGCAATTGTTGTTTTGACAGGGTTTATGTTTTTAAACATAACAAAACCGTTTAAGAAGAACAAGCCGAAATTTCAAATCCATACTCAACACCCTGTTTGTTGATAATAACACCCTGTTTGTTAATAATATTTAGCCAAACAGCGAATTATGAAATGTATGAAACCAAGTATTAAAATTTTATAGATATTAGAAAATACAAAATTAAAAAAAAAAAATATATGAGAAAATCTAGAAATTTTAAATTGATGTTTAATTGATAAATTTAATTTTGTTATTGTAGAAAAACAAAATGGAGCTGAATTTTCTTTTCTTTTTGTAAAACTATAACATTTGTAGGAATGAGGAAGAAGAGTTGGTCAGAACGATTTGTAATTCAAAGTTGTAGAATAATGTGCTATAATTCGTTATAACCTCATACTTTGATTATTTGTAACGATATTTTGATATGCTTCGATTTATTATAGCGATATTGAAATGAGCTTGGTCTTGCTATCAAAATTCCCTCGAGATCATTTCCGAACACTTTTCTTGACGTTGTTGCCACGCAGTCGTTGCTGTTAAATGCGTTTTGTCGATGTCAGCGTAAAGCTCATTCAGGAGTAGGCAGTCCAAACCACCAGCAGCCGATGAATTTTTGTAATTTTCGTAAATACCACGATCATTAATAAAACTCGTGAAAATGAGTATTAAAATCATTCAGTTGGAATTTGGATGTTAACAGAGTTGGTTGGTGTCGCTTTGTTAAAGAAAAGGCAAAAACAAAATAGGCAAGAAACAAATCAAAATTCAATTTATGGCAACAAAATACATGGTTCGAGAGAACAAAAAAATATAATCTCGAACATTGTTGCCACGACACTATTATTTTCGTAAACATTGGGAATATTTTTGTAATATTGGGAATACATATTTTTCAAAACAGAAATAAATTCTAATATAAAACAATTTTAGATTTTTATATTTTTTAGATATTTTCGATTCAAAAAATTTTCTATAGAAAAAGTTTTAATAATTTTTTTATAGAGAAATTTTTGATCTAAAAATTTTCTATAGACAAATTTTTGCTCAAAAAATTTTCTATAGACAAATTTTTGATAATAAAATTTTCTATAGAAAAATTTTTGATAAAAAATTTTCTATAGAAAAATTTTTGATAAAAAATTTTCTATAGAAAAATTTTTGATAAAATACTTTCCAGAAAATTTTTTGATAAAAAAATTTTCTATAGAAAAATTTTTGTAAGAACATTTTCTATAGAAAATTTTTTGACAAAAAATGTTGTATTGAAAAATGTTTGATAAAAAAAATTGAAAAAAAATTTTTGATTTAAATATTTTCCAGAAATTTTTTGATAAAAAAATTTTCTATAGAAAAATTTTTGTAAGAACATTTTCTATAGAAAATTTTTTGACAAAAAATGTTGTATTGAAAAATGTTTGATAAAAAAATTGAAGAAAAATTTTTGATTTAAAAAAAATTTATAGAAAAATTATTATTAAAAAAATTTTTTGTAGAAAAATTTTCTAAAGAAAAAATTTTGATAAAAAATTTTTCAAAAATCTGTTATATACTCTTCTTTTTGAATAATATTTACATCCCGACTATTTTGTTATTTTTTGAAAAAAAAATTTTCTAAAGAAAAATTGTTGATAAAAAAATCTTCTATAGAAAAAGATAATTCTATAGAAAATTTTGTCAAAAAATTTTCTACAGAAAATTTTCTTCCAAAAATTTTTCTATAGAAAATTTTTTTATCAACAATTTTTCTATAGAAAATTTTTTATCAAAAAATTTTTGATAAACAATTGTCTATAGATAAATTTTTAATTAAAAAATAAATACAAAAAAATTAAAAAAAAAAAAAATTTTCTGTAGAAAAATTTTCTATAGAAAAATTGTTGATAAAAAAATTTTCTAAAAAAATTTTGTAAGAAAATTTTCTGTAGAAAAAATTTTGTAAGAAAATTTTCTGTAGAAAATTTTTTGATAAAAAATTTTCTATAGAAAATTTTTTGATAAACAAATTTTCTATGGAAAAATTTTTGATAAAAAAATTTTCCAAAAATTTTCTATAGAAAAATTTTTGATAAAAAAAGTTTCTATAGAAAAATTATTGATAAAAAAAGTTTCTATAGAAAAATTTTTGATAAAAAAATGTTCTATAGAAAAATTTTTAAAAAAAAATTTTCTATAGAAAAATTTTTGATAAAAAAATTTTCTATAGAAAAATTTTTGATAAAAAAATTTTCTATAGAAAAATATTTGATAAAAAAATTTTCTATCGAAAAATATTTGATAACAATTTTTTTATAGAAAAATTTTCTATAAAAAAATTTTCTATAAAAAAATTTTCTATAAAAAAATTTTCTATAGAAAAACTTTTGATAAAAAAATTGTCTATAGATAAATTTTTAATAAAAAAATTTTGTATAAAAAAAAATTTAATAAAAAACTTTTCTGTAGAAAAATTTTCTATAGAAAAATTTTCTATAGAAAAATTTTCTATAGAAAAATTATTGATAAAAAAAGTTTCTATAGAAAAATTTTTGATAAAAAAATTTTCAATAGAAAAATTTTTGATAAAAAAATTTTCAATAGAAAAATTTTTGGTAAAAAAATTTTCTATAGAAAAATTAAAAAAAAAATTTTTCTATAGAAAAATTAAAAAAAAAAATTTTCTATAGAAACATTTTTGATAAAAAAATTTTCTATAGAAAAATATTTGATAAAAATTTTTTTATAGAAAAATTTTCGATAAAAAAATTTTCTATAGAAAAACTTTTGATAAAAAAAATTGTCTATAGATAAATTTTTAATAAAAAAATTTTGTATAAAAAAAATTTAATAAAAAACTTTTCTGTAGAAAAATTGTTGATAAACAAATTTTCTATTGAAAAATTTTTGATAAAAAAATTTTCCAAAAATTTTCTATAGAAAAATTATTGATAAAAAAAAGTTTCTATAGAAAAATTTTTGATAAAAAAATTTTCTATAGAAAAATTAAAAAAAAAAATTTTCTATAGAAAATTTTTTAAAAAAAAATTTTCTATATAAAAATTTTTGATAAAAAAATTTTCTATAGAAAAATATTTCATAAAATTTTTTTTATAGAAAAATTTTCTATAAAAAAATTTTCTATAAAAATTTTTCTATAGAAAAACTTTTGATAAAAAAAATTGTCTATAGATAAATTTTTAATAAAAAAATTTTGTATAAAAAAAAATTTAATAAAAAACTTTTCTGTAGAAAAATTTTCTATAGAAAAATTATTGATAAAAAAAGTTTCTATAGAAAAACTTTTGATAGAAAAATTTTCTATAGAAAAATTAAAAAAAAAAAATTTTCTATAGCAAAATTTAAAAAAAAAATTTTCTATAGAAAAATTAAAAAAAAAAATTCCATAGAAAAATTTTTTATAAAAAAATTTTCTATAGAAAAATATTTGATAAAAATTTTTTTATAGAAAAATTTCCGACAAAAAAATTTTCTATAGAAAAACTTTTGATAAAAAAATTGTCTATAGATAAATTTTTAATAAAAAAATTTTGTATAAAAAAAAAATTTAATAAAAAACTTTTCTGTAGAAAAATTTTTATCAAAAATTGTATCCATTATATATTCTAAAGGATTAATATATGGTAAATTTGTCCATAAACACAAATACGCGATTTTGACAGTTTTAAAATGTTGTCCTTGGTTAAAGGTTTTTCGGATTTGCCTATATGCATTTTTGTTTGTGGCTTTTTAAAAAAAAAACAAATACAATATCAGTGCTCATTCTCATTTTAAGATTGAAACCTCTCATTTAAAATGGCCCTCCGTTGGCCAACATTTCTCTAAATACAAATGTTATAGTGACTACTTTTTCCCTTAATTCCTTTCTTAAAAAATATTTTTTTTTTAAATTTATAGCAAAAACTAAATTTTAAAATTTTTAATTTCGCTTCAAACAAAAAAATTGTAACTTGTAACAAAAAAATCAAACAAAACAATTAAATAACGAAAACCACCTCCTCCCTCCCGATACACAAATGAGATATTTTATATTTTTGTATACGTTAATGTAAAAGAGTGATTTGATATGTGATTAACATTTGAACAAAATAAAAAAACAATTTAAGAAAATGTGATCAAAATAATAACCGTTAAAGTAATAATTAAAAAAAGTTTAAATAATTAAAGAAAAAGCTAAACATTAAAGACATTCAAAAATATTTACAAAACCAAAAAAAAAACAGGCACCAACAAAATAAATGAAAAAGATTAACTTAGAAAAGACGTCAGATAAATCTTAAATAAAGAAAATATTTCTAAAAACTCATCTCGCAGCTCCATTTCATTAAAAAAAAATGTCCTATAATAAAAATTTGAAAGTAGAAATTTATAAATTTAAGAAAAATTATTATGCAAATGAAATATAAGTTCAAAATTTTCTTTTGCAATTCGAAAATTAGAAAAAAACCCTTCAACTATAATTTGCGTAATTTGTTCTAAAATACAAGTATTAACAATATACAAATAGTTAACAGTCATAAAAGCATATTTAAAATTTAACAAACAAATCTTTAACTAATGATAATATTAGAACAATAAAATATTTAATTAACAAAAAAAAAAAAGAAAATTAATAGTAAATGTTTAAATTGCAGAGAAAATAGTGGCAAATTACAAATATTTAGAGAGACGGCCAAATTTGTTAGATTTTTTAGAAACAAACTAAAGAAAATGTATAAGAAGCAATAAATAGAAAAAAGCAAAATTTTCAATAATTTTTGCTAATTATGGCAACTAATTTCGTTCTACAAAAACTATCAGACTTGATAATAAAACTATTGTAATAGACTGTTTCCTCCTGTATGCTTTTTTCATAAAAAAACAATATTTTACATAAAATAGGACATCATTAGGTTTGAAACTACTCGTTTCTATTTTTAAAATTTTAAAACTACTTTGAAAATAAATTTTTTATAAACAATATTTTTATATCATTTTTTTTTTAATTTTATAGAAAATTTTCGATATTAAAATTTGTATTGAAAAATTTTCAATGTAAAAATTTTTATTAAAAAATTTTATAGAAAACTAAAAATTTTTATAGAAAATGTTCTGTATACAAATTTTTAAAGACAATTTTCAAAGTAAAAATTTTTATAGAAACATTTTTGATATAAAAAATTTTTACAGAAAAATTTTGAAAAAAAAATTTTTTGATGCAAAATCTTTTATAGAAAAATTTTCGATGTAAAATCCTTTATAGAAAAATTTTCGATATGAAAAAAATTTTCAATGTAAACATTTTTTAAGAAAAATTTTCGATGTAAACATTTTAATAAAAAATTTTCGATGTTAAAATTTTTGTAGAAAAAATTTCGTTGTTAAAATTTTTATAAAAAAATTTTCGCTGTTAAAATTTTACTAGAAAACTTTTCGATGTAAAAATTTTTAAGAAAAAATTTTCGATATACAAATTTTTATAAAAAAATTTTCGATGTTAAAATTAAAAAAAAAAAAAAAAAAATTCGATTAAAAAATTTTTATAGAAAAATTGTTGATGATTTTTCGATTAAAAAATTTTTATAGAAAAATTGTTGATGTTAAAATAATCATAAAAAATTTCCGATGTTAAAATTTTTATTAAAAAAATTTTCCATGTTTAAATTTTTATTGAAAAATTTTCGATGTTATAATTTTTATAGAATAGTTTTCGATGTTAAAATTTTTATAAAAATGTTTTCGATGCTAAAATTTTTATAAAAAAGTTTTCGATGCTAAAATTTTTATTGAAAATTTTTCGATGTTAAAATTTTTATATAAAAAAAAAAGAAATTACATTTTTATAAAAAAAATTTCGATGTTAAAATTCCAATAGAAACATTTTTGATGTAAAAATTTTTCAATTAAAAAATTTTTATAGAAAAATTTACGATTTAAAATTTTTTATTTTTATAGAAAATTTTCGATGTAAAAATTTTTATAGAAAACTTTTGATGTACAAATTTTTATAGAAAATTTTCGATACACAGTTTTCGATAAAAATTTGTATAGAAAACATTTTTGATGTTAAAATATTGATAGACAAATTTTCGATATAAAAATTTGTATCGAAAAATTTTCGATATAAAATTTTTTACAGGAGGGTAACTGCGTATCTCGATTCGAAAATAAAACTGTTCGAATTTGTATGCTTAAAGCATTGTGATTCGAAAATAATTTCTTTCGAATCGAGTTACGCGGTAAACCCTCGGCAGAAAAATTTTCGTTTTAAAAATTTTTATAAAAATATTCGATATAAAATTTTATAGAAAAGTTTTCAATGGAAAAAATTTTATAAAAAAATTTTCGATGTAAAAATGTTTATAGAAAATGTTCGTATAAATTTTTTAATGTAAAAATTTTAATAAAAAAATTTTCGATGTTAAAATTTTTATAGAAAAATTTTCGATGTTAAAATTTTTGTAGAAAAATTTTCGATGTTAAAATTTTTGTCGAAAAGTTTTCAATAGAAAATTTTGTATAAAAAAAATTTTCCATGTAAAAATTGTTATAAAAAAAATTTTTGACACACAAAATTTTCTATATAAAAATTTGCGATGGTAAAATTTTTATCAAACAAATTTAGATGTTAAAATTTTTATAACAAATTTTCGATGTTAAAATTTTTACAACAAAATTTTCGAAGTTAAAATATTTATTGAAAAATTTTGATGTAAAAATTTTCGAAGTTAAAATTTTTATAGAAAATTTTTCGATGTTAAAATTTTCATAGAAAAATTTTCGGTGTAAAATTTTTATAGAAAAATTTTCGGTTTCAAAATTTCTTTAGAAAAACTTCAATGTAAAAATTTCTTAAGAAAAATTTCAATGTAAAAATTTTTATAGAAAAATTTTCGGTGTTAAAATTTTTATAGAAAATTTTCGATATACAAAGTTTTTAATGAAAAATTTTCGATGCACAAATTTTTTATAGAAATTCAATGTTAAAATTTTTATAGAACAGTTTTTGATGGTAAAATTTTAAATAAAAAATTCGAATAAAGATTTTTCTAAAAAATTTTCGATATTAAAATTTTTATAGAAAAATGTTCGATGTTAAAGTTTTTATAGAAAAATTTTCGGTGTTAAAATTTTTATAGAAACCTTTTTGATGTTAAAATTTTTGTAGAAGAATTTTCGATATAAAAATTTTTATAGAAAAATTTTCGATATAAAAATTTTTATAGAAAAATTTTCGATATTAAAATTTTTATAGAAAAATTTTCGATGTTAAAATTTTAATAGAAAATTTTTTGATGTTAACATTTTTATACAAAAATTTTTGATGTTGAAATTTTTATTACAAATTTTTGATTTTAAAATTATTATAGAAAAATTTTCTACGTTAAAATTTTTAATTCAAAAATTTTCGATGTAAAAATTTTTATAGATTCATTTTCGATGTTAACATTTTTATACAAAAATATTCGATGTTAAACTTTTAATAGACATTTTAATAAAAAATTTTCGATGTTAAAATTTTTGTAGAAAAAATTTCGTTGTTAAAATTTTTATAAAAAAATTTTCGCTGTTAAAATTTTACTAGAAAACTTTTCGATGTAAAAATTTTTAAGAAAAAATTTTCGATATACAAATTTTTATAAAAAAATTTTCGATGTTAAAATTAAAAAAAAAAAAAAAAAAATTCGATTAAAAAATTTTTATAGAAAAATTGTTGATGATTTTTCGATTAAAAAATTTTTATAGAAAAATTGTTGATGTTAAAATAATCATAAAAAATTTCCGATGTTAAAATTTTTATTAAAAAAATTTTCCATGTTTAAATTTTTATTGAAAAATTTTCGATGTTATAATTTTTATAGAATAGTTTTCGATGTTAAAATTTTTATAAAAATGTTTTCGATGCTAAAATTTTTATAAAAAAGTTTTCGATGCTAAAATTTTTATTGAAAATTTTTCGATGTTAAAATTTTTATATAAAAAAAAAAGAAATTACATTTTTATAAAAAAAATTTCGATGTTAAAATTCCAATAGAAACATTTTTGATGTAAAAATTTTTCAATTAAAAAATTTTTATAGAAAAATTTACGATTTAAAATTTTTTATTTTTATAGAAAATTTTCGATGTAAAAATTTTTATAGAAAACTTTTGATGTACAAATTTTTATAGAAAATTTTCGATACACAGTTTTCGATAAAAATTTGTATAGAAAACATTTTTGATGTTAAAATATTGATAGACAAATTTTCGATATAAAAATTTGTATCGAAAAATTTTCGATATAAAATTTTTTACAGGAGGGTAACTGCGTATCTCGATTCGAAAATAAAACTGTTCGAATTTGTATGCTTAAAGCATTGTGATTCGAAAATAATTTCTTTCGAATCGAGTTACGCGGTAAACCCTCGGCAGAAAAATTTTCGTTTTAAAAATTTTTATAAAAATATTCGATATAAAATTTTATAGAAAAGTTTTCAATGGAAAAAATTTTATAAAAAAATTTTCGATGTAAAAATGTTTATAGAAAATGTTCGTATAAATTTTTTAATGTAAAAATTTTAATAAAAAAATTTTCGATGTTAAAATTTTTATAGAAAAATTTTCGATGTTAAAATTTTTGTAGAAAAATTTTCGATGTTAAAATTTTTGTCGAAAAGTTTTCAATAGAAAATTTTGTATAAAAAAAATTTTCCATGTAAAAATTGTTATAAAAAAAATTTTTGACACACAAAATTTTCTATATAAAAATTTGCGATGGTAAAATTTTTATCAAACAAATTTAGATGTTAAAATTTTTATAACAAATTTTCGATGTTAAAATTTTTACAACAAAATTTTCGAAGTTAAAATATTTATTGAAAAATTTTGATGTAAAAATTTTCGAAGTTAAAATTTTTATAGAAAATTTTTCGATGTTAAAATTTTCATAGAAAAATTTTCGGTGTAAAATTTTTATAGAAAAATTTTCGGTATCAAAATTTCTTTAGAAAAACTTCAATGTAAAAATTTCTTAAGAAAAATTTCAATGTAAAAATTTTTATAGAAAAATTTTCGGTGTTAAAATTTTTATAGAAAATTTTCGATATACAAAGTTTTTAATGAAAAATTTTCGATGCACAAATTTTTTATAGAAATTCAATGTTAAAATTTTTATAGAACAGTTTTTGATGGTAAAATTTTAAATAAAAAATTCGAATAAAGATTTTTCTAAAAAATTTTCGATATTAAAATTTTTATAGAAAAATGTTCGATGTTAAAGTTTTTATAGAAAAATTTTCGGTGTTAAAATTTTTATAGAAACCTTTTTGATGTTAAAATTTTTGTAGAAGAATTTTCGATATAAAAATTTTTATAGAAAAATTTTCGATATAAAAATTTTTATAGAAAAATTTTCGATATTAAAATTTTTATAGAAAAATTTTCGATGTTAAAATTTTAATAGAAAATTTTTTGATGTTAACATTTTTATACAAAAATTTTTGATGTTGAAATTTTTATTACAAATTTTTGATTTTAAAATTATTATAGAAAAATTTTCTACGTTAAAATTTTTAATTCAAAAATTTTCGATGTAAAAATTTTTATAGATTCATTTTCGATGTTAACATTTTTATACAAAAATATTCGATGTTAAACTTTTAATAGAAAAATTTTCATTGTAAATTTTTTTAAAAAAATTTCGATGTTAAAATTTTTATTGAAAAATTTTCGATGTAAAAATTTTTATAGACAATATTTTAATGTAAAAAATTTTTAGAAAAATTTTCAATGTCAAAGTTTTTATAGAAAATTTTTCGATGTCAAAATTTTTATAGAAAATTTTCGATGTCAAAATTTTTATAGAAAATTTTCGATGTCAAAATTTTTATAGAAAATTTTCGATGTCAAAATTTTTATAGAAATTTTTCAATGCCAAAATTTTTTAAAAAAAATTTTCAATGTCAAAATTTTTATAAAAAATTTTCGATACAGAAAATTTTCAATGTAAAAATTTATATAGAAAATTTTCGTATAAAAATTTTATAGAAAAATTTTTGAAGTTAAATTTTTATAGATAAATTTTCGATGTTAAAATTTTTAATTCAAAAATTTTCGATGTAAAAATTTTTATAGATTCATTTTAGATGTTAACATTTTTATAAAAAAATATTCGATGTTAAAATTTTAATAGAAACATTTTCAATATAAAATTTTTTACAAAAAATTTCGATGTTAAAATTTTTATTGAAAAATTTTCTATTTATAAATTTTTATAGAAAATTTTTTCAATGTAAAAATTTTTGTAGAAAAATTTTCGATGTCAAAATTTTCATAGAGAATTTTCGATGTCAAAATTTTTATAAAATGGTTATAAAAAAATGTTAAAATTTTTATTGAAAAATTTTCTATGTATACATTTTTATAGAAAATTTTTCAATGTAAAAATTTTTGTAGAAAAATTTTCGATGTCAAAATTTTCATAGAGAATTTTCGATGTCAAAATTTTTATAAAATGGTTATAAAAAAATGTTAAAATTTTTATTGAAAAATTTTCTATGTATACATTTTTATAGAAAATTTTTCAATGTAAAAATTTTTGTAGAAAAATTTTCGATGTCAAAATTTTCATAGAGAATTTTCGATGTCAAAATTTTTATAAAATGGTTATAAAAAAATGTTAAAATTTTTATTGAAAAATTTTCTATGTATAAATTTTTATAGAAAATTTTTCAATGTAAAAATTTTTGTAGAAAAATTTTCGATGTCAAAATTTTCATAGAGAATTTTCGATGTCAAAATTTTTATAAAATGGTTATAAAAAAATGTTAAAATTTTTATTGAAAATTTTTCTATGTATAAATTTTTATAGAAAATTTTTCAATGTAAAAATTTTTGTAGAAAAATTTTCGATGTCAAAATTTTCATAGAGAATTTTCGATGTCAAAATTTTTATAAAATGGTTATAAAAAAATGTTAAAATTTTTATTGAAAAATTTTCTATGTATAAATTTTTATAGAAAATTTTTCAATGTAAAAATTTTTGTAGAAAAATTTTCGATTTCAAAATTTTCATAGAGAATTTTCGATGTCAAAATTTTTATAAAATGGTTATAAAAAAATGTTAAAATTTTTATTGAAAAATTTTCGATGTTAAAAATTTTAATAAAAAAATTTCCGATGTTAAAATTTTTATAGAAAATTTTTGATGTTAAAACTTTTATCAAAAAAATTTCGATGTTAAAATTTTTGTAGAAAAAAATTTTTGGTGTACAAATTTTTATAGAAAAATTTCGATATAAAAATTTTTATTGAAAAATTTTCTATGTATAAATTTTTATAGAAAATTTTTCAATGTAAACATTTTTGTAGAAAAATTTTCGATGTCAAAATTTTAATAGAAAATTTTTGATGTCAAAATTTTTACAGAAAATTTTCGATGTCAAAATTTTCATAGAAAATTTTCGATGTCAAAATTTTCATAAATAATTTTCGATGTCAAAATTTTTATAGAAAATTTTTCGATGTAAAAATGGTTATAAACAAATGTTAAAATGTTTATTGAAAAATTTTTATTTAAAATCGAGTAGTTTTTCGAACTGAAACATTTATACTCCCATAGAGACCATGATATCACCAATACAGGCTTATCTACTTAAAAAAAACCAAATCTAAATCTTGATGGAACAAAATAACAAATTTATAATGAAATTAAATAATAATAAATGAATTAAACAATATAATTTAAAAATAACAAACAACAAAAAATAAAACAACAACTAACTATTTACAACTATACTACCGATCTATTTTATATTTATGTATATTTTTTATAAATTGTGTAATTAACAAAAGAAAAAGAATAAGAAAAGAAAACTGTTGAGTTGAACAAAAGAAAAAAAGAGGAATAATTAAAACAAAAAATAATAAGTGTTTCATTTTAATTAAAATCTAAAGAAAACAAGAAAAATTTATAAATTACAAAAATATTTTAGAAACCTAAACAAATTATTAAAAAAAAAGAAAACCAAACATAAAAATTAGTTAAAAAGTTACAAATTTAAAAAGATACGAGTATAAAACAAAGTAAAATTCCAATTTAGTCTAGAACTCTAAAAATTTTAATTATATTTGTATAGTTGAAAATTAATGAAAAATGTAACAAATTATTTAAAAACATTGAACAATTCGATTCATCTAAAACAAAACACCCAAAACGACTTCTTAATTTAGAGATTTTACTAAGCCCTTTTGGTTGGTTATATTTAAATGAATCGAACTGTTTACAAAAAATAAAGAAAACAAAAAATACAAACAAAATCTGAAATCAAATCTAACAACTCAATTACAAAATAGGTTTATTAACAAAATAAATTATTATTAAAAACAGAAACATATTAAACTAGAGCAAACAAAATATAAAAATGAAATAAATTATTTAAACAAAATATATCAAAAATTAAATATTAAACAATTAACAGGAAAAAAAACTAGATTCTTAACTAATTGCATTGGACAACTAAACAAAAAATTGACTAAATTATAACTAAAAAATTAAAAAAATATGGGAAATGTAAAAAAAAAACTACAAGAGCACAATGAGTAAAAATTTATTTAATTAAATTTTAAATAAATTAAAAAAATTATCTAAAACAATCTTAAGAAAATTTGCATAGATTATGAACAAATAAAATTCTACAAAAA
Source organism: Stomorhina lunata (assembly GCA_933228675.1). Taxonomy (NCBI): domain Eukaryota; kingdom Metazoa; phylum Arthropoda; class Insecta; order Diptera; family Rhiniidae; genus Stomorhina; species Stomorhina lunata. The sequence goes on from OW121740.1 coordinate 175,969,227, forward strand.
CTAAACAAAAATATTTAGAAATTTTACCAAATAATGAAATGGTCAAAATGAGGAAAAAAGTAACAAACAAATTATTAAAAAAAAATTATGTAAAATTATTAGTAACCAAACAAAAAAAGAGAATAAATTGAAACACAAAATAATTAACAAAACAAAAAAAGAAAAAAGAAAACTTTATTTATATTATAGCATTATCAAATTATGGAATATTATTAAATTGTGTTAAAAATATATAAATATATAAAAATAAAAAATTAAAAAAAAAAAAATAGTTTTATTTAAAAAGATAAATAAAAAAGGAACCAAAAAAAACTGCTCCAGCTTACAGGCATGGAATAAATCAAACCAATTTGTAACACCTCGCCTCCAAGCTCTTAATTATACCCACCATCAAAAAGAATGGGGGGTATATTGAGATTGTCATTCCGTTTGTAATTTCCTTAATATTGGCTCAAAAATCAAAAACGATATATATTCTGAATCCTTATAAAATTCTAAGACGATTGAGCGATGTCCGTCTGTCTGTCCGTCTGTCTGTCTGTCTGTCTGTCTGTCTGTCTGTCTGTCTGTCTGTCTGTATGTCTGTCTGTCTGTCTGTCTGTCTGTCTGTTGAAATCGCGATAACGCCTAAACGAAAGGAGCTAGCTCACTGAAACTTAGCAAAAACATTCCTCATTTATGAGAAAATTTTGGTATTGAAATTGGGCAAAATCGGTTAACATTTGACCATAGCTCCCGTATAACCTCGTCTGGGCTAGTCGCTTATTTGCTAATAACTGACAAATTATAATAACTATGATGACAAAATTTGGTATCTAGAAGTTTTCCATAAGCACTAGGCAGCATGTAAAATTTCATCGAAATTGGTTCACATTTAACCATAGCTCCCATATAAAAAACATGCGGAAACAGCCTAAATTCCACCTGAAATTCACTTAAATGCCAATAAATGATAAACTGTAGTAGCTTTGACCACCAAATTTAGCACAAATAAGTCTTATGTGAATACCAGCCAGTGTGCAAAATTTTGTCACAATCGGTCACCATTTGACCTAGCTCCCGTATAAAAAACTTACGGAAACACAAAAATACAAAAAGAAAAGGGGGTTTATGTCCGTCTGTCCGTTAGATAAAAGCGCGATAGCGCCTTAACTGAAAGGGCTATAGCAACAAAATTTTACAAAAGCAAGTCTTATGTGAATGCCAGCCAGTGTGCAAAATTTTGTTACAATCGGTCACCATTTGACCATAGCTCCCATATAAAAAACTTATAGAACCACAAAAATACAAAAAGAAAAGGAGATTTATGTCCGTCTGTCCGTCAGATAAAAGCGCGACAGCTCCTTAACTATAAAAGCTAGAGAGACAAAATTTTACAAAAGTATTTCTGATATGTAACAAAAGTTGTATACTGAAAATGGGCAAAATCGGTTCACATTTAGTTAGAGCTCCCATAAAACCCCGCCCCGGGAAACACATGAATGCTGATAAATTGAATACAATTGTAATAGCTATGACGACTAAATTTAGTATAGAGAAGTTTTATACAACTATTGGTCAGTATATCAAATTTTATAGGAATCGGTCCATATTTGACTATAACTCTCATATAAAATACACTCCCGGAAACCAAAAAATATTTAGCAAGGACCAGTTAAAAGCTATTAAATTAGAAACTGTGATAGCTATTGCCACTAAATTTTGCAAAAATAAGCTTTACATAAATACCAACCAGTATGTAAAATTTTGTTACAATCGGTCAACATTTGGCTATAATTCTTATATGTATATATATATTACATCCCCTTTTTTTATATCTACAATTAAAAAGATTCGGAGGTACAAGCAGCATATTAAGATTTGTATATGGTAGATGCATTAGGACCTCCTTACAAAATATATGGACCAGTCGTATTACTATCAACTTCTTTATCCTAACTAATGTTAAGCTAAAGGAAAAGTATTTAACAACTTATTAATGTAAAACCATACCCGGTTGTGATAACGAATTTTGTTCAAAGTAAATAAATACTAGCGAAACCACTTACATACTTTTGAATGTTGAACTATAAAGCTACTGCAACCGAAGTTATTCCAAATATTTTACCAACAATGACAACTAGCGTAACAACTTTTTTCCAATTTGGTCCACGTTTTGAATTTGCTGCACCCTCGTATATATATGAGATATGTTTCTAAATTTAACACAACTTGATGGTGGGTATATAAGATTCGGCACAGCCGAATATAACACTCTTACTTTTTTTTTATTTTATTCAATAAAGCCCCCTATTAACTTATTACACGTATTCCAGCGATTTTTCAACATCTCGTCCGAAAATCATTTTCCGGAAGGTCTGCATAATACTCCTCCGTCAAGTCGACGATTTTCTCGAGTGAGCTGAATCTTTTGAGGTTTGTTAACAGATAATATTTCTACGGAAAAAATCGGACAAATACGGTGAATGCGACAGCAATTGGAGGCGTAAGTCACTGATTTTAGCCGTGGATGCGATGATATTGTGCGCACAGTGGGTTGAAAAAAAAATTTAGGGAAATAATTTAAGAACTTTTAATCGGTAAGCTTGATTATCAAATTTTACATCGCTATTGATCGGCTAAAGATTTTTTATCAATTCTTTTTTTGAGTGACTTATAATTTCTTAGAAGTCAAATAAACAAATTTTATAAAAATCTGGAGAAATTTGCATTCGGTATTAGCAAAATTCTAGAATATAAGTCGTGAAAAAGTTGATTTTTTTGTTGAATATCTCATAAACTATAGGAGATAAGAAATCTTTTATATCGTATCAAAAAGGTGGGCTCTGGATCGTTTTTAATTTTCAAAAAACGGTGCCTACTTTTAGGGCATGTAGCTCCTCTCCTCATAAGTCTACAGACTACAAATTCTAAAATTAAACTCGAAGTACCTGGTTGACCGAGCCTTGTTCGGAGCCTTATGATACGCATTTCTAGGCTAATTTTAAAGTTTTCATATATTTTATTTTATAAAGTAATAGCCAACTAAAATAAGTTGGATTATTAATTTAGAATAGTTTTATGCATTGCAAAGTTTCAAGATCAATTCATTTTTAATAATTTTGGAAATTGGTCATACCAAATTAGAAACATCCCTCTACTCATGCGCATGATCATAGCATGATCAAATGCACAGTTTACGATCTAATTCACTTTAAGTAATTTTCAGTGCCGTCACCTGTCGGAAATTTTTCATACCAATGATGAAACCTTAATCCGCTTATGCGCAGTAACTTTGCGAACGACTAGGCATGATCAAGATCAAATTTAATTCACTTTGAGTAATTTTCAGTCGCGGCACCTGCCGGAAATTATTAATACCAACTAAGAAATTTTCGTCCGCTCATGCGCAGCAACTTTACTAAAGAAATAAAATAAAACAAATTTTATAAAAATCTGGAGAAATTTGGATTCGGTATTAGCAAAATTCTAGAATATAAGTCGTGAAAAAGTTGATTTTTTTGTTGAATATCTCATAAACTATAGGAGATAAGAAATCTTTTATATCGTATCAAAAAGGTGGCTTCGTTTTTAATTTTCAAAAAACGGTGCCTACTTTTAGGGCATATAGCTCCTCTCCTCATAAGTCTACAGACTACAAATTCTAAAATTAAACTCGAAGTACCTGGTTGACCGAGCCTTGTTCGGAGCTTTATGATACGCATTTCTAGGCTAATTTTAAAGTTTTCATATATTTTATTTTATAAAGTAATAGCCAACTAAAATAAGTTGGATTATTAATTTAGAATAGTTTTATGCATTTTGTTCGATCAACACATGATTAAATGCAAAGTTTTTAAGATCAATTCATTTTTAATAATTTTGGAAATTGGTCATACAAAATTGGAAGCATACCTCTACTCATGCGCGTGATCAAATGCACAATTTACGATCTAATTCACTTTGAGTAATTTTCAGTGGCGCCACCTGTCGGAAAATTTTCATATTCACCTCCTCAATAGCCATTTGAAATTTCATGATAATCAATTTATGTCATTTCTGGCTGAGGACCTAATAAGGGAGCTAGCATCAATTGTGGATCGATTGTTATCAAGTTTCGGCTATCTATCGGCTTGTATTTACGAAATATTTATCTGTGTAAAGTTTTAGTAATAAAATGCAGTTATTTTTCTATTCATACGCGTTTTTGTGGGTATTTTCAAGACTTTTGAGAATGTCAAACCGATTCCAAAAAAATTAATATTACTAAAATACAATGAAATTTGTGGCTGTAAAGGGTCAAAAACTTTATTCCGGGAAGGCATCCCTATGGGAGGTACCTGAAATAGAAATTCGATTTTGGCCAAAAAGCATAGGGATCATCCTTGGATGAAAATATGAGTGCCTATTTCAAATTTCATAAAATTATATTTGAAGCTACCACCTGTACATTGATAACAAGCTCACATGGATATCCGCCCAACCAATCAGCCGGACGGACATTTTCAGATAGTGATTCTGAGTGGATCGGTATACTAAAAGGTGAGTCTCAGACCAATATTTCTAAGCGTTGCACACATCAGCACAAACCCAATATATGGTGGTGAAGGGTATAAAAAAATTAAGTTCCCAATAAACAACCCTTTGTTCTTATAAAAAATCATTTTCTTTTAAAAAAAATGTATATATATAAAAACATTTTAATATCGAAAAAAATTGTATAGAAACATTTTTGTACATATTAAATGTTTTTCTTTGTAGCAAAAAAAAAAAAAAAAAAATTATGCAGAAAATTATATATTATACATTTTTATATAAATTTTTTAGAAACATCAAATATTTTTTAATCGAAAAAAAATTTCTATATAAAATTTTTATATCGAAAAATTTTCTATATAAAATTGTTGTGTTATAATTTCGTATAAATCAAGGATTCTTTATCAATTATTGCCGTTATAGACCCATAATTTAATCACAATTCAAGAAAATTGTGATTAAATCATTTGGCGTTCGTTTCCTAAGTCTTTTGTTTTGTATTCAACATCATTAAATATCAATAATTCAAGTTTTAATTAATATGAATTTCCTGTGTTTCGCAAAGGAGAGGTTGCAGACACACACAAATATTTGCTATCCCAGTACCCAGTAAGAACAGTGTCAAACGTTTGAAATATGATGACTTTTACATTTGATATCAAACGTTTTTTTCAAACTTTTTTCAAACCTGAACAGATGTTTGAGATTCACATTCATTTTCAAATGAGGGTTCATTTGAGAATAAACGCTTGAAAAATGATAGTTTCTCAAATTGAGAATAAAGGTTATTCTCAAATCATTATCAAACCGTAAGATGATTTGATAATAATTTGAAAAATGGTGTTATATAAATTTGACATCAAACCTTATTTCAAAATTTTTTTAAACATTAAAAAAAATAATGTAAAAAAAATTAATGTTTAAGATATTTTAATGGAATGGCATTGCATTTCAAAGAAATTCGTTATTTCTTTCGGATTTTTTAAAATTGATCCATATTTGACAATAAAACCTTGCTTAAAAATGTCAAGATTAAAAATTCAATAATATTCATACGCATAAGTAAATTTTCTTTGTTTCTTAACATTTTTTTTTACCTAACAATAAAAAAAAGAATTCAAATATGATGCACCGTTTTCAAAAACAAAATAAACAAACTCAAAAATATCGAAAATACAACGCCATTTTATTTATGTTCCACATGTAGATGATATCCACATTTGAAAAACATTTGAGAATGAGGTTTGATAATGATTTGAGAAAAAAGGCATTTCTCAATTTGAGAATAAAGTCCCCTTTTTGTTGAGAACGCTATTATTCTTAAATCAGTATCAAATCAGTATCAAACGTTTGACCTTTGAAAAAAGATTTATTTTCAAAACATCCTCAATTTGAGAATAAACCTTTTTTCTTACTTGGTAAGAACAGTGTCAAACGTTTGAAATATGATGACTTTTACATTTGATATCAAACGTTTTTTTCAAACCTAAACAGGTATTTGAGATTCACACTCATTTTCAAATGAGGGTTCATTTGAGAATAAACGTTTAAAAAATGATAGTTTCTCAAATTAAGAATAAAGGTTATTCTCAAATCATTATCAAACCCTAAGACGATTTGAGAATAATTTAAAAAATGGTGTTATATAAATTTGAATTTGATTTAAACATTAAAACAATAATTTATGCTAAAAAAATAATGTTTAAGATATTTTAATAAAATGGCATTGCATTTCAAAGAAATTCATTATTTATTTCGGATTTTTTAAAATTGATCCATATTTGACCATAAAACCTTGCTTAAAAAATGTCAAGATTAAAAATTCAATAATATTCACTTATGCATAGGTAAATTTTCTTTGTTTCTTAAATTTTTTTTACCTAACAATAAAAAAAATTATATTTTAAGCAAAAGAATTCAAATATGATGCACCGTTTTCAAAAACAAACTCAAAAATATGAAAAATACAACGCCATTTTATTTATGTTCCACATGTAGATGATATCCACATTTAAAAAACCTTTGAGAATGAGGTTTGATAATGATTTGAGAATAAAGGCATTTCTCAATTTGAGAATAAAGTCCCCTTTTTGTTGAGAACGCTATTATTCTCAAATCAGTATCAAATCAGTATCAAACGTTTGACCTTTGAAAAAAGATTTATTTTCAAATCATCCTCAATTTGAGAATAAACCTTTTTTCTTACTGGGATGTTAGGATGTCACCAACACACCCAACAAAACAAACACAACAAAACTTTAAAAGACAAGACAACAAACAAAACAAATAAACAGACAAATGGAAATAAACATAAAAATAACAAGTAAGAAAGCGCTATAGTCGGTCAAGCCGACCATACGATACCCTTCACCACTAAGGTCAAAGGTGTTATTTTTCCTGTATAAAGACAAATATTTGCAAAATTTTGCCATCATACAAACATTTTCTCCAAACTTGTATATTCAACCTGTTTCCGTCATTTGCACTTATATGAGAGCTAGAGTCAAATGTGGACCGATTATCTCGAAATTTGGCGAGTTGACTACAGTTGTTACAAAAATTATGTATGCGAAAAATAAACTCAAAATTTTCATTATCTTTAGATTTACGAGCGTTTTAGTGATTTTTTGTCTCATTTAGTGCGTTTTTAAAGAAGAGTTTGTATGGGAGCTATGGTCAAATGTGGACCGATTTCAACGAAATTTGATACAGTGATTTAAGTTTACATAAGCAGTATCTGTTTTAAATTTCATGAAAAAATATTGATATTTGTGGCCAATATATCAATTCCGGGAAGTGGGACCTATGGGAGGTACCATAAATAATGAACCGATTTTGACCAATTTCAATAGCCATGGTCCCATTGTCAAAAAAATTATCTATGCCAAATTTCATCAAATTATCTTTAGAATTGCGACCTGTAGTTTGATTACAAGGTTTATATGAGGGTCCAGCCAGCCAGCCAGCCAGCCAGATGGACGGACGGACGGACATCACTAAATCGACTCAGAAAGTGATTATAAGCCTATTGGTATACTAAAAGGTGGGTCTAAGAAAAATATTTCTATGCGTTACAAACATCAGCACAAACTTATAATACCCTTTCCACCTATGGTGGTGAAGGGTATAAAAATAACACTTGAAATTAAATAAGTGAAATGAACTGAATTGATAACAACAGCAACAACTAAAACCTAAGCTACGAATTAAACATGCAAAACAGTTGACATTATAAGAGAGAACGACAAGCAAGAGAAAGAGGAGAGGAAATCAAAAACAAAAAAAACGAAATGAAATGAAAACAGCAGAAAACATTTTAACGTGTGGATACATATCAAGAAACTAACTCATTCCCACATAAATTGTGCGCGTTGTCAAATTAAAAATGCCTAATGAGATGTTGTTGCCTGCCACCAATATTAAACTTTAAGTATCATCAACATCCAGGATGAGACAAGCAAAATATATACAACATACAGCAAACAGCAACAGCAAAGACAACCAACGACAGCAATAATATGTACAAAAGGATGGATATAACGACAACAGAAATAACATTAATACCACTACTGCAGATCAGATCTGATCACACCAAATACAACAATAACAACAACATTGCTTATTTATTCCAGCCGAGACTAAAGCAGTCAGCCGTTCAGGCATGCAACCAACCAGACAGACAAACAAATAAACTAAAAGCCTGACTGCCATAACAACATTCAGTCAAGAAAACAGCCAGCGAATCTTCCATACCTTCTTCCATGGCTGTTGGTAAGTACCACCACAATGCAAACATAATGCACTAAAAACTGAAGAAAAATGCATTAGAAACCAATAAGTATATCGAGTTACTTACAATAGAATTGTTGAATGTTTATGTTCATTTTCGTACTTATTTTTGTTTCATTTCCATTTTATTATTTATCTTCCAGTCAAGCAGCCGCAGAAACATCAACTCAACTCATCTCAACTTTTTGGGCATAAAGCTTTTCAAGTATCCATGATCATACTGAACTACGCTCGTACTTTGGTTTGTTAAAGAAGCCAAATTGTTGCTGCCTTTAAGTAGATATTTAGTTTTGCTGCAACTACTAGAAAGGAGATGTGGATGAATTGCTAGGGTTTGGTCATCATCATCATCGTTTCCATCATTATTATACCTAGAATATGAGGATAAAACAAGTTCTCTGTCTTTCTATACATACACAGTTCATGATTCAAAGTTCTCTCAAGTCATATTTACTGTGTGTTACCACAAAGACGTTCGGGGGTCCAGTGATGCATGCACAGATTTGGATAAATACAAATGACATGGGAATAAATTCCACTCATCTAAAGGTGTATGCTTATTTTTCATATCTTAAAGATGTTGCTGCTGTTAAGGATGTTGTTTTTACACAAAAGCTTAAGTGGTTGTACATCGACATGATCATCGCCATGAAAATATGCATTTGGTAGGAGATGATTAAGTGAGGTGAGAAAATAATATATTAATGATGCTTAGACACTTGTAATCACCAGGTGAGTGAGATTTTTTTTCAAAGTAATATTTTGTTAGAACATGTATTGTGATCTATGTACTCGTACATTTGATGTTGAAATTTGATCAAGCAAAATCTGGTAGAAAAATTTTTTAAATTTTTATACAATTTTTTTTCTTTAAAACAAATCTTCTGCCATTTTGGACTTTTTTTGCACCAGTATAGAACTTCTGGGTATTTTGAGCGGAAACTAAACCAAGTGTGTTTTACAGACCATCCAAAAACTAATGGAAAGTTTGATCGAAAGTGCTTGGTCTGACGTTCTCATGATTGAACACAACAATTTTTCTGTTGACAAGTTCTGGACTTTCTAATTAAAGTTTTTACTGCAATTTCGTTAATTTTTAACTGCAGATATCAGAATCAATTAATTTGAACATTTTGTAGAATCTCACAAAAACTTTGTATCCAATCCCATCAGAAGAATGATAATGTTTAACCTAATACGGCAATCCTTAATTTTTGAAGTAGATATCAGAATCAATTTGAAAAGGTTGTAAAATCTAATAACGACCAATTTCTATCCAATCCCATCAGAATTCCAAATTGAAATTAGATCCACGAAAATTTTTCCTCCGATTTTTTTTAATGATTAATCGACGAGAAGGAATTTTATTTTTTATCTTTAAATTATCAAATCAAAAGCTAGCAGAAAGAATCAAATAGATTACTTCAGTGATATCCTATTAATATAACTTCTTTTAGAGATTTTAGTGAGAGTTTTATCGGAAACTAATACATTTTCGACATTACTATGTCTTTAAAAAGCCGGATTTAGATATCCATTTAAGTCTGATTAGACCATTTGAACCACATAAATCAATTGTTCAGTTCAAAACAACTTAGAAAAGCCACAGTCGGTCAAGCCCGACTATATGATACCCTTCACTTTTTGACCGACCAACTATTCAACAAGTTTTCTTAGTGACATTTGCTACATTTTTTAAAAATTTTGTAATTTTAGTAGTGAGTTAGGGTCAATTTTGGATCGATTGTAACCAAATGTTGCCTGTCGGTTTATATTTACAAAATATTTATCTGTGCAAAGTTTTAGTAATAAAATGCAATTATCTTTAGATTTTTAAGCGTGGGTATTTAAAAGACTTTTGAGAATATGACTTGTATGGTCAAATATGGACCTACAAAATCGTAGAAAATTTTTTGATTTTAAAATCTTTTTATATAAAATTCTTATTAAATAAATTAAATATATAGATTTTTCTATAGAAATTTGAACATTTCTTAAAAAATTAGTTTGTACAAATAATTTTTTGATGTAAAAGTTTTTCTACAAAAAATTTAAAACCAAAATATAAATACATTTCAATAAAAAATACGATGATAAAACAAAAGGCTTATCCATCTACTTATAAATGAAAAATATTGCTATGACAAAATTTGACTTTGATATTTTTATAATTCGCTAGAAACTTGCCTTATTCTTAAACATGTCATATGTTCAAAACAAAAGACTTAAGATACAAACTTTTTGCTCACAATTGAAATATTTGTTCTTTTTAAAAAAAAAATTTTATATAAAATTTTAATAAAAAATTGTTTATATAAAATAATAATAATTTTTAGGAAAAATAATTATAAAATAATAATATAAAAAAAATTCTATTTAAAATTTCAATATCGAACAATTTTTTATTAAAAATCTCAATATCGAAAAATTTTCTATCAAAAATTTTAATATTGAAATATTTGCTATGTAAAATTATAATATCGAAAAATTTTCTAATAAAAAAATCGAAAATTTTTCAATTCAAAACTTTAATTTAGAAAAATGTTCTTTTCAAAATGTTAATATGAAAAATTTTTATACCGAAAAATGTGTTATATAAAATTTGAATATCTAACATTTTTTATATAATATTTTAATATCGAAACACTTTCTATATAAAATTTTAATATCGAAAAATTTTCTATATAAAATGTTAATATCGAAAAATTTTCTATATAAAATTTTAATATCGAAAAATTTTCTATATAAATTTTTCTATACAAAATTTTAATATCAAATAATTTACTTTATGTTGAAAAATTTTCTATTCCAAATTTTTATATCAAAAAATTTTCTATTAAAAATTTGAATATCGAACAATTTTCTGTTTAAAATTTAAATATCGAAATATTTTTTATATAAAATTATAATATCGAAAAATTTTCTAATCAAAATTTTAATATCAAAAAATTTTCAATTCAAAACTTTAATTTAGAAAAATGTTCTTTTAAAATTGTTAATATTAAAAATGTTTTTTTAAAACTTTTTATACTGAAAAATGTTTTATATAAAATTGTAATATCTAAAAATTTTTTATATAACATTTTAATACCGAAAAATTTTCTATATAAAATTTTAATATCGAAAAGTTTTCTATATAAAATTTTAATATCGAAAAATTTTCTATATAAATTTTTTCATACAAAATTTTTATATCAATAATTTTACTATTGAATATTTTTGTATCAAAAAATTTTCTATTTCAAATTTTAATATCGAAAAATTTTCTATTCAAAATTTGAATACCGAAAAATTTTCTATTCAAAATTTTAATATCAAAAAATTTTCTATTGAAAATTTTAATATCAAAAAATTTTCTATACAAAATTATAATATCGAAAAATTTCTATTAAAAATATTAATATCAAAAATTTTCTATTCAATATTTTAATATCGAAAATTTTATATTCAAAATTTTAATGTCTAAAAATTTTCTATTTAAAATTTTTACTCACAATTTTTATATCGAAAAATTTTCTATATTCTTATATACACCAAAGTATTGCCGACTTCGTCTTTTTGCTTATGTAACGCCAATTCCTAAAAAGAAATAGCAAATAAAACTGGGACTTACAGCCCAATTCCAATTACCGTATTCGTAAAGCTACTAAGCGACTGTAAGCATGGAATTAGCGGGTAATGTATTTTTTAAACAACCATGTGAGTTTAAGGACACCGCTCTCAATAGGTTTATGACATTCTAAAAACATAAAAACTTCACATAATTCTCATTACACATAATTCTCATTTAGTCCATGTCAGTGCAAGCCGACAAAAGCATAGCATAGCTGTATTTTTCTTTTGTTGTTTTTGTTGTAACAGCTTTAACATTTAAAATTGTATAACTTTGTTGTTTACGGGAATCTGTATGGAGATCAAGGTCAAAAAATTGACACTGGATTGAGAATTGAAAATGTATGTGGTATCATGAGGAATCTAACAAACTGGGTATACGTTTTAAACGGTTTTTGCGGGACCAAAAGAAGTATCTGTTGCTCCATCCCGATCTCAGTTAAACCAGAACGACTCTTGTTTTCTTCTGTTGTGGGAGACTTCCTAATACAAATTTCATGCGATAAACTAAAATCGCGCAGTTGGTGGCGTCTCTTTGGTGTCATTTAATGCTGCCATTTACGAGGTATGCTCTAAAGGATCAAGTACATATTTGCTGTCCTCATACAGGCGAAGATCTTTCCTTACGTGCCTCGGGAAAAATGCCAACTATGTGATGTTAAAGTTTGAATGATTTCTCCAATGAATTCCCAAAAGGAACTGCTGAGATAGCATAATGTTGTGTTTCTTTTCTGGAAGGATCTCAAGAAGATGATGTGATGTGGTATTTTGTAGGCAGCCTGTTATCACATAGCGACGCTGGAATGCAAATGGGATGCAATTGTTGCCTGGGTTTCCGGCTAACAGGTAATAACTGTATTCAATTCCTACTTACACCTCCTCGTGGTACATCCTGGAAACCTGAGCAACGTAGTTGAAGATGCGGTAAACAACCCGAGTGGGATTCTAGGTCAGGGCTAACGTGTGGTTGAGTTATCTTAGAGCCATTTCGACGTATGTGGTCTAAGGGTCTAAGATAATTGTACTTGGTAAAGTACGAAACTGTAGCGTCTGTTCAACATGTTAGTTGCGGCTGCAAGCGAGCATCTGTCTCGGATCGAGCGGCGCTCGCATTACAAACGTGGCTCTAGTCTTTGGACTCATCATCAATCGACTTAGCACTTACAATGTTTTAAGCAGTTAAAGAAAAAACATTATAGAATATACTACTCCAAGGGGTAATCAAGTGAGAAATCCCCCTGCTACGGCAGCTGGCACAAGGATTTTGGAGGTGCCTAATCCATGCAAGAACATCCTGATGAATGAAACCAGAGGCCCTATGCTTCACTGGGAGTCAAAGATAACAGAAGGAGAAGAAGACGCTGACCACAATGGAGTTGCATAATTTGCCATTGACCGACCAATCATTTGTGAAATATGTCGGTCATCGAGATAATATTATATAGAGTTTTTTGCAATGCTCGATCTTCAATAACTAATGTTGGAAAAAACTGACTATCTGGTGTTTTAGTTAAGAAGAAATAGAGATACTGTAGATTTTTTTGGATTCTGGTGAGTGAATAAAATGATAGTTCCTATTTGGTACTTAAACTATCTTTATTTTTATGAGGACTACCTTTTATTAATTATTGTCAATGATACAAATGAAAACAGCTTCCAAAAAGTAGCGATTACCCTGTTGGATTTCTTAGCAATGTAATTCTAATATAACTACTAAAACGTTCAAGAATTTCACTCCATTTTATTGTCTTACCGATTACCCTACTTACATATCGAAACATTTACTTTCATTTTGGTGGCCAACAAATTAAAATTAAATCTGTGTAATTCATTAATAAAACTCATTCTCAAGTATTTAAATTACAGATTATTTAGAAAATTTCACAAAAGAAAAAAAGAATGCATTTTATACGCTCCTGACTCATATGGCAAAAATATTATAGCACTGATACATTCACTCACTTACTGTTTGTTGGCTTGTTGGCTTACTGGCTGGCTGGACGACTGATCCTGCGGCAGACAACAGTCAAAATCCGAATTAAATTCACACACACACTGGGCTTCTTCCCAAGGCTGGGTCGCATGTTAAAATCCATTAAAGCAACACTAAATATACAACAACAACAAAAAAAACTTTAAATAAAAAAAAATTCAATAAAACCGAAACGAAAAATTAAAATTAAATACCAACAAGGGCATTAAGCACTAACCACAATAACCAGAATCAACAAAATATACGAGTATGTTTCTATGTTACTCCAAACCGTTCTCCATCCGTTCATCTAACCGTCCGTCCATCTGCACTGTTTGTCAGTCAGTTTACGTGGTATGTAGTTATGTGGAGAACAAGACTGAACACAGTTCAGAACACAAGAGAAATCAGCGGCTAACATCTACAAATGAGCCGGCAAAGAAATTACAGCAACAGCAACAACAACAACCAACGACATCAGACAAACTTAACTGACTGCAACTATAACTTCGATTTCTTTAGTACAAACAGCTAAGTTTTGTCTGTCTGTCTATCTGACTGTTGGCCGAACGCGTGAGATGTGTGAATTCGATTTCAGGAAAAAAAAAAACAAAAACATAACCATCGAAATGAAATGATTGCAAAAAATAAAATCCTAACCACATTACAAGGAAGCCCAACACATGGGAAACAACTTTAACGACATCAAGCAAAAAGTTTTAAAAAGGTATCTGAGATGAATGCAACTACAGTCGGTATTGCAGATTTTTGCATTCTTACTCTATATGCGTTAATAGAACAACCGAACTCGGGATTATGGATTTATCATGAACGGTTTTTGTTTGGTTTGTTCCTGACCTATTGCTAAAACTTGTGGGGATGTAGAGATTTTAGTTCGAAGGAAACCAAAGTCTGGTTCAAACTAAAAAGTTTGACAACAAGGAATTGAAATTATCTGAGCAAATGCCGAACAGAATTAATGAGAGAGGATCAGTTCAGTTTTGAATCTGTTAAATCTATTGTGAATATGTTTTTTAGACAGCTTTCAAAGCTTTCTAAAAATTTGCTTTAATAGAACATCCGAACTCGGGATCATGGATTCATTATAAATGATTTTTGTTATATGTTCCTGAGCTATTGCTAAAACTTGTGAGGATGTAAAGATTTGAGTTTGATGACAACCAAAATCTGGTTCAAACTAAAAAGTTTGATGACAAGCAATTGAAATTATCTGAACAAATGCCGAATATTTCAGAAGTTCACAGAATCAATGAGAGAGGATCAGTTCAGTTTTGAATCTTTTAAATCTATTATGAATATGTTTTTTAGACAGCTTTCAAAGCTTCCAAATTTGCGTTAATAGAACATCCGAACCCCGGTTCATGGATTTTTTATAAACGATTTTTGTTATATGTTCCTGAACTAAAGCTAATATTTGTGGGCATGTAGAGATTTGAGTTCGAAGATAACCAAAGTTGGGTCAAACTAAAAAGTTTGATAACAAAGAATTGAAATTATCTGTACAAATGCCGAATATTTCGGAAGTTCACAGAATCAATGAGAGAGGATCAGTTCAGTTTTGAATCTTTTAAATCTATTGTGAATATGTTTTTTAGACTGCTGTAAAGCTTTCAAAAAATTTGCTGTAATAGAACATCCGAACTCGGGATCAATGATTCATTATAAACGATTTTTGTTATAAATTCCTGAACTATTGCTAAAACTTGTGGGGATGTAGAGATTTGAGTTCGATGACAACCAAAATCTGGTTCAAACTAAAAAGTTTGATAACAAGGAACTGAAATTATCTGAGCAAATGCCGAATATTTCAGAAGTTCACAGAATCAATGAGAGAGGAACAGTTTAGTTTCGAATCTCTTAAATCTACTGTAAATATATTTTTTAGACAACTTTTAAAACTTTCAAAAAATTTGCGTTAATAGAACATCCGAACTCGGGATCACGAATTTTCTATAAACGAATTTTGTTATATATTCCTGAACTAAAGCTAATATTTGTGGGCATGTAGAAATTTGAGTTCGAAGACAACCAAAGTTTGGGTCAAACTAAAAAGTTTGATAACAAAGAATTGAAATTATCTGTACAAATGCCGAATATTTCGGAAGTTCACAGAACCAATGAGAGAGGATCAGTTCAGTTTTGAATCTTTTAAATCTATTGTGAATATGTTTCTTAGACTGCTTTAAAGCTTTCAAAAAATTTGCTGTAATAGAACATCCGAACTCGGGATCAATGATTCATTATAAACGATTTTTGTTATAAATTCCTGAACTATTGCTAAAACTTGTGGGGCTGTAGAGATTTGAGTTCGATGACAACCAAAATCTGGTTCAAACTAAAAAGTTTGATAACAAGGAACTGAAATTATCTGAGCAAATGCCGAATATTTCAGAAGTTCACAGAATCAATGAGAGAGGAACAGTTTAGTTTCGAATCTCTTAAATCTACTGTAAATATATTTTTTAGACAACTTTTAAAACTTTCAAAAAATTTGCGTTAATAGAACATCCGAACTCGGGATCATGGATTTTCTATAAACGAATTTTGTTATATATTCCTGAACTAAAGCTAATATTTGTGGGCATGTAGAAATTTGAGTTCGAAGACAACCAAAGTTTGGGTCAAACTAAAAAGTTTGATAACAAAGAATTGAAATTATCTGTACAAATGCCGAATATTTCGGAAGTTCACAGAATCAATGAGAGAGGATCAGTTCAGTTTTGAATCTTTTTAAATCTATTGTGAATATGTTTTTTAGACTGCTGTAAAGCTTTCAAAAAATTTGCTGTAATAGAACATCCGAACTCGGGATCAATGATTCATTATAAACTATTTTTGTTATAAATTCCTGAACTATTGCTAAAACTTGTGGGGATGAAGAGATTTGAGTTCGATGACAACCAAAATCTGGTTCAAACTAAAAAGTTTGATAACAAGGAATTGAAATTATCTGAGCAAATGCCGAATATTTCAGAAGTTCGCAGAATCAATGAGAGAGGATCAGTTCAGTTTTGAATATTTTAAATCTATTGTGAATATGTTTCTTAGACAGTTTTCAAAGCTTTCAAAAAATTTGTTTTAATAGAACATCCGAACTCGGGATCATGGATTTTCTATAAACGAATTTTGTTATATATTCCTGAACTAAAGCTAATATTTGTGGGCATGTAGAAATTTGAGTTCGAAGACAACCAAAGTTTGGGTCAAACTAAAAAGTTTGATAACAAAGAATTGAAATTATCTGTACAAATGCCGGATATTTCGGAAGTTCACAGAATCAATGAGAGAGGATCAGTTCAGTTTTGAATCTTTTAAATCTATTGTGAATATGTTTTTTAGACTGCTTTAAAGCTTTCAAAAAATTTACTGTAATAGAACATCCGAACTCGGGATCAATGATTCATTATTAACGATTTTTGTTATAAATTCCTGAACTATTGCTAAAACTTGTGGGGATGTAGAGATTTGAGTTCGATGACAACCAAAATCTGGTTCAAACTAAAAAGTTTGATAACAAGGAATTGAAATTATCTGAGCAAATGCCGAATATTTCAGAAGTTCGCAGAATCAATGAGAGAGGATCAGTTCAGTTTTGAATCTTTTAAATCTATTGTGAATATGTTTTTTAGACAGTTTTCAAAGTTTCAAAAAATTTGTTTTAATAGAACATCCGAACTCGGGATCATGGATTTTCTATAAACGATTTCTGTTATATGTTCCTGAACTAAAGCTAATATTTGTGGGCATGTAGAGATTTGAGTTCGAAGATAACCAAAGTTGGGTTAAACTAAAAAGTTTGATAACAAAAAATTGAAATTATCTGTACAAATACCGAATATTTCGGAAGTTCACAGAATCAATGAGAGTGGATCAGTTCAGTTTTGAATCTTTTAAATCTATTGTGAATATGTTTTTTGGACTGCTTTAAAGCTTTCAAAAAATTTGCTTTAATAGAACATCCGAACTCGGGATCAATGATTCATTATAAACGATTTTTGTTATAAATTCCTGAACTATTGCTAATACTTGTGGGGATGAAGAGATTTGAGTTCGATGACAACCAAAATCTGGTTCAAACTAAAAAGTTTGATAACAAGGAATTGAAATTATCTGAGCAAATGCCGAATATTTCAGAAGTTCGCAGAATCAATGAGAGAGGATCAGTTCAGTTTTGAATCTTTTAAATCTACTGTAAATATATTTTTTAGACAACTTTTAAAACTTTCAAAAAATTTGCGTTAATAGAACATCCGAACTCGGGATCATGGATTTTCTATAAACGAATTTTGTTATATATTCCTGAACTAAAGCTAATATTTGTGGGCATGTAGAAATTTGAGTTCGAAGACAACCAAAGTTTGGGTCAAACTAAAAAGTTTGATAACAAAGAATTGAAATTATCTGTACAAATGCCGGATATTTCGGAAGTTCACAGAATCAATGAGAGAGGATCAGTTCAGTTTTGAATCTTTTAAATCTATTGTGAATATGTTTTTTAGACAGCTTTCAAAGCTTCCAAATTTGCTTTAACATCCGAACCCCGGTTCATGGATTTTCTATAAACGATTTTTGTTATATGTTTCTGAACTAAAGCTAATATTTGTGGGCATGTTTAGATTTGAGTTCGAAGATAACCAAAGTTGGGTCAAACTAAAAAGCTTGATAACAAAGAATTGAAATTATCTGTACAAATGCCGAATATTTTGGAAGTTCACAGAATCAATGAGAGAGGATCAGTTCAGTTTTGAATCTTTTAAATCTATTGTGAATATGTTTTTTAGACAGCTTTCAAAAAATTTGCTTTAATAGAACATTCGAACTCGGGGTCATAGATTTTTTAAAAACGATTTTTGTTATATGTTTCTGAACTATAGCTAGAACTTGTGGGTATGTAGAGATTTGAGTTCGAAGACAACCAAAGTTTGGGTCAAACTAAAAAGTTTAATAACAAAAGAATTAAAATTATCTGAACAAATGCCAAATATTTCAGAAGTTCACAAAATCAATGAGAGAAGATTAATTCAGTATTTAAATAAGAAACACAATTGGAACGAACGACCAATTTTTCGGAACGAATATTCGTTGTTAGAAACAGAATATATGGGTTTATTTGAAAGTGCTCACAACAGATGCGTACGACGAAATTCGTCGTGCGAATCGAATATTGCGATAGGTTTATTTCTATTTCATACGCAGAAGAATGACGACTAAACTGGTTTAGAGTGGCTGTATTTCTGTTGTAAAATATTATAAATTATATGAGTTCTTGTAAGATATGGTCACCTTACAAATTGTAAACAAAAAATTATTTCAAAATCATATTAAAAAAAATTAATTAAATATATTAATATTGTGAAAAAATAAAGAATAAAATAGAAAAAAATTGCAAATGTTGTAAGTGCGCGATATTTACGAAAGCGTGAGGGATTTGTGCAAATGGAAAATTATTAAAAATGGCGTCAACAACATTTATTCGCCCCAAATGTGTTCAATGGACGAATGTACAAGACGAATTTTTAAAGCCGAATTCGTCGCGCTGGACAAAATTAGTCGTTCGTCACAATTGTGCTTCTACCTTTCTACATTCTTAAATTTGTTGTGAATATGTTTTTTAGACAGCTTTCAAAACTTTCAAAAAATTTGAATTGCTTTCATGTGAAGAAATGTGGCCGAGGATCCACAAATCTTGAGTTCAGTTCTTGAGGGATTCGAAAAAAAAATTCACTACATGGTGATTTTAAGCATGACAACACTCGGCCACATATTGTAAGACCAGACATGCCCTGCTTCAAATAATTAAAATACGAAATCCTAATCCATCCACGGAATTTTTTACTTATTCTCCTAAGCTATTAAAGATGTTCCTAAAGTCTCAAAACAAATCCCAAAATTTCAAAGAAAAGAACAAACCCCATATGCATCATGTAAATGACTGCCCATAAATGTAGTGCAACACTTCTAAATGGTTCACCCTGCCAGAAAGCCTATACCTTTATCCTACCCGTATACTCGAACATTCAAAAGTACATACTCGAACATTTATGCCTACTCTCCGCACAAACCTGGGGCACAACTTAAAAGAATTGCAAGCTGATCGAGCAACAGTAACAGCAGTGCAAATGTCTTCGTCGTTCATTCCATCCATTCGTCTATCCCATGTTATTCATGAGATCCAAGACCACACAAATACAGGCACGCGTTCGCTGACAGCATAAAAATTGTTGAACTGGCGTTTAACGCGCGTGAACGAGGAGAGATATCATAGCGCACACACAAGACAACAAACAACAGCAATAAAAAAATTTCAAATACAAAAAAAAAAAAAAATGAAAATGAAAATAATGATGAACAAACACACATTCCATGAATGAATGAATATTGGATGGATGGACGGATGATAGTTGGATGGTTGAAAAGTAATGGTGTTAGTGTGTTGTTGCCTACACACAAATGAACAACAAAAGGTGATATTATGGTAAGAAACAGAAATGAATGTCTAACAAGACAGATAGTCAAAGAATTGAAGAAAAAAACATTCCACACAAAAGGCTATATTTTTCTTTCTAAACAGAGATTTTACACTTGGAAAAATGAATTGGTGGGGATTCTTATTTATATATTTGGCCCTTAATTCCTTGCGACACATAGGAAATGTATTCCATATATGTTTATCGGTAGTCATCACTTTCATCTCGCGCCATGATACTCCAAACTCCCTTTCTCGGTTTCCCGCTCTTAGTTTGGCGCCCCCACGTGTTTGCAGGTCTACTAGACCTTCTGGAACCTTGGGAATTTCGTTAGATTGACGATTTCTATCAGTATATGGCTTTCTTTGTGTATGTCCTAGCCAACCATTTTTCCGAGAGCCGTTTCTTGCTTGTAACGTCTCTTGATCTTGGTTAGAAATTGTAACGGTCCAGAATCTATTGACAAATACTTGTTATCTGCTCATCTCTCAACTCAAAATATTATATGTCTCACAACCATGCAAGAGCACGGATTTAACATTAATATTAAAAAACTTTGAGTTTGGTGATAGTCGAGATATTTTGAGATCTCCAGAACTTATTTAGAATACCAAAAGCTTGCTTTGCATAATCTATTTTGGACAGCTTCTCTGTTGCCCTAGCTTTTTAAGATTGTACTGGGAATTATTGACTTATCCTAAATATGTAACTAGATCACACATTTTAGAAGAAGCACTCTCCGCATTGTGGTACTACGGAAGCTAGTATGAAAGCATATCACTTGCTGCACTCGTCAAAACATTCATGTCGGCCAATATTTGTAGCACCAAGTTCGCTTTGGTTTCCACAGAAATATAAGCACAAATTTATTTCTCTCCTATACTCCATAATAGTGCAGAAAGTGTTTAACTTCTTTTTAATGTGCAAAAAAGTTGTTGTAGTGACTCAACCTCCAATTTTCTATAGATTTTGCAAATTTTGTCGCCGCAAAGGACACATGTAATGATATACCGATACTGCAGTGCCTTGCATATGTCTGAGGTGAATAACTATCATTTGTTAAATTTTATACTCTTTGCTGCGGTGCAGGAGTTCGAAAGTGACTATAATTTATGCCAAAAGTTTTCAGTTAATCTGTATTTTGTATGGTAGTCCCAAGTCTTTGAAGCTTCTAGTTCTCTTATTTTGAAATTTGATCTTATAACTTATGATTTGCTGCTAAGTTTCAAAATACCTCAATACAAATGAGTATAGGAGTTGGTGTGGCAAAGTATTTAGACGAAAGAAGCTATACATGCACTAAAGCAGATCTGTCTAAAAACACATACATTAATATTTGCATTTGTTTACCACAGCTTAGAAGCTCTTACGGCCAGATTTATATTTTTCTTCATATATTCGAGCATTTCTCATGCAATCGAGCAAAAAATTCTAATCTGGCAGCACTGACTTTAAAAAGTCAGTGCTGATCGGGACAAACATAGTTGCGTCTCGCTCATACATAGTGTGTGGGTGTGAAAGCTCAAAAGCTCTTTTGTAAAAGTTCGCACATTGTGTTGTACAGATGGACGGATCCGTACTAAAGTTCTTGCTGCTTCTCGGCGCAGCAAAAGCTTTTGGTTTTTCTTTAAACAATTTTTGGATTAATGCTAGTTCCACGAAACTATTTTAAATGATGACCAGACATTCATCGAACTAGTTAATAAACCCACACTTATAGCTGAATTATTTTAATTAAAGCTCGCTTGCAATCAGTGGTTGACCAACATAGGTTTTTGGCTAATCCCAAATTCAACAAGTCTTAGGTTGGCATACTAGCATTGGTCTCAAGGCAGTGCTCTACTTGGTTAGCTCGTCTATTAGACAAAGATGGGTAATGTTTATGAGTTTATAAAAAGGGTGAGGCCAAATACCAATTGGTTCGCTACTTTCCAATAACTTTCTATTCATCTATTCAAGCATCTTACAAATTGGGAAAAGAATAGAAAACAAAATGAAACGCTTCTAAACTAGACCAAAGACTCAATAATATAAGATGTGGCCCTTCCGTACATTGTTTTGCCTCATGGTCTTTTCGATAAGTCCCATAAAAAAGAAAGAGTTTTTACTGTAATTCGGAAACAACTAATGTATACGATTATTTAGTGAGAGAAAGCTAAGGCACACACACGTGCTCATGAAATTTATTTTTGTTTGTGCGTTTATATGCTTGTCATTGTTTTTCATCAACTTTAATTTCACTTTTGACAGAAGAAAAATCTATCGAGTGCAATATCTTTATATTATAGAGTCTTTGACTAGACTCAATTCATATGTACCGACGAAATATGCTACATCATCTGTATACATGAATAGATGATTATGACAATGTGGACTAAACATATAAGTTTTTTGAGATAAAAGCGTTCAAGAGTCATGGTTTTAATATTTGTACGACCTAAATATATCAGACCGGAATTATAAAACAACTCACCAAAGAATCGGTTCTTCAAAGCCTATTTTGGAGCTTCTCGATCGCGTACAGGAGAGAGCGATTGCTTTTATTGGTGACAGTGTGGTGTCTAAATCTATGAAATGAGTACCGCCGTAATGTGGCCCATGTTACATTGCTCTAGAATACTGCCTATTCAATTGTATATAGAGTATATACGAATTGGGTTACCATCTTTGGAAAGGGAATACTAGAGAGGTGTCGTTTTCAAATCATTCGATATATTTTTGAGATAATTATCTACTTTTTCAAAAAAAAAAAATAAAATTTGAACTTTTTTGGTTTGATTTTTTTGTGGAAATGGGGAAAATTGTCTAAAAAATATATGAGATTTTCATCACATGCTGGATTATTGAATACTTTAATTGCACATCATGTCTATTTTTAGATCAGTGCGCCATTTGTTTTATTTAGATGCATTATTTCAAGCTTTTTGATTTACAGTCCATTTTTTTATTTTACATCGATTTCGTGTTATTGCTGTAGACTTACCGCCGATGGAGCATGCTGTGGTAATTAATAACTTTAATAGAAATTAATAATTACAAAAATTGATGTCGCCGTGACCGGTACTCGAACCAAGGCTCATTGTGATATGTTATACTTAGTAGTCCACGTATTAACTACACTCAGGGAAAAAACGTGCTGATAATAAGATTTTCTGCTTGAAATCGAAACTTTTTCTGCTTGAAAGTAGAGTAAATACGAAAAATCTTATTTTGAGAATAAAATCTTAATTTTTTAAGATTCTTTGTAAGATCGCAATCTTAAAAAAAATCTAAGCACAGGATCGATAACTAAGAATGTGTTCTTATTAATTAAGATTAAATTCTTAATTTTTAAGAATGCACTCTTAATTAATAAGAACATAATCTTAAATAATAAGAACGCATTCTTAATTATCGATCTTGTTCTTAGAACTTTTTCAAGATTGCGATCTTACAAACAATCTTGAAAAATAAGATTTTATTCTTAAAATAAGATTTTTCGCATTTACTCTACTTTCAAGCAGAAAAAGTTTCGATTTCAAGCTGAAAATCTTATTATCAGCACGTTTTTTCTTATTATAATATTCGTATTTGGTGGTAAAATAAAACACATTTTTTAATATTTTTTTCCCCTTTCGAGGAATGTAATAGTATTCCTATATTTTGATTTATTTATTTTAGATTATAGGTAGTTAGTAAAAAATTGTATCCTTAAAATACCTTGACTTCATCTTCCGTTGGAAAAAGTGTGCATATTTCTGTCAATATATCTTGGAAATCGTGAGAATGAAGAGAGAGATCCTTTTTTAGAATTTGATGTACTGTAATCTGGATCAGCTCATCACGATAGTTATTGTTTAAATCTTTGTGTGAAGCATAAAATTCTGGGATGTTTTTGCCACTTAGTGAATCATTCAATAATGAAGCTAAATCCTATATAAATAAACAAAAATATTTTATGTTTTGTACACATTTTAATGTATTAAGTAATTATCTAATACTTTTACCTTGTCAAACACTTTTTTGTTAACTTCCACATTTACATCCGGACATTTTTGTAGCCACTGACCTACCTTCGACGGCATCGAAAGTGTATCTTCATCAATTCCAAACTAAAGGACAAAACTATTAGTGGTTTCTAAATAAAACATTAAAACCTGTTTCTTTTTCCAGACAAATAATTTTTACATCTTCTGCTCTCATATACTGCAGACTTCTTAAAGTTACATTTGAGCCTGAAACAAATTAAATCAATATAATTTTTTATAAAGAAATTTACTTATGCATTTATAAATATGATGAAAAACTTACGCTGCAGGTACGGAAAAACGCATTCCAGATCGAATTCTTTCAAAAGATTTTTCAGCAACGCGTCATCGTCCGAGAAATCTGATGAAATTTCTTGTAAAGGGCAGTTCAATTCATACTCCCCATCACATACCGGAACTAAATTGGCTTCTATTGGAATATTTAAAAGGATCACTTCATCCGGATTAAGGTTTTCCATTTATATTTCTTATTAAATTTATATTTTTTCTCAAAAAATTAGTTTTTCACTTTTTCGCAACTACTTTGGTCGGCGGATTACAATTTATGACAAAATACTGAGAAATTTCCCTTAAACAAGCACACAAATCTACAAAATCAAGAATACGATCTTAAGATTAGAACTTACAATCTTCAAAATAAGAATAAAATCTTGAAATCAAGATTACAATCTTAAAATAAAGAATACGATCTAAAATTAAGATTTAAAATCTTATAATAAGATTAAAATCTTAAAAGCAAACAAATTACATATTTATTTTTAGATTGTATTCTCATAACTAAGAATTTATTCTTAAATTTAAGAATATAAATCTTACTGGCTATATTTTCAAGATTGAAAATTCAAGATTTCGCAATCTTATATTGTAGATTTTTTTTCTTGAAATCAGATCGTCATTTTTCTCTTAGTGTAACTAAGCCCTCATTCCTAGAGTGAAAATTGGTTCGTCCTGCAGACGTTTGACCTGTCAGCTGTAAAGTTGGAAAATTCTATGTTCAGAAAAATATGTTTTGTCGATCTTGTGGAAAGCTTTTTTATATATATAATATAATTCCCCGGCAACATTCCAATTGGAACAAGGGGTACTTCTCTCAGACAATGAGCTGCATCCGATTCTATTTTTAGACTCATTGAAAGGGACCTACGTTTTAACGCCGGCTCCGAACGGCAAATGCATTAGTTACAGAAGTTTTACATAGCCTAATACTCAATAACCAGTGGCTAGCTGAGTTATGAGGTGAACCGCCGCTTTTTTTGAAAATTTTTATTTTTTCAAGTGACTCTGGCCAGGGATCGAACTTGGGCCTCTGGTATGCTAGGCGGATGACTTACCTGCTATACCACGGCTTTTTTATAGCCAATGATAATTCAAAACTGAAAGCACTGAGCCATGTAAGATGCATATTGGTGAAGTCAAAATTTTTTGAACGAAAAATACTAAATTTTTTAATTAAAAAATCATAAAACTAAAGGTCATGAGCTGAAATATAGTTTTATAAAAATCTGATAACCGCATCAAAAGTTATAGGAATATAAAGTGGGTATGTTTTCAAAAAAATCTCGAAAAAAAGAACTTTGGACCTTCATAAAATCTAAACCAAAGCGAAATTTAAAGTTTAAAAGAACTCTAAAAATTTTATGAGTTTGAAGAATTTCATCCCATTCGGAGATGGTGTGGTTAAGTGCGTTTTTGATTTCACTCATATGCCTTCTACAATTTTCCACACTTTCAATTTCCGATCTGCTAAAACTATATAATGAATTATTTCAGCTGTTTCTGATATGGAGACCTTTACTGGCTTTTTGGCTCTTGAGCAATGTTTGCCCAGTAGTAAGTCTTTAACCATCCTCCCGCCCACAATTTTTGTAGTTCCAGCACAATGCATAGGACATGTAGGGAACATCCCCTAGGTACTCATTCTAATAAAAAAGGATCTTAAAATTCAATTGGCAGTCGATCATCGATGTATTACAATCCAAAATTTCTCTTAGTGTAGAAATTATAAAAAATACCATACAATATTGTATATTTGTTGCTTAATGTTGCAAGTTAAATGTACTCGTATGTATGCTGATCTGTTGGTGGAGAAACAAAACGAATGAAAAAAAAGAATCAATAAAAAAAACTAGATTAACAGATATTACCGATTATCGAACTCTTTAAAATTCTTAACAGACTCTCGAGTTTGGTTGGTTTCCAAACGGCAACGAATTTTCTCACACTATTTAAAAACCAATACCTTAATACTTCTTTTGTTTCTTTTATTATTTTTTAATTTTTGTTGTTGTAGTTGTTATTGTTGTCGTGTTTGTTGTTGTTGTTATCATAATTGTTGTTGTAGACAAATGTTGCATATACAATAAAAATGATACCTTTAGTGGTATAAATATACTTTATGAGCCACAAGTATGTGAACAAAAAAAGTTTGAGTTCAGTTTTATTTTTATGAAAATCATCATCACAATATTTTTTTTTGTTAAGCAAGAAACTCAAGAAATCGATAAAAATAAAACAAACAAGTGGATGTCTATGGCTGGGTTTCATTCAGTTGATATTTAAGCATTTTTCTTATTACTACCATCATACAAATTTACTTAATGATGTCCCTTCCCTCGCTGTATCATGAGTTAGCTTCAAAAATCCAATTCTTTTCATTTAAATGGGAATATTTATGTAAAAAAAAACTTCAACTTCATCATGTGTGAGTTTGAGCGAGTATGAATGCGTTATAAGCGCCACTTATTGTTGGCTGTCAACTTGAAGTTATTAAGCAAATATTAACCCTCTCTATAATCTGACTAGACAATGGCCTTAACAGCCTTAATGATGACCAAAAACAACAATAACAACAGCAAGATTCATGGAATGGTTAAAGATGTTCATGATGATGAGACACTGGTCACTTACTTACCAACACAACAACTACTTTCGCTTTATTTCGCTCCTTTAAGTCACTTTTGAGAAAAATACACAAATTTTAACACATAAAGCCTGTCCCTCTGTCTGTCTTTCTGTCATGCTAAAGTATCATCACCATCACCAACATCAACATCAGTTTTAAGATGATTTTGAAATCGTGACGAAACCGGGAGATGTCTATAAATATAACCCAAGAAAAATCTCAGTTGAGTTGATTCATGATGGAGTGGTATTTTTTCTTTTGCTTTTGGAGTGGAGTTGTTTATACATTCATATGTATCATATGTTTGATATGTACATAATGTGTATTTGGGTAGTAAAACATGTTTGATTTACTTGTTGGAAAATGACTTTGCAATATTGTTGCATATCAAAATTTATTTATCATAAATATTTAATACTTTAAGTATTTGCAACTATGTATGTATATTATCATCACATTCTGTACATTGAAGTGTAATAAGTTTTGTTGTTAAAGGTATAATTTATTATATTGCTGAAATGCTAAGTAAATGGCATGAGGTATTGTTATCTCTGTTAAGGCAAAAAGTCCAAGAATTTTCAGTTTTAATTACGAAAAAGGAAAATTAATGTATAAAAGGTAAATTTTGTAATTATTAGCTATAACAATCAGGAAGTTATATACTACTATTCTTATTCAAGGACTTATTCTCTAGGCGATTTTAAACTAAAATAGTGAATCTTGAACTTACGTTGATAAAATGAAGCATATTCCAACTTAAATTCATAGTAATCAGACTTAAATGAAGACCTTATTTTGAAAGTAGATTAATAGTAGGTTCTTATAACTAAGGTGATTTCTGAAGCGAACGTTTCGAAGGCAGACGGGTTCGTAAGAAATTGAGTTCTTAGAAAATATTCGTCTGGCTTACGTTATGTTACGTTGAGCTTTTATTGTTTTCAAATTGTTTGGTTGCCAATATATTTAAATTCAAAAGCTTTTTTATTTTTTCATAGAAAATTTTCGTTTCTAAATAAAAAAGGTAACTCTGCATTCTGTTTGTCAAAAAATATGTACTCAAAATATAATAAAAAAACAAATTTCTCACAAATAATTTTGAAAGCTAACAATTTTGTAAGAATTTCTTTGCCAATACCAGCATTTTCCGAGCCTAGGACATGGCCGTAAGCATTAACTGCTATTCGTTGACTTTCATTGCCATATACACTGATGTAAGTTGTTATTTTTAAATTCATCCATTAATAACAAAACCACTCATTCAAGGTTCATAAATAACGTATAACAGATCCTCCTCCTTTCGTGAGAATGAGATAATGCAGCCATAAGAATTTTTGTCTGATGGAGGTGAAGTGTCAACCGATTTTTGTTACGTTAGCGTCTGGGAGAAGCTTTCCTAACAAAACTCTTTGCTTGGTTTTATGATTCCTCAATCACCCAAGTGCATACAAATATGATGTGAATTTCTACACACTCTATATACTATACTTTTTACTTCTGTTTAAGTTCTGTTCTAGTTTTGTTCTAGTTCTGTTCTAGTTCTGTTCTAGTTCTGTTCTAGTTCTGTTCTAGTTCTGTTCTAGTTCTGTTCTAGTTCTGTTCTAGTTCTGTTCTAGTTCTGTTCTAGTTCTGTTCTAGTTCTGTTCTAGTTCTGTTCTAGTTCTGTTCTAGTTCTGTTCTAGTTCTGTTCTAGTTCTGTTCTAGTTCTGTTCTAGTTCTGTTCTAGTTCTGTTCTAGTTCTGTTCTAGTTCTGTTCTAGTTCTGTTCTAGTTCTGTTCTAGTTCTGTTCTAGTTCTGTTCTAGTTCTGTTCTAGTTCTGTTCTAGTTCTGTTCTAGTTCTGTTCTAGTTCTGTTCTAGTTCTGTTCTAGTTCTGTTCTAGTTCTGTTCTAGTTCTGTTCTAGTTCTGTTCTAGTTCTGTTCTAGTTCTGTTCTAGTTCTGTTCTAGTTCTGTTCTAGTTCTGTTCTAGTTCTGTTCTAGTTCTGTTCTAGTTCTGTTCTAGTTCTGTTCTAGTTCTGTTCTAGTTCTGTTCTAGTTCTGTTCTAGTTCTGTTCTAGTTCTGTTCTAGTTCTGTTCTAGTTCTGTTCTAGTTCTGTTCTAGTTCTGTTCTAGTTCTGTTCTAGTTCTGTTCTAGTTCTGTTCTAGTTCTGTTCTAGTTCTGTTCTAGTTCTGTTCTAGTTCTGTTCTAGTTCTGTTCTAGTTCTGTTCTAGTTCTGTTCTAGTTCTGTTCTAGTTCTGTTCTAGTTCTGTTCTAGTTTTGTTCTAGCTGAGTTCTAGTTCAGAATAAAAGGTACTTTTTATTCTAAAATGTACTTTTTATTCTAAAAGTTACTTTTTATTTTCAAAGGTACTTTTTATTCTAAAAGGTACTTTTTATTCTAAAAGGTACTTTTTATTCTAAAAGGTACTTTTTATTCTAAAAGGTACTTTTTATTCTAAAAGGTACTTTTTATTCTAAAAGGTACTTTTTATTCTAAAAGGTACTTTTTATTCTAAAAGGTACTTTTTATTCTAAAAGGTACTTTTTATTCTAAAAGGTACTTTTTATTCTAAAAGGTACTTTTTATTCTAAAAGGTACTTTTTATTCTAAAAGGTACTTTTTATTCTAAAAGGTACTTTTTATTCTAAAAGGTACTTTTTATTCTAAAAGGTACTTTTTATTCTAAAAGGTACTTTTTATTCTAAAAGGTACTTTTTATTCTAAAAGGTACTTTTTATTCTAAAAGGTACTTTTTATTCTAAAAGGTACTTTTTATTCTAAAAGGTACTTTTTATTCTAGAAGGTACTTTTTATTCTAAAAGGTACTTTTTATTCTAAAAGGTACTTTTTATTCTAAAAGGTACTTTTTATTCTAAAAGGTACTTTTTATTCTAAAAGGTACTTTTTATTCTAAAAGGTACTTTTTATTCTAAAAGGTACTTTTTATTCTAAAAGGTACTTTTTATTCTAAAAGGTACTTTTTATTCTAAAAGGTATTTTTGATTCAATAAAGTATTCTATCATACATATATGTACTATTTAATGCGCTTTTTATTACAATTTATTTAAAAAAAATATATTTTCTAAGTAAATATTTATTATTTTCATAGCAAAAATTTTAAGCTAGAAAATAAAATTGTAAACGATTAATATTTTCTGGTTGTCTTTTTTTGACTCAAAGAACGTGTGAAAATCACTTAAAAGAACGATATATTTGTAAAAGCTTTTAGTTCTTACGTTTTTTACTCAATCAGAACTGACATTTTAATTACAAAAACGAAATTCAAATTTTTCTACTCATATGACGTGCGATTTGGAAAAAAACTAATTTTTTCAATTGAGGGTTTTGCATTTTAGTGTTTTTAAAAATAAAGGTGACCAATTTTAGTAAATTTAATTTTACGTTTTGATCAGAACTAATCAAATTTTTTCTTTCATAAAAATAAATAAATAAAAACCAATTGAAAATCGTTTTTTAGCGGGTTAAATGGACATATATCACTTTCAAAACAAACATTTTAAAATATTCATTTTTTTAATTAAAAAAGGTATGGGACTTATTCCACTTTTAAAACAAACAAAACGTAAAATTTTGCAAATATTTTTCATATAAAAATTCCTATAAAAAGTAAATTTTCAAAAAATTCTATAGGATGTACATTTTTTAAAAATTTTCTATAAAAGGTAAATTTTTGAAAAATTTTCTATAAAAAGTTAAATTTTTGAAAAATTTTCTGTAAAAAGTTAAATTTTGAAAAATTTTATAAAAGTAAATTTTTGAAAAATTTCCTATAAAAAGTAAATTTTTGAAAAATTTCCTATAAAAAGTAAACTTTTGAAAAAATTTCCTATAAAAAGTAAATTTTTGAAAAAATTTCCTATAAAAAGTGAATTTTTGAAAAATTTCCTATAAAAAGTAAATTTTTGAAAAATTTCCTATAAAAAGTAAATTTTTGAAAAATTTCCTATAAAAAGTAAATTTTTGGAAAATTTCCTATAAAAAGTAAATTTTTGAAAAATTTCCTATAAAAAGTAAATTTTTGAAAAATTTCCTATAAAAAGTAACTTTTTGAAAAATTTCCTATAAAAAGTAAATTTTTGAAAAATTTCCTATAAAAAGTAACTTTTTGAAAAATTTTCTATAAAAAGTAAATTTTTTAAAATTTCCTATAAAAAGTAAATTTTTGAAAATTTCCTATAAAAAGTAAATTTTTGAAAAATTTCCTATAAAAAGTAAATTTTTGAAAAATTTCCTATAAAAAGTAAATTTTTGAAAAATTTCCTATAAAAAGTAAATTTTTGAAAAATTTCCTATAAAAAGTAAATTTTTGAAAAATTTCCTATAAAAAGTAAATTTTTGAAAAATTTCCTATAAAAAGTAAATTCTTGAAAAATTTCCTATAAAAAGTAAATTTTTGAAAAATTTCCTATAAAAAGTAAATTTTTGAAAAATTTCCTATAAAAAGTAAATTTTTGAAAAATTTCCTATAAAAAGTAAATTTTTGAAAAATTTCCTATAAAAAGTAAATTTTTGAAAAATTTCCTATAAAAAGTAAATTTTTGAAAAATTTCCTATAAAAAGTAAATTTTTGAAAAATTTCCTATAAAAAGTAATTTTTTGAAAAATTTCCTATAAAAAGTAAATTTTTGAAAAATTTCCTATAAAAGGTAATTTTTTTTTAAATTTCCTATGAAAAGTAAATTTTTGAAAATTCTCTGTTTAGAGTAAATTTTCAAATGCAAATATTTTTAAATATCAATAAAAACAATCTTAGACTCGTACTGCTATGAAAATAAGTTTAACTTTTACTCTATGTCTTTTAGAATTTAAAAATGCATTGGACTTAACGCACCTTAAAAAAAATTAAATTTTTATTTTAAAGCAAAAATGTATTGGACTTAATCCACTTTCACAAAAAAAAAAAAAAAAAATTCTAAAGAAATTTTTTCCATATGAAAAATTTTCTATAGAAATTTTTTCCATATGAAAAATTTTCTATAGAAATTTTTTCCATATGAAAAATTTTCTATAGAAATTTTTTCCATATGAAAAATTTTCTATAGAAATTTTTTCCATATGAAAAATTGTCTATAGAAATTTTTTCCATATGAAAAATTGTCTATAGAAATTTTTTCCATATAAAAAATTTTCTATAGAAATTTTTTCCATATGAAAAATTTTCTATAGAAATTTTTTCCATATGAAAAATTTTCTATAGAAATTTTTTCCATATGAAAAATTTTCTATAGAAATTTTTTCCATATGAAAAATTTTCTATAGAAATTTTTTCCATATGAAAAATTTTCTATAGAAATTTTTTCCATATGAAAAATTTTCTATAGAAATTTTTTCCATATGAAAAATTTTCTATAGAAATTTTTTCCATATGAAAAATTTTCTATAGAAATTTTTTCCATATGAAAAATTTTCTATAGAAATTTTTTCCATATGAAAAATTTTCTATAGAATTTTTTTCCATATGAAAAATTTTCTATAGAATTTTTTCCATATGAAAAATTTTCTATAGAAATTTTTTCCATATGAAAAATTTTCTATAGAAATTTTTTCTATTTGAAAAATTTTCTATACAAATTTTTTCCACATGAAATTTAAATTATAATTTTCGTTTTTATATGAAAATTTTGAATAAAATTTTCTCATAGAAATCAACATAATTTTTATGAAAAAAATTTCTTAGTATTAAAGTATTTTTTTATCTTTAAAATACAAATATTTTGGTTTTTAAAACCATTATCATGTGTTTATTTGACAGCGATTAGTTAAAATATTTAATTAAACATCCGTTGCTTAAATCTCTAATCTAAATCATAAAATATGGCCTAAATACGACAGTCGAGAAACAATTCAAAAACTGTTATTTGTAAAACAAGAAAGAATCTTTGAAGAATTTTTGGTGTGTGAGGTATTTAATGCTTAAATAAGGATCCTTTTTATTATTATCTGTCTTCCATTTAAGTCTCATAAATTTTACTAAATTGTCATTGGGGAATCGATAGTGTCACAGTAGCACAACTTAAGAAGAAAATTCCAAGGAATTTGTCGTCAAATCAAAAAGATATGTTTGTCTGTCCGTCTGTATGACTCTGGGTTGTACAAGGAACTTACACACACACAAAAATAAAACGGTACTAAAAACCAAATAACAATGACAACTAAAGAAACAAAAAAGTTGTACAAAAAAGAGTAACAATAAATAAATAACAACAAATTTGAAGGAAAGGAACAATAGAGGCCTATAAAGGAGCATAAAGGCAGGGACAACAAATAGCAGGAATATGTATTTTCTTACAAAATAAATGTGTCAAAGAACATTTAAGGCAAAGAGTGAGTACTAGCTAGTGCATATGTATGTATGTATGTAAGTGTATGGGTTTTTGTAAGAGCAGGCGATCGTGAGTGTCTCATATTTTTATTTGTTGTCCACCGCATTTAACGACAACAACAATTATATACCAGAGGCCTACCGAAACATAAACATTTACAAATTATCACAAAAGACTATTTAAATAACAGCGACCGCACAAATATTCAAGACATTTGAAACCAAAACTATACGATTTTCTTTTAGATATATAGAGAAAAAGACAAGAAAACTAACAACAACATATCTGATATGTCTTTTAGATAGTTGC
Organism: Stomorhina lunata; assembly: GCA_933228675.1. Taxonomy (NCBI): domain Eukaryota; kingdom Metazoa; phylum Arthropoda; class Insecta; order Diptera; family Rhiniidae; genus Stomorhina; species Stomorhina lunata. The sequence continues at coordinate 176,003,164 of OW121740.1, forward strand.
AATGATAGACGGACAGACAGACAAAAAGTCAGATAAACTGACACTTGAACATAGCAACAGACAAACTGGGAAAATCTACTGATTTTTTTTCTTTGGTTCACTTACATAAGTCTTAAGACTTAAACAGTTTAGTTTTGCTTTTTGGGGAAAGACTTAAGACAGCAACTTCTGAATTAAAGAGTGTTCCTAATAAAATTTGCTATTTCAGGCACAGCTTCATAGAGTAACTAAACATATTATATTTTGACATGTTATAATCAAAAATTTACTTTTAATAGGAAATTTATAGAAAATTTACTTTTTATAGGAAATTTTTAAAAAATTTACTTTTTATATGAAATTTTTAAAAAATTTACTTTTTGTAGAAAATTTTTAAAAAATTTGCTTTTTATAGGAAATTTTCCAAAAAAAAAAAAAAAATACTTTTTATAGGAAATTTTTCAAAAATTTACTTTTTATAGGAAATTTTTCAAGAATTTACTTTTTATAGGAAATTTTTCAAAAATTTACTTTTTATAGTAAATGTTTCAAAAATTTACTTCTATAGGAAATTTTTCAAAAATTTACTTTTTAGGAAATTTTTCAAAAATTTACTTTTTATAGTAAATTTTTCAAAATTTACTTTTTATAGGAAATTTTTCAAAAATTTACTTTTTATAGGAAATTTTTCAAAAACTTTTTATAAGAAATTTTTCAAAAATTTACATTTTATAGGAAATTTTTCAAAAATTTACTTTTTATAGGAAATTTTTCAAAAATTTACTTTTTATAGTAAATTTTTCAAAAATTTAGTTTTTATAGGTAATTTTTCAAAAATTTACTTTTTATAGGTAATTTTTCAAAAATTTACTTTTTATAGGAAATTTTTTAAAAATTTACTTTTTATAGGAAATTTTTTAAAAATTTACTTTTTATAGGAAATTTTTCAAACATTTACTTTTTATAGGAAATTTTTAAAAAAATTACTTTTTATAGGAAATTTAAAAAAAAAATATTTTTTATAGTAAATTTTTAAAAAATTTACTTTTTATAGGAAATTTTTCAAAAATTTACTTTTTATAGGAAATTTTTCAAAAATTTACTTTTTATAGGAAATTTTTCAAAAATTTACTTTTTATAGGAAATTTTTCAAAAATTTACTTTTTATAGGAAATTTTTCAAGAATTTACTTTTTATAGGAAATTTTTCAAAAATTTACTTTTTATAGGAAATTTTTCAAAAATTTACTTTTTATAGGAAAATTTTCAAAAATTTACTTTTTATAGGAAATTTTTCAAAAATTTATTTTTTATAGGAAATTTTTCAAAAATTTACTTTTTATAGGAAATTTTCAAAAATTTACTTTTTATAGGAAATTTTCAAAAATTTACTTTTTATAGAAAATTTTTCAAAAATTTACTTTTTATAGGAAATTTTTCAAAAATTTACTTTTTATAGGAAATTTTTCAAAAATTTACTTTTTATAGGAAATTTTTCAAAAATTTACTTTTTATAGGAAATTTTTCAAAAATTTACTTTTTATAGGAAATTTTTCAAAAATTTACTTTTTATAGGAAATTTTTCAAAAATTTACTTTTTATAGGAAATTTTTCAAAAATTTTCTTTTTATAGGAAATTTTTCAAAAATTTACTTTTTATAGGAAATTTTTTAAAAATTTACATTTTATAGGAAATTTTTCAAAAATTTTCTTTTTATAGGAAATTTTTCAAAAATTTTCTTTTTATAGGAAATTTTTCAAAAATTTTCTTTTTAAAGGAAATTTTTCAAAAATTTACTTTTATAAGTCGATACATTAAAAAAATTCCATAGTTTAAAGAATTCTTCACTTTTTAATTTTTATTAAACTTAATACAACTACAAAAATTATTCAGAACACTCCTTAATACATAAATATATACTCGTTTTTGTACTTGTACAATTGGAGGACATTTGTCAAAAAGGCTGAGCCTATAAAAAAAAGAAGGGCTTTTGATCCCAGCTACAATTGCCGGCATCATTGAATGTTGCAAAGAGAACAAGTCTTTAAATACACAACATGCAGCCTCTAACAACAACAAAAAAAGTACAATAAAAGCCAGAAAAACTGCAAGTAATAATGTACCATAACATGTAGTTACAAACACATGCCCAGACTCGCCTAGAAAGGCCAATACATGTGAGCAATTTAGTTAGTACTGATGCATGTGGTAAAGGCCATTACTAGGTTCTAAGTAAGGAAATTATTTAAACTGCAGCAAATCGCTATTGTTTTCAAAATACTTGGTGTTCATACTAGTTAGCACTTTTTAAGGTTTAAGGTTTTCTTTTACGATTTTTCCCAAACACATTTACATTTATCAAAAATGCCTCTGTTATTTACTATTTCTCTTCCCTGCAATAGAAAAAGGCAGCAACATTTTTGCTGTTGCAAATGTTAGGAGGACCTCATGTTGTGCTTATTGGCAAACAGTCTACGAGGAACTGAAATCGTTTACCAAATGTTTTTGCCCTTCGTAACAGTTTGTGTATGCTACAAGCCTCCTCTACTGTAACTGTTGCCTCAAACAATAAACCAAAGATTTTAGTTCCTTCTAGGTCTTTTTGTTTCTTTTAAACCGCAAAAAATCATTTGTTCATTGATCAGCTACTCATACTACCTTCTGTTTAGCAAATCTTTTGATTGTTGTTTTTGTTATTTTATTGTTGTAGAGTTCTTAAGAACAGAAACAGCAGATGAATGCAATTTACTTCTAATAGTTTTAGTAGTTGTAGCAGTTATAGCCCTAGTAGTGGTTGCTGATGGTGTCAGTAATTGTAGTTGTAAAAGTCATATTTTAAGTCCTATGCCAGAGTTTAATGTTAATGGTTTTATGTAGTTATTTCACTTATTTTTGTTGTTTTTACAACAACAACAAAATTCACCTTAATGTTTTGATGTTTAGTCTATTGTTTGTTCACAATTAATCCACCTACAAACAGTGACATGGCAAAAAAATTTCAATTACAAAAAACACAACAATTTGTAATCAATTTTTGGCCAAAGTATTAAGAAAAAAGGATTTTATTGTTTTGTCAATCTTGACTTTTAGTTTTTTTTGCAAATAATTTTTGCCAAATATCATTAATCATTAATGAAATTTGATTTTTATTAATAAATATTTAGTTGATTTCCGAATTATATGAAAAAAAATCGAAAGACTTAGAACACATGCATATGTTGACATTTCTTTGGTAAAGACTTAAGACCCAAACGTGTTTTTGGTCATTGCTTCTAATTGTAGGAAAAAGACTTAAGACACAAACATTTGGGTTTGGATATTATGGGGAAAGACTTAAGACAAAAACTTTTTGTTTTGTATTTTTTGTTATTTAGAAAGACTTAAGACAAAAACTTTGTATAAATTAATGGGAAACTGAGAAACATATGAAAACCTTATTTTGAAAATGGATCAAGTCCATTTTTTTTAATTGAGATTTAAAGAGTTTTGCGTTTTAGTGTCTTTTAAAATATAGGTGACCAATTTTAGTAAATTATATCTTAAGTTTTGATCAGAACCTAAAGAGTGTTCTAAAAAAAATATGCATTTACTATTTTAGACAAAATTTATCCATAGTGCAAGAAATAATTTATTTTTTGATCAAGTTAGTTTCTATAGATATGTCAGATACTATTATTTTAGAAATTTTTAATTTTCAATAGTTATTTCAATCAAAATGGACTGCAAAAAAAAAGTTCGTGAAAATATAATTAAAACTTTTCAAAAAAATTTGTCATGAACTTTTAAAAAAATAGCTAAAAATCTGAAAGTTGACCCTCGAACGGTTTCTAATGCCATCAGACGGTATAAGGAAAACCTGAGCATTGAAAGAAAACCTGGATCAGGGAGGAAAAAAGGTCCTACAGATATTGGTAAGGCAAATGAAGTCGAGCGACTCTTTCGAAGAGCGCCTAACACTTCTTTAAGAAAAGCAGCTCGTACGGTGAAATGTTCTACGAATTTTGCACATAGAGTCAAAGCTTATGCTGGACTGAAGACATACAAAGTCCAAAAGGTTCCAGATCGCAATGCTATAAAGAACTTAGAAGCAAAAAAACGAGCGAAAAAATTGAAGTCTGATTTTATAAAAAAATACACCTGTTGTGTGATGGATGATGAAACATACTTTTCTCAACTTCCTGGTCAATATTTTTATGTTGCTGATAAACGGGGCAATGTTCGGCAAGAGTTTCGCACAAAAAAACAAACAAAATTTCCTAAGAAGTTTCTCGTGTGGCAAGCTATTGGATGTTGTGGCAAAAGAAGTAAAGTATTTGTGGCATCTGGCACAATAAACACAGAAATTTATATAAAGGAGTGCCTACAAAAACGGTTGTTACCCTTTTTAAGAGAGCACAGAGTGACTAAATTTTTTTGGCCCGATTTGGCATCATGCCATTATAGAAAAAAGGCACTTGAGTGGTACTCAAAGAATAATGTCATTTTTGTACCACGAGAGGCAAATCCACCTAACTGTCCAGAACTTCGGCCTGTGGAAAGGTATTGGGCTCTGGTAAAAAAAGAATTGAAGAACACAGGAAAGATTTCCAAAAACATGTCAGATTTTAAGCGCAGATGGATCACATGCTCCAAAAAGGTATCAGAAGCAACTGTAAAATCTTTAATGGGAGGGTTTCCGAAAAAAGTCGATAATTTTGCAAAACCCGAGTACTAAGTAAACATTTTAATGCTAAATGATTTTGTATAATATGTCATTATATTTGCGTATTTTGTAGAGTTTTTATATTAAAAGGTTTGATTTTTATTTAAGAAAATCCAACTACAAATTTTATTTAGAGCACTCTTTATAAAATTTATTCTTTCATAAAAATAAATTTTTAAAAACCATTGGGAAATGCATTTTTTAGCGGGTTGAATGGACTTATACTACTTTCCAAACAAACATTTTAAAATATTAATTTTTTGAATTGAAAAATGTATAGGACTTAAACTGTTTTCAAAACAAATAAAATTTAAATTGTTGGTTTTGTATGAAAAAATTTTACTTTTGAATTGAAAAATGTATGTCACATAATCCACTTTCAAAATAAATAAAACGAAAAATTTTGTTTCCAAAAATTTTGCCAAATATTTTTCATAGCCAAATTCCTATTAAATGTAAATTTTCGAAAAAATCCTATAAAAAGTAAATTTTTAAAAAATTTCCTATAAAAAGTAAATTTTTAAAAAATTTCCTATAAAAAGTAAATTTTTGAAAAATTTCCTATAAAAAGTAAATTTTTGAAAAATTTCCTATAAAAAGTAAATTTTTGAAAAATTTCCTATAAAAAGTAAATTTTTGAAAAATTTCCTATAAAAAGTAAATTTTTGAAAAATTTCCTATAAAAAGTAATTTTTTGAAAAATTTCCTATAAAAAGTAAATTTTTGAAAAATTTCCTATAAAAAGTAAATTTTTGAAAAATTTCCTATAAAAAGTAAATTTTTGAAAAATTTCCTATAAAAAGTAAATTTTTGAAAAATTTCCTAATAAAAAGTAAATTTTTGAAAAATTTCCTAATAAAAAGTAAATTTTTGAAAAATTTCCTATAAAAAGTAAATTTTTGAAAAATTTCCTATAAAAAAGTAAGTTTTTGAAAAATTTCCTATAAAAAGTAATTTTTGAAAAATTACCTATAAGAAGTAAATTTTTGAAAAATTTCTTATAAAAATAAATTTTTGAAAAATTTCCTATAAAAAGTAAATTTTTGAAAAATTTCCTATAAAAAGTTTTTTTTTTTTTAAATTATTCCTCCAAATGTTCAGTATTTTTTTCAATTGTAGGAAATTTCAAATATTGTCAAAGATCAATAAAAACAAACTTAGACTTGTACAACTATGAAAATAACTTTTACTCTGTTCGAGTAAATATTTTTTCAAAATTTAAAAATGCAATGGTCTTAACCCACTTAAAAAAAAAATAAATAAATTATTATTTTGTTTGAAGAAACATTTCCTTTTGAAATTTAGAAGGAAACATTTCCATTTTTGAAAAGAAGCATTTCCACTTTCAAAACAAATAAATTTGAAATTTTTATTTTGTTTAAATAATATTTTCTTGTTAATTTTTTTATTCATTAAAGCCCTTAGCCACTAAGAAATAAATATAAAATTAACTTTTTATAAAAACAATGATATCTCGGAAATGTCACTATCAAAGTTTATTCCTGGCTTTAAATTCCTGGCATTTTATCTTATAATTTTTTTCACCTAAAAATGGCGTTTATCTGTTAGTCATTGGCGAATAGTCTTTTAATATTTGTATTTTTATTAAAGAGCAACTCGTTTCCTATTCTCGTCATCCAATCATATTTGCCTGGATTATACCTGGCCTGAATCTTTTGTTTTAAATAATTTCAAAAGTATTTCCGGTTTCTTTTTTATCGATGTCTAAAAATAAAAGATCAGCATCAGACAATTAAATGCTGAGAAAATACTTGTTCTCTTTTACTAAACAAATTTATAACTGCCTTCATTCAGTCCGTCAGTTTTTGGTTTTAATTTGTATTCTTGTAATTAATAAAGATTTTCTAAGAAATAATATAGTTTTGTTTATATTAAATAAATAGTTTAAGGTATGACTAACATTATGACGAAGGTTATTAGTTTTTTTAAATGTTTTTTGAATAATAGAAATAAATGGAAGAAATCTTGGAAAATATAAATACATATTGAAATTTGAACGAAAAACTTTTAGACTATTTCTCTATACATTTACATAAACATCTTTTAAAAAAATTTTCGGTATAAAGTTTTTTATAGAAAATTTCGTAAAAAAATTTTTTATAGAAAACTTTCGGTATAAAATTTTTTATTGAAAGTTTTCGGTTAATAATTTTTGGTATAAAATTTTTATAGAAATTTTTCGGCTTAAAATTTTTAATATAAAATTTTCGGTATAAAATTTTTAATATAAAATTTTCGGTATAAAATTTTTTGTAGAAAATTTTCGGTATAAAATTTTTTATAGAAAATTTTCGGTATAAAATTTTTTATAGAAAATTTTCGGTATAAAATTTTTTATAGAAAATTTTCGGTATAAAATTTTTTATAGAAAATTTTCGGTATAAAATTTTTTATAGAAAATTTTCGGTATGAAATATTTTTTAGAAAATTTTCGGTATAAAATATTTTTTTTTAAGAAAATTTTCGGTATAAAATTTTTTGATAGAAAATTTTCGGTATAAAATTTTTTATAGAAAATTTTCGGTATAAAATTTTTTATAGAAAATTTTCGGTATAAAATTTTTTATAGAAAATTTTCGGTATAAAATTTTTTATAGAAAATTTTCGGTATAAAATTTTTTATAGAAAATTTTCGGTATAAAATTTTTTATAGAAAATTTTCGGTATAAAATTTTTTATAGAAAATTTTCGGTATAAAACTTTTTATAGAAAATTTTCGGTATAAAATTTTTTATAGAAAATTTTCGGTATAAAATTTTTTATAGAAAATTTTCGGTATAAAATTTTTTATAGAAAATTTTCGGTATAAAATTTTTTATAGAAAATTTTCGGTATAAAATTTTTTATAGAAAATTTTCGGTATAAAATTTTTTATAGAAAATTTTCGGTATAAAATTTTTTATAGAAAATTTTCGGTATAAAATTTTTTATAGAAAATTTTCGGTATAAAATTTTTTATAGAAAATTTTCGGTATAAAATTTTTTATAGAAAATTTTCGGTATAAAATTTTTTATAGAAAATTTTCGGTATAAAATTTTTTATAGAAAATTTTCGGTATAAAATTTTTTATAGAAAATTTTCGGTATAAAATTTTTTATAGAAAATTTTCGGTATAAAATTTTTTATAGAAAATTTTCGGTATAAAATTTTTTATAGAAAATTTTCGATATAAAATTTTTTATAGAAAATTTTCGGCATAAAATTTTTTATAGAAAATTTTCGGTATAAAATTTTTTATAGAAATTCTTTTATAAAAAATGTTCGGTACAAAATTTTTTATAGAAAATTTTCGGAATAAATTTTTTTATAGAAAATTGTCTGTATACAATTTTTTTTTAAATTTCCCGTATACAATTTTTGATACTAAAATTTTTATAAACAATTTTCGGTATAGAATTTTTTATAGAAAATTTTCGGTATAAAATTTTTTATAGAAAATTTTCGGTATAAAATTTTTTATAGAAAATTTTCGGTATAAAATTTTTGATAGAAAATTTTCGGTATAAAATTTTTTATAGAAAATTTTCGGTATAAAATTTTTTATAGAAAATTTTCGGTATAAAATTTTTGATAGAAAATTTTCGGTATAAAATTTTTTGTAGAAAATTTTCGGTATAAAATTTTTTATAGAAAATTTTCGGTATAAAATTTTTTATAGAAAATTTTCTGTATAAAATTTTTTATAGAAAATTTTCGGTATAAAATTTTTTATAGAAAATTTTCGGTATAAAATTTTTGATAGAAAATTTTCGGTATAAAATTTTTTATAGAAAATTTTCGGTATAAAATTTTTTATAGAAAATTTTCGGTATAAAATTTTTTATAGAAAATTTTCGGTATAAAATTTTTTATAGAAAATTTTCGGTATAAAATTTTTTATAGAAAATTTTCAGTATAAAATTTTTTATAGAAAATTTTCGGTATAAAATTTTTTATAGAAAATTTTCGGTATAAAATTTTTTATAGAAAATTTTCGGTATAAAATTTTTTATAGAAAATTTTCGGTATAAAATTTTTTATAGAAAATTTTCGGTATAAAATTTTTTATAGAAAATTTTCGGTATAAAATTTTTTATAGAAAATTTTCGGTATAAAATTTTTTATAGAAAATTTTCGGTATAAAATTTTTTATAGAAAATTTTCGGTATAAAATTTTTTATAGAAAATTTTCGGTATAAAATTTTTTATAGAAAATTTTCAGTATAAAATTTTTTATAGAAAATTTTCGGTATAAAATTTTTTATAGAAAATTTTCGGTATAAAATTTTTTATAGAAAATTTTCGGTATAAAATTTTTTATAGAAAATTTTCGGTATAAAATTTTTTATAGAAAATTTTCGGTATAAAATTTTTTATAGAAAATTTTCGGTATAAAATTTTTTATAGAAAATTTTCGGTATAAAATTTTTTATATAAAATTTTCGGTATAAAATTTTTAATATAAAATTTTCGGTATAAAATTTTTTGTAGAAAATTTTCGGTATAAAATTTTTTATAGAAAATTTTCGGTATAAAATTTTTTATAGAAAATTTTCGGTATAAAATTTTTTATAGAAAATTTTCGGTATAAAATTTTTTATAGAAAATTTTCGGTATAAAATTTTTTATAGAAAATTTTCGGTATAAAATTTTTTATAGAAAATTTTCGGTATGAAATATTTTTTAGAAAATTTTCGGTATAAAATATTTTTTTTTAAGAAAATTTTCGGTATAAAATTTTTTGATAGAAAATTTTCGGTATAAAATTTTTAATAGAAATTCTTTTATAAAAAATGTTTGGTACAAAATTTTTTATAGAAAATTTTTGGAATAAATTTTTTTATAGAATATTGTCTGTATACAATTTTTTTTAAGTTAAATTTTTATAAACAATTTTCGGTATAAAATTTTTTATAGAAAATTTTCGGTATAAATTTTTTTATAGAAAATTTTCGGTATAAAATTTTTTTATAGAAAATTTCGTAATAAATTTTTTATGGAAAACTTTCGGTATAAAATTTTTTATTGAAAATTTTCAGTTAAAAATTTTTTTATAGAAAATTTTTGGTATAAAAATTTAAAAAAAAATTTTTGGTATTAAATTTTTATAGAAATTTTTGGGTATTAAAATTTTTTTATAGAAAATTTTCGGCTTAAAATTTTTAATATAAAATTTTCGGTATAAAATTTTTAATATAAAATTTTCGGTATAAAATTTTTAATATAAAATTTTCGGTATAAAATTTTTTATAGAAAATTTTTGGTATAAAATTTTTTATAGAAAATTTTCGGTATAAAATTTTTCATAGAAAATTTTCGGTATGAAATATTTTTTAGAAAATTTTTGGTATAAAATATTTTTTTTTAGAAAATTTTCGGTATAAAATTTTTTGATAGAAAATTTTCGGTATAAAATTTTTAATAAAAATTCTTTTATAAAAAATGTTTGGTACAAAATTTTTTATAGAAAATTTTTGGAATAAAGTTTTTTATAGAATATTGTCTGTATACAATTTTTTTTAAGTTAAATTTTTATAAACAATTTTCGGTATAAAATTTTTTATAGGAAATTTTCGGTATAAATTTTTTTATAGAAAATTTTCGGTATAAAGTTTTTTATAGAAAATTTCGTAATAAATATTTTATGGAAAACTTTCGGTATAAAATTTTTTATTGAAAATTTTCAGTTACAATTTTTTTTATAGAAAATTTTTGGTATAAAAATTAAAAAAAAATTTTTGGTATAAAATTTTTATAAAAATTTTTGGGTATTAAAATTTTTTTTTAGAAAATTTTCGGCTTAAAATTTTTAATATAAAATTTTTGGTATAAAATTTTTAATATAAAATTTTCGGTATAAAATTTTTTATAGAAAATTTTCGGTATAAAATTTTTTATAAAAAATTTTCGGCTTAAAATTTTTAATATAAAATTTTCGGTATAAAATTTTTTATATAAAATTTTCGGTATACAATTTTTTTTAGAAATTCTTATAAAAAATGTTCGGTACAAAAATTTTTATAGAAAATTTTCGGAATAAAGTTTTTTATAGAAAATTATCTGTATACAATTTTTTTTTAAATTTTCCGTATACAATTTTTGATACTAAAATTTTTATAAACAATTTTCGGTATACAATTTTTTATAGAAAATTTTCGGTATAAAATTTTTTATAGAAAATTTTCGGTATAAAATTTTTTATAGAAAATTTTCGGTCTAAAATTTTTTATAGAAAATTTTCGGTCTAAAATTTTTTATAGAAAATCTTCGGTATACAATTTTTTATAGAAAATTTTGGGTATAAAATTTTTTATAAATTTTTTTTTATATATTGATTATAATCACTATAACCAAGTAGTTTGCTGGAGTTTATGACATTGATCAGGGTGAATGAGATTGATCATAACCCCACAATACATACTTAAATACATATAATATCAAACAATTTCATAACAATTATTTATGCTCTTTAGCTAAACTTCGAAAATATTTATGTATGTATTCCAAAAGTTCCAAGACACCAGCATCATCCTCAACATGAAAAGCTGGATGGAAAAAAAATGAACATATTTCAAATACTTTGTTAAGCTACTCATACCCATAATGAATACAAAATGAGAAAAAAAGAGGGACTAGGAATGAAAATGAAGAATATCGAATCAATAAAATGAATTTTAGTTATTTTATACTGGCGTCAGAAGCAAACTCCAATAATACATCGAACAAAACGCAAACTCGCTTTTATGATCATCATTTTAATGCATTTAATGCTCTTGCTGCTTCTGCTGCTGCTGATGATCATCAGCTTGGTTATGATCATGTTTTTTTTTCGTTGGAGCATTTTGATTGCTATTAAAGCTTCATATCAAGCTTTCGTTTATACTCCACAAATAATCGGCTGCCATTTATTTATGCTCATTTAGGATTTAAAAATTGTTTTCATATTTTTGTTGTTGCGCGTGATTCTTTTTTTTTTGTTGCGTTCTTTCTGCGTTCGGCATCCATGATGATTTTTTTCACGTTTTACTATGGGAACTTTCGGAAAATACAAGTTATAAATACAATATACTTCAAATTTTTCTCTGAATATATAGTACGTGCAGTATATTTAAGTTGAGGATATGAGTATTAATAAAATACCATGAGTACATTAAAGGCAGATGTTTGAAAGAGTAAAGATATAGACTTCAAAATCATTAAAAAGCTGGAAAATAGATTTAAAACAAAAAAAAAAAAAAAAAATTCAATAAAAAATTTAGATCGAAAACTTTCTACAAAAAAATTTGTACCGAAAATTCCATAAAAAAATCTTATAACAAAAATTTTATATCAAAAAATTTTCTATAAAAAATGTTATTTTTATTTATTTTAATACCTAAAATTTTAACACCAAAAATTTTCTATGAAAAATTTTATATCGAAAATTTTATATTTAAAATTTTTATACTGAAAATTTTCTATAAAACATTTAAAACCGAAAATTTTATATAAAAAATTTAATATCCAAAATTTTTCATTCAAAATTTTAATACCAAATATTTTCTAAAAAAATAATACCGAAAATTTCCTATATAAAATTTTAATATCGAAAATTTTTTACATAAAATTTTAATATCGAACATTTTCTAAAAAAATTTTAATATCAAAAATTTTCTACATAAAATTTTAATATGGAAAAATTTCTATATAAAATTTAAGATCGAAAAATTTTTATATAAAATTTTAATATAGAAAATTTTCTATATAAAATTTTAATATCGAAAAATTTCCATATAAAAAATTTGAATACCGAAAAATTTCTATAAAAAATTTTATACCGAAAATTTTCAATAAAAAAATTTTATAATAAAAATTTTCTATAAAAATTTTGTATCGAAAATTTTCTATACAAAATTTTATACCGAAATTTTTCTATAAAAAATTTTGTACCAAAAATTTTCTTTAAAAAATTTTAATACCGTAATTTTCTACAAAAAATTTTAATACTGAAAATTTTCTATAAAAAATGTTAACACGGAAAATTTTCTATAAAAATTGTAATACCTAAAATTTTCTATTAAAAATGTTGGCACCGAAAATTTTCTATAACAATTTTAATACCGAAAATATTTTATATAAAATTTTAATACCGAAAATTTTCTATGTAAAATTCTCTATGTAAAATTTTAATACCGAAAATTTTCTATAAAAAATTTTAATACCGAAAATTTTCTATAAAAAATTTTAATACCGAAAATTTTCTACATAAAATTTTAATACCGAAAATTTTCTATATAAAATTTTAATGCCGAAAATTTTCTATATAAAATTTTAATACCGAAAATTTTCTATAAAAAATTTTAATACCGAAAATTTTCTATAAAAAATTTTAATACCGAAAATTTTCTATAAAAAATTTTAATACCGAAAATTTTCTATAAAAAATGTTAATACCGAAAATTTTATATAAAAAATTTTAATAACGAAAATTTTCTATAAAAAATTTGAATACCGAAAATTTTCCATAAAAAATTTGAATACCGAAAATTTTCTATAAAAAAAGTTAATACCGAAAATTTTCTATAAAAAATTTTAATACCGAAAATTTTCCATAAAAAATGTATACCGAATTTTTTTTTTTAATGTTAATACCGCAAATTTTCTATAAAAAGTTTATATCAAAAATTTGAATACCGAAAATTTTCTATAAAAATTTTATACCGAAAATTTTCTATAAAAATTTTATACCGAAAATTTTCTATTAAAAATTTATTATAAAAAAATTTCATGCCGAAAATTTTCTATACAAAATGTTATACCGAAAATTTTCTATACAAAATTTTAATACCAAAAGTTTTCCATACAAAATTTTAATACTGAAAATTTTATATAAAAGCTTTATAACAAAAATATTCTAAAAAAAAATTTAATACCGAACATTTTCTAAAAAAAATTAATACCGACAATTTTATACCAAAATTATTCTATAAAAAATTTTATTCCAAAACTATTCTAAAAAAAATTTTATACCGAAAAATTTTTATAAAAAATTGTATCCCTAAAATTTTCTATCAAAAATTTTATCCCTAAAATTTTCTATAAAAAATTTTTTACCGAAATTTTTCTATTAAAAAATTTTATACCGAAGATTTTCTATACAAAATAAAACTAGCACCAAAAATTTTCTATAAATATTTCAGTACCAACAATTTTCTGTAAAAAATTTTATACAAATATAAAAGATAAAAAAAATGTCTGTAATTTTTTGGGCGATTTCACCCTTTTTAATCGCTGAACCCAGTAATTGCACACACATGTTTAAATGGCCTGGTTTGATTTGGTCTTTGATCATGGCTGTCCATACATATTATATTTTAGCAAGACAAAAATCAAAGAAAACTACGTTCTATAACAAGAAGATACAACAAAAGAAGCTGCCTGTTGCTGGTATCCAACATTACCTTACACTCATACATGAAATGCATTGCTCCAATCTACACCACGTTTATTTCCCATATACAAACATACATATATAGTACTACGACAATAAGGCCTTTAGTTTACTTAAAATCCCCAAGTCCCCAACTAAATGCATGTATGTGACCACATGTGAGTAAGTGTGTGTTATATTCATTCACAAAAGTTTGCCTTTGGGCAGCTCCGCCCCAACATACACACAAATACACATATACATTTGCAATGGCGTTTAATGAGTCTCGTTTTAAGTGTGAGAGAACACTTAAAGTGGCGTCCAAACCTAAATGTGTTGCTGCTGATGAAAATAATGATGATGATCATAATAATAATAAAATGATGATGAACTTGATGATGAACATACATAATTTTATACTCATACAAGCAATAGATATTTATATAGATAATATGGGATTTTTCTATCGAATATATGTCTATGCTTGTAGTAACATGTGTGTATTGTTGTTATTTTATTTAATATCTGTATGTTTTATTTTCTTGTTTTGATTTTCTGTTCATTTACTTAAGTATTTTCTCATTATGATGATGTTGATATTTTGACTGTGGCTTCTTTTTTCGATTTTTTTGTTGTTTTTCGGAAGTCAGGCTGAAAAGGTTTTAGAAAATTTCTTGGAAACGAGACATATGTACATATTTATATTTAAACTAATATCAAACGTCTTTCTACGACTTTCGTTGCATAATTAAATTTTATATAGAGTATCTTATTGCATACTTTTGGGATCTTTTAAACTACTTAAGATTTTAGATTTAAAAAAGTTTGCTCATTTATTTTAGAAAAATATGCAACTTTTTTATAAACACCACAGAAATTTATACTTAACGAAATTCTAAATTTTATTTGAGGTTTTTAGAAATGTGTAGATTTAGATCATACAAGAGTGTCTACTGTTTTAAGTCACCATCTGTAGTTTCTTTTTCAAAATTTTTTAAAAGACTTTTTAAATAGGTTTCGTTTTTTTTACTTTTTGTTGTTGTTTTTTTCTTTATGTTTTTTTTATTGTTGTTGTCGATTTAAACATAATGTTTGTTCTCACACCGCTCATTATTGAAAAGTTCAAACATTAATAATCGTACATATTTGTACATACATAATACATCCAGGAACTTACATAAATCGAACAATATAAATACATACATACATACATACGTACATACATATATATTTTCATAAATACCGCATTTTTGTACAATTTGTATAAAAAGTACACAGAAAAAAATTATTTAATAATAAAAGTTATATGATAAAAATTACCCAAAAAATTCCTATAAAAATTTCCTATAAAAAGAAAATTTTTGAAAAATTTCCTATAAAAAGTAAATTTTTGAAAAATTTCCTATCAAAAGTAAATTATTGAAAAATTTCCTATAAAAAGTTAATTTTTGAAAAATTTCCTATAAAAAGTAAATTATTGAAAAATTTTCTATAAAAAGTAAATTTTTGAAAAATTTCCTATAAAAAGTAAATTTTTGAAAAATTTCCTATAAAAAGTAAATTTTTGAAAAATTTCCTATAAAAAGTAAATTTTTGAAAAATTTCCTATAAAAAGTAAATTTTTGAAAAATTTCCTATAAAAAGTAAATTTTTGAAAAATTTCCTATAAAAAGTAAATTTTTGAAAAATTTCCTATAAAAAGTAAATTTTTGAAAAATTTCCTATAAGAAGTAAATTTTTGAAAAATTTCCTATAAGAAGTAAATTTTTGAAAAATTTCCTAAAAAAAGGTAAATTTTTGAAAAATTTCCTATAAAAAGTAAATTTTTGAAAAATTTCCTATAAAAAGTAAATTTTTGAAAAATTTCCTATAAAAAGTAAATTTTTGAAAAATTTCCTATAAAAAGTAAATTTTTGAAAAATTTCCTATAAAAAGTAAATTTTTGAAAAATTTCCTATAAAAAGTAAATTTTTGAAAAATTTCCTATAAAAAGTAAATTTTTAAAAAATTTCTTATAAAAAGTAAATTTTTGAAAAATTTCCTATAAAAAGTAAATTTTTGAAAAACTTTCAGAGACCGGAGATCGTTTTATTTTTTTAAATCCATCAAGTATAAATATCTTTGCCGATGAAAATTTATTTTCATTTCGATCGAAAAATAAAAAAAGAGGGATTTATATTTGAAATATAAATATCCCTCATGATGAAAATTTTAAATATCTATAACGATAAATATCCGAACAGAAAAATATTTTATTCATTGTTTAATTTTTGAACTTCTGTTTTGACTTTGAAAGAATAAAATGTTTATGAAATTTCAAAATCTTTCACAATGAATGTATGAATATGTTTTCAATTTATTGCAATGTTTTAGGACATCGAAGTTAAAGATAATAGTTCTAATGTGAACTATTGGTGGTTTCTTTGATTCGCGTCGCTATTTCTAAAAAAATTAACTTTTAAACGTTTTAAACGCATTTGGACAACGACCATTTGTTGCTCAAACCTATTTCAATATAAAATTTGCAACAATAATTGAATTTATTCCTTTTTAAACGTCCTAAAGATGCTTTATGCCCGGACAAATACACAAATAAAATTGATTTTTTTTCTATCAAAATTTATTTTCATCGGATGAAAAAAGATGAAAATTATTTGAACTGTACGGATAAATATCCCAAACGATTTTTTTATATTTTATTTTCATCGGATTGAAAAAAGAAACAAAATTTTTTAACAAATAAAAATCTTGAGAGATTTTTAATATTTTTTTAAACTTCAATGATTGTTTTTTTATGGATTTAAACATGAAAATATTGTTTTAAAAGTATTAATATCCGGTCTCTGAAAACTTTCTATCAAAAGTAAATTACTTTTGAAACTATGAAAATAAGTTTAAATTGTATTCTGTTCGATTAAATATTTTTTTAAGAATTTAAAAAAAAAAATGCATTGGACTCAAGGCGAATTCATTACAGGTGGTGGCAAGAATACAACAAATACAACATGACAAAATGAAACCCCATGTTGTTTTTGTAGGTTTGCTTACATTTTGTCAAATTTTTGTTCGTTAAATTTCCAGGCGAATTCATCAGCTGGGCTCTTGATACCACTTTCGTTATTACACTATGATTGGACTCACTTTCAATAAAAAATTAAATTATTATTTTGTTTGAAATAACACTTCCTTTTGAAATTAAAATTGTATTGGACTTGATCCGCTTTCAAAACAAATAAATTTTAAATTTTTATTTTGTTTGAATAATTTTTGAAAAATATATGGAATTTAAACCACTTTCAAAATAACAATTTGTATCAAAACGTTAACTACAAAATGTTTGACTGTCAATATTTTAGTAGGTTTTGTAAATTGAAAATTAATTATTTTTCGCATAGTAAGATCCACAATTGCAGAACCTTTCCCCATCATTAACTTATTTTTTTTTTTTTCAAAATGTAGTCTTCATATATTTGAGCCAAAGTTCTTAAATAGATTTCTATAACTATTATAAAAAACAGTTTCCCAATAAATAGTGATTTTGAAAAAATTGGTTCATAGAAGTTATTTAATATAGGCTCTCGATAAGATTAAAAAAATATACACAAAATTTCAACTATCAAAGTTAGAATTTTTAATTTTTGACTTTTTTTATTGCTACTAGAGAATTTAATTTATTTTTTATAAAACGGAGATAAGACACTTAACAGATTAAAAATAGATATAAATGATTCAAATCCGTAAATCCATTCTTGAGATATTTGTAACATAAATCAAAATTTTGGAGCGGATTTTTTTAAAGTCCGCTCATCATTAGAATAAGGCTTCATATGCAAATTTATGCAGATGATGTAAACAATTTTGAAAACAAAATATTTACTTAAGTTTTAATAATTCAAAATTATAACCCAACACAGATAGCATAAACTAATATTCCTTATTTTCTTCCAGTGTAATCAATTTCAATTTGAATATATAAATATCTCATCTTTCTGTATACAGAAGATCGTTTTACATATATATTATGTGTATAGATATTATACATAATTAAATATTTAAGCAACCAGTCATTCATACCTTTTTTAATACTGTAAATTTTACAAAAATCTTTAACAAATATTTGATTTCTTTTTAACTCTTACAAAAATTAATTTAAATAAAAAGTGAGTGCTAGAAAAAGACAAACCAGTAAAGGGTCAATGTGTGATCCATAAACAGCAGCTAAGACTAGCACCTGTTTTATATCTATGTATTTGGGCATATACATATAACATACGTATGTATGTATTTGTAGATGCGTGTCTTATACTGAGGCATGAATGAAATCAAATTCCACAACAAAAATCTTCAGAAAACTGTTAAAAATTTTAATTTCGTTTAAATTAAAAATGGGTTAAAACACTTCTACGTTTTAATTTCAGTTTTTATTAATATGTAAAAGTAGATAATTTTAATAAAACTTTAATCAATTAATTGTTGTTTTGAAATGGAAAATTAGAGTCGTTAAAGTTAATTTAAAACTTCAAAAAGAAGTTTTTAGTAAAATGCGACATTATAAATTTTTAAGGTAAAAAGAATTGAATTATTAAAAGTGGAAGTTGTCTTAACAATTAAGATTTAGGTAGAAAGTAATAATAGTTTTTTTTAATATTTTTACCAAATTTAGTTCGATAATGAATATAGGACAGTACTAAGCTATTGCTTAGTATATTAAAATAAAATCTTACAGATATAAGATATACACTATATTAACAGCTAGGTGTATCTCGATAATTTTTGAATGGATTTGATTGAGTTTTTCGGCAAGGAAAGTACTTTTAATATTAACAGTTTCATTACAAAAAGTAATAAACAAAATTTCGCCAAATATCAACAACAAAGTTGCGAATATACAACTCGAATGTCAAGTTCATCCGGTATCACGGTTGCGTAATTTGGAAACTCACAAATGTAAATAAGTGCTTACAGCAAATTCTGAGGATCTACAAAACGCGACAACCTAAATCCTGCTTCTATAGAGGTATGTATGTCAGCAAAAATGACGGTGGAAAGGCCACATACTTCGAAGGCCAAATATCAACACTGCTCCATAAGCGCTTCGTTGGAATCCACAGGGAAGAGGCCGTGCTCCAAAAGTGATGAAATTTTTCATCAAACTCAGTAGCTCATGTATTGAATATAGTTTCCAAGCTTTAATCTTGATGACGACTTAATTAACATACAGAACCTTGCTTTTAGTCTGCAGAAGAAAATAACTTAATCTCGTGTATAGTATAGGAGATATCAGGAAAACAAAAAGGTCTACAAAATTCAGTGTTTTCGTTTTTCTTTGGTCAAAATGTAAGTTGGCTCGGTTTTGCTCGGTGCTCCCACCACGTGAAAGGTGAAAGTGTCTTTTTTAGATTTATCGAAAAAAATCACCGAAATTCACCGATAGTAGAACAAAGTTCAAAATTTTTTGAAAAAAATCACATAAATTGTTAGCCATGATTTAAGCAAAAAGTGTTGCAGTCGTTTGAGCGTAACTTTTTAATCAAATTGAATTTAAGTGTAGGTCCATGGCAGATACCCGTAGAAGTCGACGGACTTTAACCAAAATTAGTAGAGCTCTTTTTTGGGTCAATCAATAGAGGTGTGCCGAATCAACAAAATCATCAAATTTTCTTGAGAATTGCGGCTTATATATTGAGATGGAAAATAAGTAAAAAAACGGGGGGTCAAAGCAGGTACATCAAGGTGTGGATGGATTTGAACAAAATTGGTTAAGCTATTTTTTGGATAAGCTAATAGACGTGTGCCGAATTTTAAATTAGGTTGAGAATTCCAGCTTATACATTGAAAACTAACTATTTCTTGGATCAAGTAATAGAATTTTCAAATTCTGATGAGAATTGGGGAGTAAACATTAAAACAATTTATTAAAAAGGGGGTTCAAGGCAGGTACCTCAAGTTGTTGACGAATTTCAACTAAAATTAGTAGACCGTTTTTTTTAATTTCACCAAATTCTGTTTTGAACTGCGACTTGTATATTGAAAAGAAAAATAGGCAGGTACACCAAGGAGTCGACGGATTTCGAAAACTTTTTGAATTTTCTTATCTATGTGTGTATAAAAAACTGAACAAAAAAGGCAAAATTTCATCATTAAAGGATCACTCCTTCTTTTTTTTGCACTTCGATGTATGAAGAAATACTACTGTGCGTAGTGTCGTTGCACTTGCTAGTACGTGGAGAAGTTCAATCGATGGGGAATTGCAAGCATCAAACTATCATCGATTTATGCCTAACATCTCGCAATAGAGTCTGATGTTAAAGGATGTTTGGGCCTTATGCTCCACTGGGAGTCAAGAATAACAGAAGAAAAGTTAAAAAAAATATTTTAATCCTAAACAGACATGGGGCTAAAATGGCACATTTTTTTAGGATAATAACAACAATTTAACACATACAGATTAAACAAGTAAGAGTGTTATATTCGGTTGTGCCGAATGTTATATACCCACCATTAAGTTACGAGAGTACAGTAACTCAAAATTTTGGCCAAATGTGGTTTTGTTGGTAAAATATTTGGACTAAATTCGGTTGCAGTAGTATAGTTGGCATAGTTCAACATTTAAAAGTATCTAAGGGGTTTCTCTAGTATTTACCTTGGACAAAATGCCGCGTATAGTTTTATCTTAATAAGCTGTTAAATATGTACTTTTCGTTGTGCTTAGTATGTAGTTAAGATAAACATGTTGATAGTAAAACGGCAGGTTCATATATTATGTTAGGAGTTCCTAATGCTTCTACCGTATATAAAGCCTGGACTTAACAATGTTAAGTGCAGGCTTGAATGTTAAGTTAACATTGATTGAGAGGTATCTTTCATAGGTGAAATCTTAATACAATGAATATATCTCCAAATCTTTTTGATTGTAGATATAAAAAGGGGATGTTATATATATATATATATATATATATATATATATATATATATATATATATATATATATATATATATGGGCGGGTCACTTTTATGGCGCTGATTTCATAACATCGGAGTAATTTAAATGGGAGATTTGAATTCAGCGCCAAATTTTCCAACATTTTTTTATTTTTTGACCAAAAATCACGATATTTTGATAAAAACTCACGATTTTCTCTATTGATAGTTGCATTAAATGTATTTTTAATGCCAGATTCAGATTCAGCGCCCAAATTTACCTTAGAAATAACAGCACAAATAATCTTTTTTCAGAATTTGCATATGCTATAGTGGAGAAAAATTACATGTATTTTACGAATTTCGCTGAGCCAGACCTCCAAAAAATTCGTCCATACAAATTGACCTGCCGTAATATATATATATATATATATATATATATATATATATATATATATATATATATATATATATATATATATATATCAGAACTATAGCCAAATGTTCACCGATTTTATATACTGGCTGGTATTAATAAAAAATTTATTTGTGCAAAATTTAGTGGCCATAGCTGGCATAGTTTATAATTAAATAGCTTTTAACTGGCGTTTGTCGCACTTTAGTATTTTCCGGGAGCGGTTTTTATATAAAAGATATGATCAAATATGCACCGATTCCTATAAAATGTAACATACTGACTAAAAGTTGCATAAAACTTCTCTATTATAAATTAAGTTGTCATAGATATTACAATTGTATTCAATTTATCATATTACAGTTGTATTCAATTTATTGCTGGGGCAGGGTTATATGGGAGCTCTGACTAAATGTGAACCGATTTCGCCCATTTTCAGTATACAACTTCTATAACACATCGAAACTACTTTTGCAAAATCGCGCTTTTATCTGACGGACAGAAGGACATAAATCACCTTTTCTTTTTGTATTTTTGTGTTTCCGTAAATTTTTTATATCGAAGCTTTGGTGACCGATTGTGACCAAATTTTGCATACTGCCTGGCATTGACATAAGACTTACTTGTGCTTAATTTAGTCGTTTTTTAAGTGTATTTTAAGTGAAATTTAGAGCCAATATTAAGGAAATTGTAAACAGAATGACAATCTCAATATACCATTCTTTTTAATTGTGGGTATAAAAACTAAACACAGTAAAAAGTTATGCAAAATGACCAATACCATTCAAACCTCTCCATTTTGGTTTTTATGTATTAACCATATAGCCTGAAACTTGAACCTTCGGATAATACTTTGTTACACTAAAAAACTAGAGAAACGACATAGGTTAGGTTGTAGGCCTTCGTGATTTATGACAAAGAGCACAAAAAAATGTCAGAAATTTAAAGAGTTATAAGCAAAAAACCCGATTTCAACGAGGTTTGTCAACTTATCGAGCCATAGGTCAACCAGTTTGTATCCGATTTTTTTTTTAACAGCAAACAAAGGAAAACAGATCGCGATTTAAAATTGCACATCACTTTTGATACATTTGTAAATTAAAAGTGTCTTTTTTGCTAAGAGTTGTACACATTATTCTTATATGAAAGCTCATAAAAGTTTATTTCGATACAACAAGAGACCCAGCAAAACTTTGGTAATGGCAAGTACTCTGATAACTGGTTACCTTGTAACGACTACAACATACCATCCGAATAAATAATAAGTTATTACAGAAGTACTTATTTGTAATTAAGATGGTAATTTAAACTGAATGGCCCCGGTTCAAATCCCACCAAGGGCAACAATTTTTTTTAGTTTTTTTTTTATTAAAAGAGTCTTTTTAAATGATTTTTGAATTTTAAGAACTTAAATATTATCTTCTGTAAAAAAATTTGTAAAACTAACTCACGTTAATGAAAAAATACCATCATGAGCCAATTTTGATTATGTAGGGGATGTTGAATACCAAACATGATTCTAATTGGTCTTAACTTGGTAAGCCCAACTTACCTAGGTCATCCTTCATCTCAACTGTGGACACACACCTCCTCATGGTATCACCCGGGGAGCTAGTTTAACACCCATTAATATTGTGAGTAAACATGTTCCGAGAGTTGTCCCATAAGATCGATAAAAATGGGTTAGGACGACGGGCTAGTAACCCTCTCTTGGAAAAAATAATTACTATGAAGAGGATAAAATTAGAATTAAAATGTTCCACCACCTAATGCTAGAAGGGGGCGTCCGAAACTTCGATAGAAAGACCAGGTAGAGGAACATTTTTCAAAGCTTGGCTATAAAATTGGAGAATATTCGCACAAGATCGAAATCCATGGAATTCTAAAATATGCTCGGACTTTGACCTTAACAGGTTGTAACATTTAAGTAAGTAAGAGTCAATCTTATGTAAAAAGTTTTAAAATTTAAATTGTTTAAGTTTTAAAATAATTTTAAAAAAGTTTTAAAATAATTACAAAAAATCGTATACAAATTTTTTTCCAAAAATTACAACAAAGCAAAAAAAAGCAGGGAAAACAAAGTTATTTTCACATGATTTTGGATCTAAAAATAAAAATTGTTTATATTAATTATAAGCTGCTAAGTTTTCAACATATGAAGTAGCTCAGTGGAAGAGTCTCTGCCTAGAAGTCGGAGGGTCTGGGTTCGAGCCCCCATGGGATCATAAAAAAAATTTTGTATTTCGTTTAAAAATATATGT
This sequence comes from Stomorhina lunata, assembly GCA_933228675.1. Taxonomy (NCBI): domain Eukaryota; kingdom Metazoa; phylum Arthropoda; class Insecta; order Diptera; family Rhiniidae; genus Stomorhina; species Stomorhina lunata. Next base: position 176,026,852 of record OW121740.1, read on the forward strand.
TTTTAATAAAACAACAACAAAAAAGTTGTTGCTGTTATTGTTGTTGCTTTCAAATTGCTTACCCAATTCATTACTTTTCTGCAATTGGTAAGTACTTGCCTCCAATGACATCCTTATGTTAATGTAATGACTTAAACAGCGAATGAGTAAGTAGTTCGTGTTCAATAGTTTAACTGTTTAACTCATTATTTGGTAATGAAAAGTTTTACTGGGGAATTAAGTTCCTAATAAAACGTGGTTTTAATTTTTTAAATCAGGTGAAAAATCTAAAAGGCATTAACCATCTAACATGATAATACGGCATGTAAACATTTTGTCCAGAAATTAATTTAAAAGGTATTTTGTTTGCAATCAAACATTTTTTTTTTTGTTTTAGAAAAAGAAACATAACTTTTGTAAGTTCAAAAAAATATAAAAATATAAAATCAGAGATACTTTGCCCAACATTGATTTAAACCAATATCAATAAGTAATGTCTCATTTTTTCTTAATAGAACTAGCTTTAAAAGATAGTAGGTTTTACTAGAAAAAAGTTAAAATAATTGCTTTTAAATTTTAAAGATTACGAAAAAAATTAAAAAAAGCGAAACTTTTGATAAAAAACTGCTGAATATCCAAAATATATAAATAGAAGTCAATATTTCTTCTACAATATTTTTAAACCAATTTTCTTAAATAGATTTGTTCTCTTTGATTTTTATTAAAAGAGATGTAACTATTTTAAAAGAACAGTTTTCCAATAAAAAGTGATTTAAAAAAAATCCTTCTTAGATTGAATAAAGGATCTCGATTTGAGAACACTTGATTTGAATCTTTCGACATCATGATCAGGTGGTTAAGAACTTTGTGAGAAATTTACTTCACAATCGTACTGTGTAGTTAAAGAACAAATTGTCTCTGTACTGCGATCCACTGGCCAATCGGCTACAAAGGGATATGCTCTTGTTATATTTACTACTTGTAACTATACGGGTTTCAGAAATTGGATCCCTATTTTCGTTTAAATATTTATAATTATACCATAATTAAACATGATAAAACAGTAAAACCCAACAAACATAGCAACGATAACTACTTTTGGCCTCTCCTACACGCGGTTGAGAACGCGGTTCTTGTTTAGCATATCGAAAAATAATTTTTAAAGGCAAAGGTAAAAATTTTAAATCTAGTTACTAAATATCTGAGTATTAAAAATTCATCATATTTTCCTAAGTGTATTTTTTAAATACCGAAAGATGAATTTTTGTCTAAACAACAAAATTCCTAAGTAATAAAAAAATAAACCGTTAATTATACATAACCAAGATGTTCTTTTTGCTTTCGATCTTTTAGCGTTCATTCACTTAAAAACCAAAGAAACCCCAAAACGAACCATTTCAAATATGAACATACATATTGTAAATGTGACAATGTATTATGATAATACTTAACTAAAAAAACAGTTAAGATACAAATGAACATCATAAAAAGATGTGTAAAAAAAGCACAAAGATCCAATTGGCAAAACCACAAAAAACAAAAACCCGAGACTTAAAAGAAGATGTAAGCAAAAATACCGAAAACCTAAATGATATTTAGAAGAAAGATACAAAAAAATTCAAACTAATAGAAACTAACATGGCCAATACTAATAATGTAAGTATGTATGTATTTGAGTCATACAAAGAAATTAAATAGGAGACCAATACAAATAAGAGGAGAGAGTGGAAATGTTTTGGTATCATTTTTGTAAAGGTAAAAATATTGAGTCAAGTTGAGTTAAGGTGTAAATGTATTGAGTATTTCATTAGAGGAAACCTAAGAACTTGTTGTCGTCTCTTTCTTTGGATTTTAGCTCTTTTGTAAAGCAAATGAGTTCATTTGTTTGAGAATTCATTCAAAATGAACTCTTATTTAATGGTATGTAAGTGTGTGTGAGGGCTTTTTGATGAGCATTTTGTTGTTAAGAGAGTTACGCACTTGGTTTTATGTTCAGTCATGAAATGAATGAATCTGCCATGAATTTGTAAGTGAATGAATGAATTGTTTAGGGGATTTTTGTTTAGTTTCAAATTAAGTAAATGAGTGAACATTTAAGGAGAGTTCATTTCTAAAGAGTGGACTTGAGTGGAAAGTAAAGTAGTATAGGTAAACAATATGTGGATAAGCTATGAAAATGCATAAGCAGATAACAGTAATAGCAAGCGGAGTAGGATAAACAGCAGAAATTTTACAAACGAGCAAACGTTGCGTACGGGGTTCTTGAAAGCACCCTCGTTTAGTAATGTCATTTGTCAATCAGTAAGCGAGCGCAACGGTCGTTCTGAGCGTGTTTAATAACAAGCAAAAAGAAAAAAATAACAGTTTTTGAAAATTTAAATATTTTTAAAAGAGATGAATAAAAAATCAACGTAGTTTTTGGAAACGAGTTTCATTTAAAAGTTTGGAAAAAGTGAAATTTTTGATTTAAAAAGAAATTAGTAGAATTTTATGAAAGAATTTAAGAAAATAAAATTGTGCAAGATTAAAGAAAAATTTAATAGTTGAAATTAGAAATATTAACAAATCTATAACCAAAAAAAAAAAATTTAAATTTTATAAAATTAAAAAAAAAAATGTTTGAAATTTTATAAGTGTTTCTTTAAAAAAAAAAAAAAACTTAACATAAAAACCTTTTAACGGATTAATAATTTATTAAACAAATATATTTTAAAACTAATATTGTAAAAAATTAATAAACAAAAATGGAATTCGAATTACGAGTACCCTGCCTAGAAGGCCTCAACGAAATATCTTGTAAAAATTGTCACATCTGCCTCAATTCGTCAAAGGCCCCCAACACCAGCCAGTCAACACAACCTTTAAGTTATACAACAGACATAACCAAATCATTCGCCTCCAGCAAAACAACACCAGCCCCAACACCCTCTAGCAGCTCTTCAGCATCGACCAGCTTAACTCTACGCCGCTTATGCACTTTCCTGCTTTTATTGAATCTTTTCTCAGCAGCAGCTGGCTGTGGTCCCGGTCGAGGCATTGGTGGTCCCAGACCAAAACGTAAATTAACCCCTTTAGTATTTAAACAGCATGTACCAAATATGTCCGAACAGACTTTGGGTGCTTCGGGTATTAGCGAAGGTGCCATTAATCGTGATTCGGCTAAATTTAAGAAATTGGAATACAACACTAATCGTGATATAATATTTAAGGATGAGGAGGGCACTGGTGCCGATCATGTTATGACCAGGGTAAGTTTCTGTTTTATTATTTTTTATGGAAAAGGAATTTTCTTATTTATTATCTTATCTTGAAAATTGATTGAATATTACTATAAATATTGAATGACCGGGAAAGAACTTTAAAGGGATTAACTAGAAATACAAAAGTGGTTCAAGTGTTTGAATAATACACTTAGAGAAATTTTGAGAATTTTTTTGTGACATTTTGAATTTAATAAAAACTTAGAAAAATCTATGGATTTTACTAAAGCTTTTAAGATTTAACATGTTGTAGGGTTTTTTGAACAGAAGCTCTTTCGGTTTTAACATTTAAATATTTGCATTTTTTTATCTAGTAGATATTTTATGTGAAAATTTTGAATTATTAGCTTGCCATAGCTATATTTTTGGTTTATGAATTAGGGGGTGAATTTCTAATTTTGCTAATATTGTTCTTTTTTAAAATAAACCATTTTTTGTCATTTTCTTTTGAATTGATCTTAATTTTTTGTTTTTTATTGATAAACATTACAAAATTATAAATATAAATTTTTAATTTTGTTTTCATTATTATTGCAATTTTTACTGTTGATTCATAGCAATTAAAGTGTTTGTGTATCTTTAAGATACTTTTTTTTTGTTCGAACGGTGCAATAAACTTTTAATCTAAACATTTAATAAATTTTTATAAGCAAATTGATCCAATTGCAATTTATATTGCTAATACAATAATAAATAAATTAAACAATTTCAGTTTTATTCACATATAAAAACTAACAGCCTAATTTATAAACAAACTATAATAGGTTTTACAGCTACTATAAGTTAAAATGGGAAAAATTGAATTTATAAAAGGAAAAATATTTTATTAAACTGTTATAACCTATCATAAAATTTGAAATTTTTATTGTGGCCTCTACCCAACTATAAGCATACAATAAAAAGTTTGGTTGCTTAAAAATTTGATAATTGCGACTTTTTTTATTTTTAACACATTTGATGGCAAACAAAATGATTTTTTATATAAATAAATTTTAATACATTAATTGAAAAAAAGGAAGAAGATTTTTATATTATTTAATACTATTTATCTGCGATTTAAGAAAAAAGACTTTATGAATGCATTTTTCATTGATCCTTACAACAAATCGATAATTCATTTCTCCTTATTCAAAAATATGTTGATTCTACCTAAAGTAACGCCTTACCATATATACATACATATATATACTTTCACAGTATATCTTATATTAAATCAGTAGATTGCTTAGCGGCACGATTTTCCAAAATCTTGAAAAAAGTAACCAGATTGGAGTAAATTTTCTTCAAAATGTTTTTAATTAAAAAATAATTTTTAATAAGAACAAGTAAGAAAGCGCTATAGTCGGTCAAGCCGACCATACGATACCCTTCACCACTAAGGTCAAAGGTGTTATTTTTCCTGTATAAAGACAAATATTTGCTAAATTTTGCCATCATACAAACATTTTCTCAAAACGTATATATTCAACCTGTTTCCGTCATTTGGACTTATCTGAGAGCTAGGGTCAAATGTGGACCGATTATCTCGAAATTTGGCAAATTGATTATTACAAAAATTATGTATGCAAAAAATAAACTCAAAATTTTCATTATCTTTAGATTTACGAGCGTTTTAGTGATTTTTTGTCTCATTTAGTGCGTTTTTATGGGAGCTATGGCCAAATGTGGACCGATTTCAACGAAATTTGGTACAGTGATTTAGGTTTACATAAGCAGTATCTGTTTTAAATTTCATGAAAAAATATTAATATTTGTGGCCAATATAGCAATTCCGGGAAGTGGGACCTATGGGAGGTACCATAAATAATGGACCGATTTTGACCAATTTCAATAGCCATGGTCCCATTATCAAAAACATTGTCTGTGCCAAATTTCATCAAATTATCTTTAGAATTGCGACCTGTAGTTTGATTACAAGGTTTACATGGGGGTCCAGCCAGCCGTCCAGCCAGCCAGACGGACGGACGGACATCGCTAAATCGACTCAGAAAGTGATTCTAAGTCTATTGGTATACTAAAAGGTGGGTCTAAGACAAATATTTCTATGCGTTACAAACATCAGCACAAACTTATAATACCCTTTCCACCTATGGTGGTGAAGGGTATAAAAATTAAAAAAGTGAAAATGACCTGGTCCGATTTGAACACTGGCATCAATAAAGATACATTTTTTAATGTAATTAAAGAAATAAATTAAAAAAAAAATTTTTTCTTGCTCAATTCTTCATTGAGATTTGAACTCACGACTTACGACTGCTAGGCGGAGACACTACCCACTGAGCTACTTCATATACCGAAATTTTTTCAAATTGTAATTTACTTATATAATTTTTATTTGAACAGCATAAAATGACAATTTGAAACGTGGTATTACCAACATAAAAGCACAAAAACTATAAAAGTGAGTAATTGTTATAATATGTTCATAACATGTTTATAAAATCAAATTTTTATTAATGGCTTATAAAACAATAAGTGTATGATAAATATTGTAAGCTTATAAGCCAAAATATAAAATTTTTATAAATTGGACCGTAAAGCATTTTGTTGATAGATAAAAGTATTTGTTTAAGTTTTTTTGATAAACTTTTAAAAACGGATTCTAAAATCATATTAATTTTTATTCTATTACAATCAAAAAGTCATTAAAAGCTTTAGATTTCAATTTTGATTACAAAAGCTTTAGTCATAAACAGTTTAGTAAAAGTTTTAAGGAAGTTAGCTATTACTTAGTATAACCCAATTAATTTTGATAACTTGATACAAAAGCTTAACTTTTTTCAAATAATTATTATCAAAAGCTTTCAAAATTTCTTGTTATATTGTGACTTAGCTTTTCGATTTTCTAACCTAAAATTTAAAGCTTTAAACAACTTTTTTTAATAAGGCTTTAAATTAAAGCTTTAACCTAAATCTCTCTAAATGTAAGTTTAAAGCCTGTTAGTGCTAATTTCAATTGTTTGAATCAATTTTCATTGTAATTTGCTAAAAAAGCTTTAATGAACTTAACTATTATTTTGTATATTCCAATTTAGCTAATTCTGAGAAATTTTAAGGATTTGATACAAAAGCTTAAATTTGTTTTATCATAATTATAATCAAAAACTTTTAAAATGCCTTGTTATATTATGGCTTTGGTTAAAGCTTTTCAATTTCCTTACCTAAGACTTAAAGCTTTGAACAACTTTTCTATAAAAGCTTTTAATTAAAGCTTTAACTTAAATCTGTCTAATTTGTCAGTTTAAAACCTTCAAGTGCTCATTTCAATTGTTTTAATCAATTTTCTTGACAATTTGCTAAAAAAGTTCAGTTCAATAATTTATGGCCAGTCGTAAACTTTTTAATAGCGATTTACAAATGTTTTTTTTTTGCTTTAAAATAGAGCCATAAAATAAATATTACTTACATTTATTAGTAAATATTAGAAATGTTCAGAAATGTGTTTGTTTTTGTTGATATTTTATGAACTACTAAATAATTACAAACTAATAGCTCTCCTATTATACACGGTAAAAAATTAAGGAGCTTAAAAAAAGTTCAAAAATCTTAAGAGAAACCAACTTAAAACAGAGGAAGTATTTAAAAACATAAAGTTTTACAAAAAAAGCTTACAAAACTTTGGTAATGAGCTAAAAAGGTGAATTATTATATTAGGCTTGATAAAAGCTTTTAAAAATTGCCAATTATAATTGGTAATTGTTAAAGAAACAAGCTTTTAAACAACTTTTTTTGCATTTTTAATATTGAAAAAAAATTAATTAATTTAAAAAGCTTTTAAGAAAACTGATCCTCAAGGAGAATTACAAATATAAGCTTTAAGCAAATACAAGCTTAATAAAAAAGCTTTCAACAACTTATTGTGCATTTTTAAACTTTTTAAAATATTGGAAAAAAGCTTTTGAAAAACTGATCCTAAGCCGATCTTTAAAACTGATACAAGCTAAACATAAAAGGTTTTTAAGAACATAGGTTATGCTTTAAAATAAAAAGCTTTTTAATCTTTTTCTTTAAAAAAAATATTCATAGAAAAGCTATGCATTAATTGTTGCATTATTTATGTAAAAAAGCTCTTTTATACTCTGCTAACGATTGTGTTTTTAAAAAACTTTTCAAACATTGACTTTGGAATGATTTAAACAAGTTAAATACAAATATTGGAAGAGCTTTTTTTTAAATATATTTAATGAATAATTTACTTAGTATTATTAAACATTATAACAATTTATAGACTGAAATAAAGGTTTAATCTGAAAGGTTTTTAAAAGACTTGGCTGAACATTAAATTAGACAGATCAAAAACCTCACATTATTACCTATTTTACAAACACAATCATTACGAATTATGTTTTGTAAATCAAAGGTAAAATCTCATATTATCGACTGAACAAAAGTAAAGACAAACATTTTTAAGTTTCATCGTCCTTCACTTCCCGATCTGTTTTCGATCTGTCTAAAAATAGGGATACTCCTCCTAAGGATGATGGTCTACCCAACTTTCGAAAAGCGTGGAGGAGTTAGTTTTCCCCTCAAGATTTTTTTGGCCTTTATCAATAAATTGTCTAAAAGATTGATAATTAAATGTAATAGACTGAGATTAAGTGCAAACAATTTTTTTTTTTAATAAATTAAAATAAAATTTTGTATATTTTTTGTCAAATGATTTTCTTTACTTAAGTAAATTAGGTTTATTCTAAAAGCTTTTTAAAATCCTAGTTAAGGAAAAATTTAGTTTATACTAAATATTGAAAAAGCTTAATTTTTGAAAGCTTATTTTTTCTATGAAATATTTTAAATTATTGTTATTATACAAAATTTGAAATATAAATTATGTTATAAAAATATGAAAAATTAAGTTAAGCGCTGTTAACCCAAAAGCTTTTAAGCTTTTAGCTTAAACATATATACCATAAATACCCAAAGCTTACAAATTTTATAAAAGCTATTACATTTTCAATCTATTCCTAACAACTGTTTTTCTTTGTTATAAAAGAAATTCTTATCTTTCAAGATTTTACTCTGTTAATTACTTCAAGTGTAAAAGCGCAAACAAAACAGCTTTTCAGCGAAGTTATCTTATCTGAATTGACTAAACCTGGTAGAAAAGTTAAAGCGTTAAATAGTCGATAAAAGGAAAAAAAAACAATTGAAAAACTTGAGGCAAAAAAGCTTAAGTAGATTTAAAATTTTTATATAAAAATATCACAAGAAATAGGTTTTCATAAACCCAGACTACAGAAAATCTGACACTTAAGACTTTTTGCCTTTGAAGCGAACGAAAAAAAATAAAAATAAAACAGTTGTAAATATTTGATTTCAGATAATTTATGAACAATTTTTAAACCAGTAAATTTTCATTTAAAGAAAACTTAATAGGCCATATTTTAAAAACAGCTGTAAATTGTAAAAAATACATAAAAGATTTATCTAAAAATTAAAATTTTAATGACTTTAGTCATAAAACTAAAAGCAGACGCGTGTCTGAAAAAAATGTCCTTCAATTTAAATAATAGAATTGGAGGCCAGGTTTGAAATCAATTTTAAAAACAGTAGTAGTTTAGAAACAAGTTGCAAAAACCTTAAAATTCAAATATTTTTGTATTAAAACAAACACAGTGTGAAACAGTTAAAAGTTAAGAAATAAACATTTTTTGAAAATTAAACTAGAGATATAAAACTCTAAAGTTATAACCATATAGTCAAGGTTATATTAAGTCATAACAAATATTTGTTTAAAATTTTTTTGTTTAAAAGGGAGTAAAGGATCCTTTTTAGCCTTTATTAAACAAGGTCATAAGTCAGGCTGACGGTAGTTTAAATATTTTCCTTTAAAGTCACTACTAAAAGAGAGTGACATAAAATAGTAGCAGAATGTGTAACAAATCGCGTTTAGTTTCGTTCCATTAACCATTTTTTTCGAGGTCGCCAATTTTCAGGGTCATTTTGATCACCCTGCACACTTTTTTGTTTAATATTTCAATATTTCCTTCTATTGCTCTTGAGCCTTTTGTACAAAAATGTGATAAACATTTTGTCTATTTTTATGTTTCTTTAGTGTTTTGTCTAGTTTTGTGTGTCTGTAGCAAGGACATTCACACACTTTAATGTCAAGGATGTTTTTTTGAAGAAATTTTAACTGCCTTTGTTGTGACTACTGCTGGACTACTAGTTGCCATTTAGTCATAGTTTTAACTGCTATTTGACATTGGTTTTTCGACAAGAACGGGAAGTGTCTATAAAATTGCTTTACAGCGCAACGAAAGAAAGTTTTATGGGAAAATATGAAATTCGAAAAATCTATTGGCAAAATAAAACATTTTGAAAATTTATTTAAAATTATAAATTTCTTTCATTTAAAAATTAAAATATAAATTGAACAATTTTATATAATAATATGATAATCTCTGAAACCTTTGATCAATTTGTAATATACAAGCTTTTTATTTCTTCAATTAAAAACTTCATTTAAACTTTAGAAATTTCTAGTTTGAAAAAGAATTTCATTAGCTTTTGGGATGAATTATTTCAAAAGCTTTTAAATTAAATTATTTTAAACACTTTCATTGCAAAACTAGTTTCCAATGCGTTTTATAGCAAGTGTTATTATCATTTTTATTTTTACCTTTAGCTTATTTAAGCTCTAATTTGATTCAACCCAATATTTAATTCTTTTTATCAGTGTTCATAAAGCTTTTAAAAAGCTTTAATATTTTTACAAAAATACTAACATCTGTTTCAAAAAATACTAAGAAATAATCCAATATACAAGTTTTTATTTTTTCAAAGCTCTCAGTTTGAATCTTTTGCAAAAAAGCTGAAAATTAAACTTTTTAATTGTGATTAAAGCTTTGGACTTATAATTTAATTTTGCTTTATTTTGCCTTGGATTTGAAAACTCACTTCATCAGGACTTACTCATAATTAACATTTAACAGAATGTCAAAGTTTCTCACTTTAAACATAATTTTTTAAAAGCTTTTATTTCAAGCTCTTGTAAATAAAGAAATTTATAAGTGAAATTCTGATTAAAATCAATATACAAACTTAAAAAGCTTTTATTTTAGTAAATTATTGGTCTTCATTTGGAGCTATTGGGTAAAGCTTTATTGTTTAACATTATTAAATTATATTTAAAAATAGTTTTAATGTTAGTTCTATGGCTTGGTGCTAAAAGGGCCAATGTCATAAAAAATAGTTTGGAGAAAATTTGATTTAAGTTTTCATTTTCCATATAAATTCATAGGAACATGGCCCAGAAAAACCCATAATAATCTGTCCTGAGTTAAGTTAGAGATGAGCTGTTGGAGCCAAATAAAAGAGGGAAAAGAAGGGAATCTAATTCAATGCATAACTCAAAACGGCCAAATATTGACATTGGCCCTTTTAGCACCAAGCCACAGAGTTATTTGTAATGTTTCGCTTTCTTAAATCAAATTGTTCTTTAATTAAGTTTTTGATAAAAAAAGCTTTTGTTTAAAGCTCCTTCTATCTTTATTTTGAATTAAATCATCGTTCAATTAAATAACTAATTAATTATGTCGGTTTTGACTAATGTTTTGAGTTTGTTTTAACTGTTTAGGTTTTAGGATGCTTTATTTCAAAAGCTTTAATTTCAAGCTTTTTTGATTTTGTTCATTTCGTGACATATTTTTAGTTAATTTTCCTTTTATGATTCAATATCATAATAATTAGAAAAAGCTTTTAATGAAACGTGAACAGATTGCGCTTTTCAAAAAGCTGTTTTCTTTAGATTTTTTAATTTAATAAATTTTAAACTTTTAGTTTTTTGATTACTGATAAGCTTAATTTAAAAAACTTTTATCTAAAGTTTTACTTTGATTTTGACATTTGACCAAAACATTAAATAAGATAAGTTTATTTTTAACTTTTTAAAAAGCTTTTATTTTAAACTATGTTATTGGATAAAGCTTTTGAATCAATGATAACAATACATTCTTTAAAAAAATCTTTTGCTTTAAGCTTTTTGTATATAAATAATCTTTTCCCAGACATTAAAAAATCACTTATGAAAAGCTTCTAAATTTTTTGATTGACAAAACTTTTGATTTCACGATAATTGTTTTTTGTCTTTGGGTGTTTGAATTCAAAAGCTTTTGTGTTAAGCTCTTTTTACCATAATTAATCTTTTGACACAACATCAAAGTTTTTACAATTTTTTTTTGCATTCTCTTGCCAAAATTGAAATTTGTCATAACTTTTGAAATGATTAAACCACAAAATGATGATGAGTGATGTTTGATTAGAAACGAAAAAAAAAGTTCACTAGTTTTCAAAACATTTGTTTATTTTTTGTTTAAATTAATTTTTTGACATAAAGTCTTTTCAAGTTCTAAGGAATTTTTTCGGATTTCATTTGTTTGATTTGAATGAAGATAAAAAAACCTAAGAAACATCACAAAAAAGTATAACAAATGGTAGAGAAAGATCAATTTTATGTGTTTAAATCTAAAGCAAGCTTTTGATATGACTGACTGACTGACTGCTACTCCCGTGAGCTTTCATATGCATTTCGGTTTGTTTCTTATTTTTGAGGTCCCAGTTCCCAGATTGCTGTTTGCTGCTGTTATTATTATCTGCTTTAGATTGCATGTTGTCATTTTTCTTTCAGATTTTTTTTTCGGTTTTACAAGTATTTTAATCTTATTTAATTTTTATACACTGCCCATTTTATTTTGATGCTGTTTGTAGATCTTTCTTACTGTCTGTCCTTCCGTCTGTCTTGTTGACGGTTTCTGGGTCCCCTTTCCTTTTATGGTTATTAATAAAATCACACAATAACCCAAAGATTTGTGTTTTTTTATTATATGTTTGTGTTTAAAATTTTTAATCTCTACCTTAATGGCCACCACTTAGTCCATCATAATGCTTACCGTTCAAAACACTTTTTTTTGGACATGTTCAAAAATATTTTGACGCTTGTTGGCGCTTTTAGAGATTTAAAAATTAAGCCTTTTTTTGGTAAGAATTTTTATTATTAATTATTAATTATGAAAAAAATATGAATGAATTCTTAAAATTTCCTAAAAAACACAAATAAAATTAATCTTCAGATTATCTTTAATTTAGGCCTACAAATTCCTTGTATTCTTTCTTATTACCAAAGTGTTAATAATTTTTTAATTAATAGTTTGATTTAGGGTCTAAAAAATCAATTTTCATCTTTTCTGACTTATTACTCATCATTTTAAGGTTTCTTTTTTTTTATTTAACCAGAAGGCGTCATTTTAATGACATTAATAAATATCTATTAACTTTTTTGTTGTACGATTTCTTAAATTGTTTTTTTATGACTTTAGCTTTTGTATAGCATTTTATAATCCTCATCTTTGCGTTTTTTTTTCTTTTCTGGATGCCTTTCATTTGAAATTGAAACGATAAGCGCCATAATCCCTGATGTGTGATTAAAAATTTTGTTTAGAGCTTTTTTTTGTTGTTGTGTGATCTGGCTGATTCTACGTTTAAGGCGCGATTTGATGCAGCAAATTAAATTTGCTACAATGATTTGATGGTATGTTGAGACAAATTTGACTTTTAATATTAAAGAGTTTAGCGCAGTTTTTTGACTCGCAGACATATGTCTAAATGGTTTCAAAATTAAACCTTTAAGTGAGGAAATAATTTAGAAAAATAGAATAAATCAAAAGTTTTGAAGAATTGATTTTAGCCACTGTGTTTTTATTTCGTATCCTGCAGGAATTTTTGAATTTGGTCCAGAAATGACTGATTTATAAACAAAAATATCTAAAGACTTTTATTAAAGCTTTTGCCTTACTTAATTCTACTTTTTTTAGGTAAAAAGCTTTTATTTAAGAACATAAACTACCACAAATTAACTCTTCTTTCGTTTTGATAGTTCCTTTCAATCAGTTTAATTGTATCTTTTTATTAAGAAAAATCATTTAAGACTTTTGTTAGAGCTTTTGTCTAAAAAGCTTTTGTTTCGTTTGCTGCAGAAGTTTTTGAATTTGTTCCAGAAATGACTGAGTTATAAGCAAAGATGTTTAAGGACTTTTATTAAAGCTTTTGTCCAACTTTATTGTACTTTTTTAAGCAAAAAGCTTTTATTTAAAAACATAAACTACTCCAAATTAACTTATCTTTTGTTTTGCTGGTTCCTTTAAATTAGTTTAATTGTAACTGTTTATTAAGAAATATCATTTAAGATTGTTGTTGTAGCTTTTGTCTAAATTTTGTAAGTAGGTAAAAAGCTTTTATTTCAAAAACATTAATAGGAAACAATTGGTTACTAATTGTTTTCTTTTTTCAAAAAAACTGGTCTACAAATAACCAAGATATATACAAAATGCTTTTAAAACTTTTACTTGAGCTTCTGTTTAAAAGGATATTTTCTTTTTGATTTCTGAGAAAACAGAATCTTTGAATTCTGTCTTTATATGACTAAAATGTTAAAAAAATCTATTATCACTTTTATTTAAACTTTTGTATAACATTTGTCTTTTTTAAAAATACACTTCTATTTGAGCTTTTGTATTGAAATTTAAATAATTTGTCTAATTTTGATCTATTTTGAAAGCTTTTTCTATTTCAGCTTTTATATTGGTTTAAATGTCACTTGTAAAGCTTTTACTTAAAAAGCTGTAACATAAAGCACATAAGCATAGTTTAGTAAAGATATTTTAATACAAAAGCTTTTTGTTATTATCTTAAATCATATAGCTTTTCTTCACTTAATCCAGTGTATTGAGATGTGAGTTTTAAAAGTTTAATTTTACATTGATAAAAAAGTCACTTTTATATAAGCTTTTGTATGAATAAACAATTAGTCTGCGAAACTTTTACTAAAAAAGCTAGATTAGCATTTGTAGACGAAAGCTTTTCTTATTATCTTATTATTCCTTAAACTGTATTTGATTAAGTTTGAGATAGTATGAAAGCTTAAAATTACTGTTAACGGAAAACTTCTTCCATTTGAAGTTTTAAATCGTTTTCTCTTGGTAGTTTAAAAAGCTTGGACTAAAAAGTCATTAGTACATAAGAAATACTCATAAGCTGATATAAAAAGATATAGGTTTCCAAAAGTAGGTATTTGTAGGCAAAAGCTTTTACATTTTTCTATTAACTGAAAACTCAGAGTCTTCCAACAGTTAAATAATGATTTATAACAGCAATAGTGGGCAAAGTTTTTTGATTTTTTTTACCTCTTCCATCTTAGCAGTTTATTGAACGCTTTTAAGAGAAAAACTTTAAACTTGGAAGATTTCATTGAAAAAGTAATAAGACACATACAATATAAGTACACGTAAGAAAAGAAAGCTTTCAAGCTTTGCTTCTAAAGTGTTTTAGTACCAAAGTACAATGTGAAGAGACTTTGAAAGCTTAAAAAAAAAACAAAAAAGGAATAGAATGGCTCTCATGTAAAAAGCTTCCCTTAATGGGTTAACTTATTTTTCAATCATATGCAATCTGATATGGGTTATAGTATATTTTTGTTTAATACCCTGTTTAGACTTTTTGTTCTGCTTTTCGAAAAGTTTATTATATTTGCATTAGGTATTTACTAGCTATATAAAATTGATCATAAAAGTTTGATATAATTTAAGAGCCGTTTGGCGGTAATACTTAAATTTAAATTTAAAGCTTTAACAAAAAAGTATCAAATTTGTAATAAAAATTTATAGAAAAAAAAAACGTGTGTATATAAAAAATCTTATACAAAAATCAATGATATCTCCTGAAAATTAAAACCAAACGAGTGTTAGAAAATATTTTAGCTTAGATAGGATAAAGAGACAGACTGGCCTTGCAATAAAATGAGCAATTTGTTTAGATTTTTAAGTTAAAGTTAATTTATTTGAAAAGCTAAGTTTGATACAAAAATGATAAATTGTATATTTTTATAAGCAAAAAAAATCAAATTAATTTTTTTTTTTATTTATGGTTGGTTTTATTACGAAAAGTTCTCAGTGTTTAAAATTAAGCTTATGTGAATTAAAAGAAAGAGAAACAATGTTTATTTTCTTTAACAAAAATTTGTTTATTCTTTTCATTTCAAAGTTTATAAAAGAACAATATCAAAATTGAAAGGAATATATAGGAAATCATAAGCTAATCAAAATTCCCACCATAAAGATGAGGGACTGAAATTTGTTTAAGGTTAAAAGACAACATCAAATCATTTGTAGACAAATTAAAAGTGACATCATCAATTTTGGAGATTATCTTTGAATATTCTTTAAAATACCCTTTTTGTTAACACAAAAAAGAAGCCTTCATCTTATTAATAGTTTCTAAATGTTTTGAGATATTTCATAATTCATTAAAAAATTTTTGAGTTGATAGATGATTGAAAACTATTTCAAAAATTATAACAGTTTTAAAAAAATATGGTATCATATTACATGATAAATACCATGTTAACAAAATTCAAAGAAATTTAAGATTTTTTCTTTTTCTTTCCCAAACCCAATAACAGCCTAAGATATTAGGTTAACGCGGATTTAATTTGAAAAATGAAATATTTTGTATCTACCATTTACTCATTCATGATTTATTATACAAATATTCATTAACAAATTGCTTGGGTTATAAATAAATAAATATTACCTGCATCGCAATATTCTTAAACGTCTGTCTGTCTTTCATTGCAGTTGAATGTATGTATAGCCCAGGAATTCCTTAGAAGTGTAAAATTTATGCTGCAAAAATTGTTTACTTACGTTTTTTTGCTTTGGCCTCCTAAACCATTAATAAACTCTTAAAGAAATTCCGTTTTATGGCCTCTTCCATAAATCGTTGTCATTATGGTGTTGATCATTATTTTATTGCTTATTTTGTAAGATTTTGATCCTTTTTGTTGTGGCTTTAGATACAAATTTCATGTTTTATTATGCAGATTTTGTATCGTTTTTTTCCTGAAATGTTCTCGATTTGTGAGAGTATCATTTATTATCAAATTGTTTGAGGTTTGAGAACAAATTCACTTTGTCATTGTTTTAATTGTTGATAATTAATTTAAAAATTTTGTTGGTTTTGGAATTGTAAAGCTTTTTTTAAGGATTTAAAGCTTAATGCTAGTAAGTGATAAATTATGGGAAAATTCGAAGAATTCTTAAAATATTTGCTTGAAATAATTTAAAAGTGTTTGTTATAAAAGCTCTGAAGAAGTTTTTTATCTTAACTTTTAAGTTTTTCCATAAGATTCTTTATTCAAATGTTATATAAAGAAATGCTTAAGTTTTTAACTATAAAAATCTGAGGTTGGTATAAAGGAAAGAAAGCTTTATTAGCAAAGCTCTAACATCAACCCATTGACATCCATAAGCCTTATAGAGTATTAGCAAAGCGTTGCTAAAGAGTTTGGAAGCTTAAGAGAGTATTGATAGGCGTAAGAGTTGCTTTTTTAAAAGCTTGTTACTATAGAGTTTGTCGTTCTTCAAAAATGATAGCTATAAAATTTAATAAACAGCTTTTTTTAAGTGTTATTTACACTTTGTAAACCCTGTTTATCACTGTATTGATTTTGTTCAAAAAAGTACACAAAAAGCTCAGTTCTATAAAGTTTTCTAAAATAAAACCTTTCTTAGTCATTAAAGTATGAGTTATCAATTAAAGTTGAGATAAGCTTTTAATAAAAAACTTCTCCCATTTGATCTTTTGTATCGTTTTTTTTTTATAATTTCTAAAGCTTTTAATAGAAAGGTTTTAACATAAATCAAGTTAAAACTTTTAGCATAACATAATGAATAAAAGTTCACATAAGCTTTAATAAAACACTGCATTAATTTTGTTATCATGGGCAAAGCTTTCTTTCCGGACTCAATATACTTAAAAAGCTCAGTTCTATAAACTTTTTTAAGATAAGATCTTTATAAGTCTTAAAAGTATAAATTATGTATAAAAGTTTACATAAGCTTTTAATAAGAAAGCTCTTCAATTTGATCTTTTGTACAGATTTTTTTATAATTTCTAAGCTTTAAGTGAAAAAGCTTTAACACAACTCAAGTTAAAACTCTAAGGAGTAATAAAAAAACTCTTCATTTTGAAAAAACCTGTTTTGTTATCATGTGCAAAGCTTTTTTCCGGACTCAATATACTTAAAAAGCTCATTCTATAAACTTTTTTAAGTTAAATTCTTTATAAGTCTTAAAAGTATAAGTTATGTATAAAAGTTTACATACACTTTTAACAAAAAACCTCTTCAATTTGATCTTTTGTTGAAAAAGCTTTAAGATAACTCAAGTTAAAACTCTTAGGATAAAATAATGATTAAAAATTCACATAAGCTTATTTAAAAAAAAAATAATAAACATCTTCAATTTGAACTTTTGTACCAATGTTTTTTAATTCATTTTTACCAATTTTTTTAATTAATTGGAAAAGCTTTAACACTTAATTTAGAATTTTTAAGACAAAAAACATATAAGAAAGTTAAGGTATTGCAAGCTTGAAAAGTATTGCCATTGAAAACCTGTGACCTATGTAAGCTTTCCAATTAATTTCTTAATAATTTCCAAAGCTTTCTCTGAAAACCTGTTCTATATAAGCTTTTAAGTCAATTTTTTTTAAATTATTTTCAAAGCTTTCTCTAAAAAAATAATAAATTACAAAAATATAATAATCGTAAGCTAGTGAACCATATAAGCTTGTTGTAAAAGCTCTAAAAGATGCAGAATTAAAAAGTATTCGAATTGAAAATTCATTCTATGTAAGCTTTTGAATAATTTTTTAAAAATTTTTAAGGGCTTCTCTGAAAACCTGTTCTATACAAGCTTTTCAATAAATTTTGTAAAGAATTTCCAAAGCTTTCTTTGAAAAAGCAATAATTACAAAAAAAAAAAAATATAATCGTAAAAAAATAGGTTGTTATAAAAGCTTTAATAGATACAGAATTCGAATTAAAAACTTGTTCTATGTAAGCTTTTGAATACATTTTTTAACAAAAGCTTTCTCTGAAAACCTTTTCTATATAAGCTTTTCACCAATTTTTGCAATAATTTCCAAAGCCTTTTCTCAAAAGCAATAAGGATAATAATTGTAAGCTATTAAACCATAAAATAAAGCTTTAGTAGATTGTTGAAAAAGCTGTATATGTTTATTGTAAAAGTTCTGTAAGCTTTTTAATTAGAAAAAGTTTATTACAATAGTTTTAATGCCAAAAGCTTTTCTTTATGAGTTTTTTTTTTCGAAAATTTGTAAGTTTCACATTTTTTGCAAAGCTTTTGTTTAGCTTTATTTATGGCTTGCTAATAAAAATGTTTTGCTTTTAAAAATAGAACAAATAAATAAAATTTCAATTGAAAAAGTCATTTTGTAGTGATGACAAATTTTGCTATTAAAAAATCTTAGAAATTTGAATATAAACAAATTCAAATTGATTTAAAAAATTATAATGAAATTTAAAAGAATAATAAACAATTTTTAGCAATAAATCAATAACAAAGATTTTTTTTTAAGATAAAGCAAATATTTAGTTAAGAAATTTTAATAAAAAAAAATTCAATCAATAAAAAGAAGCTTTTATTTATTTACACTTGACCTAATACTAAAATTTGTTAAAGATGAACAAAATTTTGAAAATATGTAAATATTTACCCCCTTAATTATAAAAAGTAAATAAAGATATAAAGAGCTTATAAAACTAATTTTCAATACAAATTTCCTACTATGAAGCTTTGATAATTTTATTATTCGTTTATGAATTATAAACTTCATAAACCAATAATAAAATTTTCAAAGCTTTTTTATTTATTTAAAATTTTAATTTCTAGTGTTTTCGAAATCAGTTTTAAATTTAAAAGCCCTTAATTTTAAATATCTTTTATTTTTTTGTGACACAATTTCTGTTCAAAAAAAACTTGAGTTTAAGTATAGAATTTCATTATTTCAGGTGGTGGTTAAATCACAGTTTAAGTTCTTGAAAAGGGGTAAAAAATTTTAAATCAAGAGCTTTTTGTGGCTTTTTAGGTTTTTGGTGCAATTTTTTTCTTATATTTTTGTATACAAGAAAGGGTAAACTTTAAATGCTATTAATTCATTTAATTAGGAGTTTTTGCTTGATTTTTTTTTGTGTGTAACGTTTGACTAACCTAAAGTTAAATAATCTTTTAAGTAATCAGATACTAAATATCCTTTTTTAAGTAATTTGTAGTGATTTTTTCTAGATCCTTTTCATTTTATAGCAAAGAGTATTAAGCAAACGGAAGCGAAAACTTACAATTACGGAAGTGGACAATTTTATTTAACAGCAAAGAGTTAAAGTTCAAAATAAACCTGGTATTACTTTTTGGAATAACAATTTTTTAAAACTCCTCAAGGGTGAAGGATTTTTATTTATGAAGATTTGGGTTGTTCTAAGACTTTGGTTGTAAATGTGTCATCAATGTTTCCGATTACACATACTTAATACATATATCCCTCTCGCTCTTTATTTCATTAATAAAATTTCCTTATAAGTATTATATTAAAAAATTGAACTGAATGGGTGGCATTTAGTCTTGCGTTCATTTCTTATAGGAGTTTAGAGCTAATGTTTTGTGTTTTTTAACAAAACACTTATTAAACGATTTTAATTGCTTAACATTTACTAACAAATTGTTAGATTTTAAGCGATCACTCAGCACTGAGGCTTTGTAGTAAAGCCGATGGGTATGTGTGTGGCATGCAACAAATCTATAAATGTTCAACACTTTGTGTCTCTATGGCACAGTCAGTGCACAGTTTCCTGCCTTATTGTGAATGATTTCTTTTTTTGTTGTTGTTTATTACAATATTTTGAATACAACATTCAAGTGGTTTACTTTACTATGAAGTGGTTTTTCCTTCGTTTTTTGTATTTTAAAGCCTTTACAATGTTTGTCGTTTTATTAAAACAAACAATATATTAATTTAACAACATGCTATAAATTTTTCTCTCCTCTTTCCCTTCTTATTTAAATATTAAAGATCTTTAATATTATTAAAGCCATGTAAAGCCATTTATTTGGTTTTTTATATTTTTTCGAATTTTTTCATTTTGCCTTTTAATGATGATGACCATAATAACCCGCTAATATCACAAGAGGGACAGACGTTTTTGAATATAATTATTTTGATATTTTAAGATTTCTTTGTATGTTTAAAATTATTACCTAAAACAAACATTCAAATTATTGTTTGTAGTTTGTTGTGTTTTTTGTATGAAAAGTAATAACAAAAATAATTAAACATTTTAAATAGTTACATTTAGCTTTTAATTTCATGAATTATAGAGGCATTTATAGAAATAATCAAGCTAGAAGAATCATTAGGCTTTGGAGTTTAACAACTTAGGGTCTTATTCATAAATAACAACTCTTATTCAAAAGAATAAAAATAGTACATAAGTGTTCCGAATATAATTTGTAGTTATTAAAAGTTCAATAAAACTTAAACAGAGCAATAAGAAAATGTTTAGAAATACAAAAATTTATTGAAATATTGTACAAATTCATCTGATTTTAAACTGTGGGCATATAAGCTATGTTCCCGTACCATAACGAAACTACCCAAATCAGTCCGAAGTTACCCAAAGCTTACCAAATTGTAATCCCTTACTCTGTTTTGGTTTGAGTCTTTACCAAATTGAGAGAGTTTATACTTTTAACTAAAATATGTAATTTTTTCAATTTGTAGTTGTGATATTTTAAAAAGAAAAAGTTTTCTACTCCATTTTTTTTTAATTTCTTAAACAAAAATTTTTCTATAGAAAATTTTTTTACCTAAAATTTTTTTATCCAAAATTTTTTTATAGAAAATTTTTTTATCAATAAATTTTTTATATACATTTTTTATTAAAAATTTTTCTATAGAAAATTTTCCTTTAAGTAAGTTCGGGTAGATTTTAACCAGAGGTCGGCACAAAAAGAACAGAACAAATAAACGTCGGCAGAGTTGCCGTCTTTAACTTTTAACTTTTAACTAAAATATGTAATTTTTTCAATGTGTAGTTGTGATATTTTAAAAAGAAAAAGTTTTCTACTCCATAATAATTTAATTTCTTAAACAAAAATTTTTCTATAGAAAATTTTTTTACCTAAAATTTTTTTATCCAAAATTTTTTTATAGAAAATTTTTTTATCAATAAATTTTTTATATACATTTTTTATTAAAAATTTTTCTATAGAAAATTTTTTAACAAAATTTTTTTTTTATTAGTAATTTTTCTATAGAAAACTTTTTTATCAAAAATTTGTCTATAGAAAATTTTTTTATCAAACATTTTTTTATCCAAAATTTTTCTATAGAAAATTTTTTTATCAACAATTTCTTATATTAATAATTTTTCTATAAAAAAACCTTTTTATTAAAAATTTGTCTATAGAAAATTTTTTATCAAAATTTTTTTATAGAAAATGTTTATCAAAGATTTTTTTGTATCCAAAATTTTCTTATAGAAAAATTTTTATCATAAAATTTTTTATGGAAAATTTTTTTATTAAAAATTTTTCTAAAGAAAACTTTTTTATCAAAAATATTTCTGTAGAAAAATTTTTTTACCAACAACTTTTTATATTAATCATTTTTCTATAGAAAACGTTTTTATCAAAAATTTGTCTATAGAAAATTTTTTATCAAAAATTTGTCTATAGAAAATTTTTTATCAAAAATTTGTCTATAGAAAATTTTTCATCAACAATTTTTCTGCAGAAAATTTTTTTTATAAAAATTTTTTTTATAAAAAATTTTTAATCAAAAATTTTTCTATGGAAATTTTTTTTTTTAATTTTTTTATCCAAAATTTTTTTTTATCTAAATTTTTCCACAGAAAAATATTTTTATCGAAAATTTTTCGATAGAAAAAAGTGACTTGCTAACATTCGAATTCCAACTGAATACTTTTAATACTCATTTTTACGAGTTTCATCAATGATCGTTATATTTATTTACGAAAATTACAAAAAGTTATCGGCTTCTGGTGATATGGACTGCCTACGCTAGTTTTAAAAACATTTGTTTAAATATTTTTCATGTTCTATAAATTTGGACTTAAATTTTGGTGTTTTGTGTTCACGTACTTTTTTGTAAGTTTTGTTGTTTCAGATAGTAACTCCTAAATGATTTTCATTTGTCCGGACTCACCCAAAAAGTAAAGAAACAAACCTATTATTTAGTATTTATTCTATAATATTCTACAAATTCTTTTGGTGTAGTTAACCATTACTCTCGGTTTATATCGAGCTTTCGATCACAATACAAGAGTTGAATTAGATGAGATATCAACCGAAGAGTTGAAGATTAATTCCGGCTACCACAAGACTCCGTTCTTTCTAGTACACTTTTTTCTTATTTTACTAAATGACCTTCTAAGTCAAACATTTAATCCTATCTTCTCTGCCAATGACTTCCTTATTTGAATGCCACTACAAAATAGTTACTCTGTGATATCTCAGAAACGTTAAAAGCCATTTTGAAGGTACTCCGTTATATAATTTTCTGTCTTTGTTGTGTCTGATGCTACAAATGCAAGATACCTTGGCAAACTGCTTGAAAGCTGGATGAATTTTTTCTTTCGTGGTACAAAAATTAACCCCATTATTTGAATACCATTCAAAAAAGGGACTCTGTACTGTCTCAGAAATGGTGAAATACTTTTCTGTAGGCACTCTGTTCTATATGACTCTTTTATTTAAATATCAATCAAAAATTGATACTCTTTGCTGTCTCACAAACGATAAAAGCCCTTTTCGTAGGCACTCTGTTATATAAATTTCTATGTTTATTTTGTTTAATGCTACAAATTTTAGGTTTTTTGGCAAATTACTTGACAGTTAAATGAATTTGCCTTTCTTGGTACAAAAATGACCTCATTATTTTAATACCACTCAAAAATAGGCAATCTGTGCAGTATCAGAAACTTTTAAAGCCATTTTTGAAGCCACTCCGTTCTATAAATTTCTGCGTTTTTTAATTTATTTATTTTGGTTTTTTGTTCGTAAGTCTCTTTTTAAGTTTTTCCCATAAATTTCACACCTTTTTAACTCTATAATAAGATTTAAACTCCTTTTAATTTTATGGCTGTATTTATAATTATTTCCTAAAATATCCAAAAATCTATCGATAACTAATTTAAAGCAAACAAAGTATTTATTACAAATTCAATTGATATTTAATAATGTTGACTTAACATCTTTTAACACAAATTCAACAATTCAAGTTTATTTGTGTTTTAATTAGCAAACATACAGGGCTCTTCTCTTAATCACATTACATTTAAACAAAGATCATTTCATTTCTTTTTTCTTTTTTTTTTTGGTATTCAAAAGTAAAGATCATTTGGAAATAAACATATCTTGAGCTATCACAAAACTCAGTTAAAACACTTTTGCTAGGCTTCAGTGATTTGTTAAGAAAGCAAATACACACATTATTTTGCATTTAGCGTCTTTGGTGGCGGTCTTAGGTTTTCTTTTCTAGTCTTTCAGATGATTTCCAATTATCTTTTGTCTTGTAAAAGAATAGTGGAATAAGGTATTCATTACATTTCAATATTTGAGAAAAACTTTAATATTTAATCATTATTTTATTTATCTTAACAATAATAACATGATCATGAGAGTATAGCATAAAAATATATAGCGATTTGTTTATTTTACGCACCCGTCGGCATTTTAGTTTCTTATTTTTGGCTCGTTTGGCTGCTTTAAGGTTCTTTTTTTTTAGATAGACAAGTGAAAAACATTTAACAATTTAAATAATGTTTAAACAGAAGAATTCAGATAGAAAGAACTGAACAGAAAGAAAACAAAACCTTTAAAGACTCTAAGATGGGCTCATTTGTAAAACAGAATGATTAGAGTAGAGGCATTTCAGAAAACAAGAAAGAAAGACAAAAAAAAAAGGTAAATTTATAATAAATATTTATTTAACAATCAAAGTAAACGTTTAAGAAAGTAATGCCATTACCATAGAGGATAAAAGCCTTTTAATTATGAATGTTAACTTAAAGCATTAAGAGTTTTGGAGGAAACAACAAAACGACAGAGCCTCTTACAAAAAAAGTGTGAATTTGTAAGTGTCTTTAGTTATTTAGAGAAAGACAGAGACATTCGAAAAAAAAAATGCTTAAAACGTTGTTTTTAACATACCGCTAAAGGTGATGAAATAATCAATTTAAAAAAGAGTTTGGTGTAAAGTCTTTTTGAGGCAAAAGAAAAGGATTTCCATAATGTAATCTTAACAACATTTTAAAGTGTTTGCTTAACATTAAAGGAATTCATGCATAAATCTTCATTAAATATCTCTTGAATAGTGTCTATTTCTTGTTCATAACCATAAATATATATACATACAGTTCAAAATACTTGAAGTTTTAAGCCTTTTAATAAAGTAAACTTTAAATCAAGCATCCAACCTAAATTAGCATATTAAACAAAGTTCTATAACTACACAAATATTACAACAAAAACTAAGTTTATTTAAAAATCTAACTAAAAAAACAAAAGACTTAAGACACAAGCTTAGTTAATTATAAATATTTGTATCAAACCAAAACCAACAGAAAAAAAAACAAAAGACTTAAGACACATGCACCTTGGTCATAGATACTCTCCAAAATATTTGTCTAATATCAAATTTTGAAAATTATCTTTAAAATTTTGAAAACATAAACTTAGTTTTTCATAAATATTTGTATCAAACCAAAACCAGCAGAAAAAAAAACAAAAGACTTAAGACACATGCACCTTGTTCATAGATATTCTACAAAATATTTGCCTAATATCAAATTTTAAAAATTATCTCCAAATTTTTGAAAACAATTTTGAACGCTTATTAAAGCGCTTATTTGTAACACAACAAAACTCATAAATTCTTTTTATTTAGAAACCCAAAAAATCAATTGAAATAAAATTTCTCTTCTTGGCCATTATTGCAAGTGTGACAAATTATTTGACCATAAACATATAAAACCAACATGTTTTGGTTTAAATAAAATTTTATTTTAAAATTTTTAGATTTTAAATAAAATTGTTTATTGTTAAAGGAAAATCAATTTTACGCCTAACAAACATCCTAGTCTCGCCAGAAAAAGAGACTAAGAAAACTAAACTAAAGCAACAAATAGGCTGTAATGTTTGTACACAAATTGTAAGCAAATCTATGAAGGCAATTCGTTGCACCCAAGGATGCTTAGATTAGTTAACGAACATTTATTTTTGCTCAAAAAGTAACCCAGCCAAGGCCGTTAATAATTGATTTTGTGGTTGGCAATTGCGCTTCTGTGGTTAGTTGAGTTTAAACATAAAAACAAAATATTAAAATATTTTACTCAAAATATACCTGTAAAATCTTTAAATTCTTAAAGTTTTTTTCAGCGGCATTATCCTTTGAGTCCCCAAATTTTCAAAATTTTTTTCTTAAATATTTATTTAAATTTCAATATTAAATATCTTGAAAAAAGAGTTTTTTTTTAACAAATATTTATTTTGACTAAGCTAAAAATTTTTGTTTTCTTCATTCCTTGTTAAATTTTATTTCCTTTAATGTTTTTATTTACCAAATCCATATATAAAAAATCAATAAGATCTTTTTAAAATAATTTTGATTATTTTCTTAAGGAAAGAAAGGATTTTTAGTTTGTTGATTTTTGTAAAGGTTTAATTTACTTATTAAATGTTTACGGAAAGCGCAACAGGTTCAAAGAGTTTATTTCCATTTTGGGTTTGTTGTCTGAGTCTTTCGTTTTGGGTTAAAGTAAATACTTTTTCGTTTAATATTTGAGCAAGTGAGTAGTGGATTTTATGAAAATTTTTGTTTTGGGTTAAAATTAAACATTTTTTTTTTGTTTGACAAACACTAACGAAATGTTTGGAGTTGTTGTGGAAATTCTGGAGGAAGATAAAAGGAATCTTAAACTACAAATTGGTTTCTTTAAATTCCCTTAATTAGGAATTGGACTCTTTTAAAGATGTACAATTAAAAATTGTCCTTGAGTAGATCAGAATTGAAAATTGGACTCTATAAAATCATGAACAAATTATGAAATTATCAATGGCTTATCGTAGGAATTTTTTATGGAAAATTTGATATAATTGTTTAGTTTACAATTGAACATTTTATTTTCAATAAAAATTTTATTCAAAATATTGCAATATTTATTATATTTATTTCAAAATTTCATATTTAAAAAATAAATTGTGAAATTTTAGTTTCCTTAAAAATTTTTAATTTTATTAAACTTAGATTTTTATAAAACTTTGAATTTTATAAAAACTGTAAATTTTATTAAAAACTTCTAGTTTTCTACAATTTTGTAACTGAAAAGATTTTATAAAAAACTTGCACTAAAATTTGTTTAAGTTTTTAAATTTTTCGAAAAAGTTAAGTTAAAATTTTCTGAAAAATATCAAATTTTTGAAAAATTTTCAGATTTTAGAAAAATTTCAAATTTTCTACAAAGTTCTCAATTTTGTTAAAATCTTCAAAAAATCTCAAATTTTAAAATTTCTTAAAAAATTTTATTTTTTTTTATGTTTAAAATTTTCTTAAAAATGTCCAATTTTCTTAAAAAAACTCAAATTTACTTAATAATTTTCAATATTCTAGTTATCTTAGAATTTTTTAAAGAAATTAAAATTTTCATAAAAATTTTTAATATCCTCAAAAAACTTTAATTTTCTTAAAAAATTTTTAATTTTATTAAAAATTTAAAATTTTCTATAAAAAGCAAATTTCTTTAAAAATTTTAAATTTTATTAAAAATGTTCAATTTTCCTAATAAATTAAAATTTTCTTCAAAATATCTAATTATCTTTAATTTAAAATTTTTAAATTGTAAAACAATTTAAAATAAAATTAATTTTTTTTTAATTCAAAAATTTCAAAATTCTAAAAATTTCTTCAAAAAAAATTTTTTTTCTTTAAAGCTCAATTTTTCTTAGTAGTTTCAAATTTTATAATTATCCTTTTTTTTTTAAAGAAGTTCGAATTTTCTTAAAAATTTCTAATTTTCTTAAAAATTTCTAATTATCTTAAAAATTTATAATTTTCTTAAAAATTTATAATTTTCTTAAAAATTTCTAATTTTCTTAAAAATTTCTAATTTTCTTAAAAATTTCTAATTTTCTTAAAAATTTCTAGTTTTCTTAAAAATTTTGAATTTCTATAAAATTTCATATTTTCTATAAAATTTCATATTTTCTTTAAAATTTAAAATTTTCTTAAACATTTAAAATTTTCTTAAAAATTTCTAATTTTCTTAAAAACTTAAAATTTTCGTAAAATTTTCTTTAAAAATTAAAATTTTTATTAAAAATTTAATTTCCCTAAAAAATTCAAATTTTCTTTAATATTTATAATTTTCTCAAAAATTACTTATTTTCTTAAAAATTTTGTAAAAAATTTATAATTTTCTTAAAAATATCCAATTTTCTTAAATATGTCTAATTTTCTTAAAAATGAATAATTTTCTTAGAAATTTAAAATTTTCTTAAAAATTTCAAATTTTCTTAAAAATTTCAAATTTTCTTAAAAATTTCAAATTTTCTTAAAAATTTCAAATTTCCTTAAAAATTTAAAATTTTCTTAGAAATTCTTATTTTCTTAAAAATTTATAATATTCTTAAAAGTTTTAAATTTTCTTAAAAATTATTTTAAAAATTTGAAATATTCTGAAAAATTTCAAATTTAAAATTTTTTTTGTTTGTTAAACTCTTGATTTTCTTATAAATTTCAAATTATTTTAAATGTTTTAAAAAATTTTCTATTTTCTTAAAATTTAAAATTTTTCAATTTCTTTCTTTTTCAAACTCTTAAGAAGTTTGTTTCTTAAGTCTTTTGTTTTTCTTAACTAAATAATAAGAAAGTCATTCTTTTTTAATTTTTCCCAGTTCTTTAATAACTTTTAATTAAATTCATTTTCTCAAATGAATCAAAATGAATTTTAGTGAATTTCTCTAATCGAAATAAGTTAAATTTTCACCACGCCTATTTCCTCTAAAACACACAAAAAATCAAACATAATTTTTCATTTACAAAAAACAAGAGAGTGAGGGAGTTAAATATATATAAAAACATAAATGGAAATAACAACAACAACAACAAAAACAAAGATGAAAACAACAAAAAATGAAGATGAACCCTCTTAAAAACACTAATTTTACTCACACATACAAAAGACACAAAAATTTACACTCGTTTAAAAGAGAATTTAAAACAGAAAAGAGTATCTTCATTTTTTTTAAGTAAAATAAACTCAAAATTAAGAAATTTGTAAAATATATAAATTAATTAGAAAAACTATAAAATATATTAAAAAATTTTCTTCTTTTCATTTCTTTCAGCGCTGCAAAGAAAAACTTAATACCTTGGCCATATCGGTTATGAATCAATGGCCGGGTGTTAGATTACGTGTTACCGAAAGTTGGGATGAGGAGTATTTGCATGATGCCAATTCTTTGCATTATGAAGGACGTGCTGTGGATATAACCACCTCAGATCGTGATCGCAGTAAATATGGCATGTTGGCACGTTTGGCCGTGGAGGCTGGTTTCGATTGGGTCTACTATGAAACCAGAGCTCATATACACTGTTCTGTTAAATCGGGTAAGTTCAGATTTTCTTCTTTTCAAATAAAACTAAGCAAAAAAGACAATAAATAAAGACTGAGACAAACCATTAAACATTAGCTATTACCATAGAAAATTTTTAAATTTAACTTAAACTAAAATAAAAAAAAAACTTGTGAATTTTCCTAGGAATTGACACTAACGAGTTTTAATTTTGCATGTTTAACGTCAATTATGACTTTGGCCAGAAATACTTACCATACATTACAGTTTCTTTTTTAAATACTGTGATTCTTGGTATAGGTTTCATTCAATCCACAATTTAATGCAGTATTTTTCCAAACTTTAAAATATTTGTATTTGGACGGACCATGTGTCTCTCTGTCTATCTGTTTGCTAATGTTGTAGCTGTTAAAAACATGACAAGCGTAGGCAATTTGTTTCAAACTTTCTTTGTATTTAGGTGTTTTTCTTCTTACCTTATTGTTTTTGTTGTTCACATTTTTTTTCTACTAAATTAGTTTAAAGTGTGTGCGTGTGTTTATGTGTTAGCTATGTCTACCCAAATCAAATCGAATTGGAAATGGACCGAAAAAATAAAATCTGTTTAAAACACGCACTACTGTTGCTCTTAACTTGGCTAAGAAAAATAACATAGAAAGCCTTTAACAAATACTGACAGACAGACAGTTAGACAGTCATATGGCTATTATGACTTAAAGCTAGCGTTAAGTATGCATGAACATTTTTTTAAATTTAGCATATATTGGATCATTGAATCTTTAACAGACAGAAGATCGTCATTTAGTATGAAAGCTTTTAGTTAGTCAAGGAAAACTTAAGAAACAGCTTTAAACAAGTTTGTTCCTGCTTTAAGATTTGGTCAAATTGCCAGCAACCAAACAGCCAACCAACCAATTTAACCACAAAATTGTTGCAGAACTTAACTGCAGCCGTGTAACTAAATACATAAGCCGGTGTGTATTTGAGTGTATTTTGTATGGATGTCTGGCTGTTTGGTTGACTGGCTGGCTGTTATAATATTTTGTGGGTATGTTGTTTTGACATGTTTAGGTTTGCGCCTGTCAAATTAAACGAATTGATGATACGACACCCAATGAGTTTCTCATGGCTTTCATAAAACGTAAAATATCTTTGGAAACTTTGAGTTTTTTTCTGGTTTAAAAGATAACCAGTTTTTTTTATATAAAACGAAAAGTGAATAGGGAAAAATCAAAAAATATTGGATTTTCTAAAAAATTTTTTTGAAAAAATTTGAAGTTTGTCAAATTTGAATTAAAAAGTTATAAAAATTTTAAAACATTTTACAAAATTTAAATCCCCTTTATTTTCATATGTTGAAACAACTTTAAAATGGTCTTTATTGTAAATTTTGTGCTGTTTTTTTTTCAATTTATTAAAAAAACAAGTATTTAATTAAGAAGTTTTTTGCTTAAGTCTTTTGTTTTTCCCTGAAACAAATCCTGTAATTTTAGTAAAATATTCAATTTGCTTATTCGAGTTTGTTTTCAAACCAAATTTAAGTTTTTAAAATAGAAAAATTTTGTGTTATGAATTTAAAAAAAAAAAAATATTATGCTTCGAAAAATCTTACAAAAACTTAGAAATTTTGAATAAATTAAGTAAATTTGTAAGTTTTAAGTAAACTTGTATATCCTTTACCATCAATATACCCTGGGTTTGTGCTGATGTTTGTTAAGTATAGAATCTCGATCGATATATCTAAAGATAGCAGCGTTTGATCAAACATTTTGTAAATATAAACCGATAAACGAAATTTGGTAACAATCGGTGATGGGGCGGACTTGACCCACTATAACTTTTCTTACGTGTTTTTAATTTAATTTCTTTTTTAAAGTCGTTTTTCCTGCAGTTTTATTTAAAATTT
Source organism: Stomorhina lunata (assembly GCA_933228675.1). Lineage (NCBI taxonomy): Eukaryota > Metazoa > Arthropoda > Insecta > Diptera > Rhiniidae > Stomorhina > Stomorhina lunata. Next base: position 176,057,499 of record OW121740.1, read on the forward strand.
TCTATGTTTTTTAACATTCCTTATAATTTATATAAAAGTTTGTTGCTTAAGTCTTTTGTTTTGTGAAAAGAAAGCTATGAAAAGTTTCTTAAATTTGTATTTTTAAATTTTGAAAAAAATTAAATTTCGGTTAAACTAAGACATTTTGAAAACAAATTTCATAAAAAATTTTTTAATATTTTTGAAAAAAATTATTTATCAAAACTTTTGTATAAGAATTTGAGAAATGATATTTGTTTTTAATTTAAAGAGGTTTTAGTTTGTTTTTGGTATTACTATTTGATACTTTTGTATATTTTTGACATACAACCAAGTTCGTTGCTTAAGTCTTTCGTTTTTATTTAAGTTAGAAATCAGATTTAAGAAAAAATAGAAATGTTAACCTTTAAAGTGAGATAGAATCATAATTTCTAAATGTAATGAAATTTTAAAAATTTATTTACAACAATTTTTTATTTAAAAAAATATATAGATTTTATAAAATTTATTAAAAACTTCACTTCTGTTCGTTCCTTTTCCAATCCTTCAAAGTGTATTGCTACTTTTTGCTTTTAAAAATTCAAAAACCAACTGGAAAAATCTTTCGGTGAAAAAAAGACAAGCAATAATACGACACAAATTCCAAAGAAGTTTTTTAAACAACCAAAACAAGTCTCATCATCAGCCAAAACAGAAAAGAGCGGCTCAGAAAACAAAAACAAAGTCAGATCCATGTTTAATAAAAACTTACAATAACAACAGCAACAAAAAACAATAAGCTTTAAAATTGAACGGCAGCTTTATTGTTGTTGTTTTTCTGTGCTAAGGTAGCCCGAATGGTAGTTAATGTTAATAGTATTAACAAAAATACAAGAAACAAGAAAAAATCCAATATCTTTTCTTTATTTTGTTTTTTTTTTGTACCAAACTCACGAATCATCCAAAAGACCAAAAGGTTGTTTTGGGCCAAAATGGCAATAATAACAAAAAAAGCAACGTTAATAAAAAAACCGGAACCTTTAAAATACTTTTAAGATGCTGTTGCCTGATGTTTGTGTGTAGTGAACATAAACTAAAAACATATACTTTATAATAAAAATCCCACCTTAACCTGGCAGCAGCCACCATGTTTCTTTTTCTTTCTCAAAGAGTTCAGCAACTTAGAATCCAGCTATGATGTTCTGGTTTTTATCAACATGTTTCATTAAAGAAAAAATATATTGTAAAGTATATGTATATAAAAAAACGAAGAAGAATTTTTGTTGTTTAAAGAAAAAAAGAATACCTGTTTCTGGAAACTACCATTTAGACCTGATTACATATAGACAGAAGTATATACTGCCAGTAATAATACTTACCTTTAGTATATAAGCCGTACTTGAGCTAAAAGATGCTGCCGGGTTTGAGATCTGCTTTATTATGGGCATCAAAAAAGGGATGTAAACCCTTAAGAAACACAATTTTTTTTAATGAGTTTGAAATTTTGTTGAGGAAAAGTAAAATTTTGTAACAAAATTTTAATTATTAAATTTCACCTTTTATTTTTCTGAAAAAAAATTATATTTTTAAAGTTCTTGCTAGGCTAACCTTCCCTTGTTGCCTTGTTACTGGGCTTTTTTTTGCTTTCAACAGGAAGCTTCATTCGAAAAACAGCATCTCAAACTCGCGTGGCTCCACCAACTAAAACACATTAAAAATTAATTTCCTTCTGAAACAAGAACAACAACAATAACAAGTACTACAACAAGTTTAAACAAGTTACTAAAACAACAACTATAACAAAAAAGATAACATTTGTTGTAAAATGAAGTCTAGTTAAAGGGAAAGGTTTAAGCTTGGGTTTAAGGAGTGATCTTAGTAACAAAATAAAAAAGGTTTGGGAAAAATTTGGAACAATTTTTAATTTTAAAAATTTAAATTTGTTTTTTTTTTGTTAACAATTTAAGGAATTTCAAAAAATTTTAAACATTTTGTTCTTTTATAAAGTAAAATGTATAAAAGAAAAAAATTGTTAAAATTTTTCGAAATTTCTTAAATTGTTTAAGACTAGAACAAAAGACTTAAGCCACGAACTTTGTGATTTCGGTTTATGGATTTTTCTGTTTAACAAACTAATAATTTATGTTTTTTTAAATAAACATTAAATCACCGAGGGCAACAATAAAATATAAAATCTTAAACAACTGATACCACTTTAATGTTTATTTTCTTTTCCTTGTAATATCTGTCACTAAAAGCCATAAAATATATTAAACTTAAGCAAAAAAAGATGAGACTCAAAACACAATAAACGTGTTCATATTTCACACATTCCTCAAGACTATTTTTTTTTGTGAAATTAAAGAATATTTAAATCAGTTCTCATATTACAAGGTCTTCTTTTTCTTCCCTGATAGTCTTAAAAGAAACTAGCGGCATCTTTTTAATCTCAGTTTTGTTCACAATATTCTCAACACTTTTCAAACCACTCTTCCAGCACTTGAGTTTCATTTCCACAGGCCTCGACGAAAAAAAGTATGTAAGAAAAGAAAGAACGAAGAAACATGAAAAAAAAGCCGCAAAAATTTTTTTACAAAAGAGAATGTATCACAACATATTTTGACTTTAATGTGACATCAGAAACCACCGACAATGACAATTTGTAAATTATTGATACTTACTAGAGCAACAAAAGGGCAATAAGAATATAACAAGATCAACAGCAACAAAAAGAGCAATAACTAAAGGACCAATTTAACCACATGGGTTTTAAAACAACAACAAACATTTTTGGATGCAATACTAAGACATTTGTGTATTTTAGTTTTCTCAATGTGTGTGTGTGGTCCTTGTTTTGTAAACAAGATCCTGCTGTGTTATAGGCCACAATTATTTAATTGAAAATCCTGTAAACATTTATTATTCTTCCCTAGTTTTTTTTTTTATTGAATTTGAAGGCCTAAACCATTTTTTCTGTTACCTTTTTATTTCAGTTTTTGGTTGTTGTTAAACAAAGTAGCCGCCTATTTATTATTTTATCTTTAAGATCTTTTTAGGTTTATGTTTTAAATGTATCTCTAGCTCCCTCACTCTTTATTATTTAGGAAATATAAGCCCTTTTTTGTTGTACTATATAACTTTGATTGATGGTTTTGTTTTAAACTAAATCCTATAAAAATTGTCTATATTTTTTTCTTTGTGGCCATATTTTGATATATGAACAGTATGTGGTCTCATATAAATTATAACAAGTTTGGTTTGGTTTTTTCTTACCTATTTTTGGTTTTGAGATTGTTTAAATGATCTGCTGTTGATAGAAAACCGTTAAAATTGTTATAAATAATTTTTTAACAGCAGCTGTTGTTAAGCAAAATGGGTTTTAAATAGTTACTTTTCATTGAAAATAAATTTTAAATTTATAAATTTTTATCTTTTTAATGAGAAGTTAGAAAATGACTTACAAACGATTTTAGAAAAAATTTTAATAACAACTATTGCAGTATTTTTAATATTTTTATTTAGTTTTCTTAACAAAATACATTAATATTTTATATTTGATATTTTAATAACACTTACACTGTTATTATCATTACTTTGCAAAAACTTTACACTTGATTAAATCTAAAACAAAAGACTTAAGCAACAAACTTGTTTATAAATTGATGTTTTCTGGATGTTTTCCAAAAATATTTCAAAAAATCTATAAAGATATTTATTTCATATTAAATACATAGTTTTTAAAACTTTCGAAGAAAAGGTCTTAAAAAAATCTTTAAAAAATTTTTCAAAAAAATTTAAAAAAAATATAAAAAAATTTTGAAAATCTTAAAAAAAAAATTTTATTTAATTTTATATAAAAACCTTAAAACTTTAATATTTCTTGCCTTTAATATTATTTTTTTTATCAGACTTAAATTCAAAAAAGTCCTAATTTTGTAAAAAAAATCATTTTAGCTTAAATCGAAAACAAAAGACTTAAGCAACAAACCTGTTCAAAAAAAACACTCGATTTTTTTTCAAAAATATTGTTATAAAATTTACATATAAATTGTTTAAAACAAAATTGTTTTAACGAAATCAAAAGACTCAAGTAACAAACTTGCTAATGAATTACACAGGTCTACAAAATGAAATTTTTGTCAGCTGCATGAGATTTATTCATTGAATTATATATTTTGGAATGTGATGATTTCAGAAATGATGGCAATTTTTCTCTATCGCATCAGGGTTTGTTGCAAATTCAAATACAAAAATTGAAAAAATACATGTTTTTACAAAATTATAAATAAGTTTAAAATTGAAAAATATATTTTGAATAGTATTGTTTGCAACTAATAAATATTATAGATAATACAACTAAACTACCTCGTAGCATTTTCATCTATAAAAGCCTATGTAATACAATGCTTTGAATATTTCTTCTATTTTTTATTACTAAAATTTAAATTTTCGCGAAAATCTACGAATTGCAAATACGGCGAAATGGTTCATGATATCGACACTAATTTTTTTGATTTTTATTTTTTCTTTAGTTCGTTTTATGAGATTGAAAAGAAAATTTTTAACTTTTAAAATTTGTTAAACAAAATTCTCAAAAAATTAAAAAATAATTTTTGAAACCGACACGAAAAGCGGGTATAACTTTTCTATATAAAAAACTAAGATAATTCTATTATATATTGAAAAAAATTCAACTATTTAGTACTAACAGGCCTTAGAATTATAAATTATTTCGTACTTTGAAGTTTGTTTATTCTTAAGTAAATTTTTTTCCAGCATATCTTTAGAAATGTCATCAAGAACGTGAATTTTCTTGGAAAATTGCAATAACTCCAAAAACGCTTCATAAATTTTTTATTTTGATAACTTAAAATAAATCTAATTTAGTTTTCTTTTATATTTTTGAGTTTTTAAATAAATCAATTCTTCATGGTTAAAATGTTGGCAATAACAAAATACTCCTATTTTCCCTATAAAAAAATTTTTACATTTTGTGGGTGGATGGGGATGTGATAGAATGTTTTGAATACTTTTTATGTTTTTAGAAGGTCCAAATCTATAAGAAAACATTAAGTTTTTTTGATGTAGACTTGGGTTATTTGAGTTAATATCAAAAATATTGCAATAAAAACATTTCAGTTTCAAAATTTTCAGAAAATAATGAAACATTCGGCTGGAGACTATATTAAATTTTTCTAATTTCATGAAATTTAATCTGATTTTATAAAAAAAATCATTATTTTCTAACATAACATGATTTGCTTTAAACAAAAGACTTAAGCAATAAACTTGTTAACCAAATATTCTAAGGAAAACAGTTGCAATTCTTAATTTTCACATTCCGTCGACTTTTCTTCTTTTTTGATAATTTTTTCTTAGAATTCAAATTCTTAGATTATTTTTTCTCCATTATCAAAAACTATTATTTAACCACAATTAACACAAATGAGTGTGTGACAAAATTCCTTTCGTAAAAAAATAGAAAAAGTGACAGTGACAGTTAAACGACTACTTAAACAGTCTCTAACATGTAAAATAAAAAAAAACACACACACTTTTATAAAACATTACAAGAGACAACCAATTAATGACCAACAATAAAACCCTTTTTTCATATTCTTTGAAATCCAAAACAAAATTCCTAAATACTTTGTTGAAAATAACAAATTACCAACAACTAACATGAAAATTTAAAAAGTAAAAAAATATAATTCATGTTTGAAATGTTGTCAAGCCACCACACATTAACATTAATAAAATAACCCCATGTTCAATGTTCATTCAAACCTATCAGTACGTCATTTACTCACCTGAGTGTTTTGATCCAAGTCACACTTTCCCAAAACGGATCACATAAATGATTTTTACTTAAATAAACAGACAGACGGACAGATGGCTGGATGTTTGGAGTGAATGAATGAATGGCTACTTTGGCCTAAATGTCTGTGTGTGGCTAAATGTTGGATTTCTTTTGGCCGTTGGCTTTGCTTGGGTTCGGTTGTCTTCTGTTTTGTAATAATTTATCAGTTTAGTCGTCAGCGTCAAAGCGAGATAAAATTAACGATAATTTTTCTTAACCACTTTAATGGTTTATTAATTTATGACCCTTCAAGTTTTAAACCAGAGTTGAAGAAAAAAAATATATATAACCAATAGATCTACATACTTACATATGTACGTATGTAAGTTTAACATACATCGAGGTCTTGTTTGAAAGATTAAAAAGAAAATCGTGAGGTTTAAATGAGGTTAAGAATAATTTATATTGCAAATAATTGTATTCAAGAACATAACTATCCTTAAATATTAGGCGCTAAATTAAGTATTTGATAATAATCACATTTGGAGTTCTATGGCATACTTTTAGGATGTTTAAAAAAATTTTTTTTTATTAAGTTTTATATTTTCTCTTCTACTTATGCAACTTAAGAGTAAAAAAGATGACTGAAAATCTTGTTAGAAATATTGGGAATCTTAACCAAATTTAATGTAAACCACAATATACTACAATGCAATAAAATTTTTCAAAACCTTCCTTAAAGTAGGCAACACGATTTTCTTAACAATCTTTTAAAGATCGTATTTGAATAAAATAAAGCATAGAATGCCTTAATTCGCTCGTATTATATTTCAAACGTTTAAACAGGCCTCAGTGTAGGCTATCAAATCATACCAACATTTTTCAATATTTTTTTCAAATTTTTTTTTTTAAATTTCCAAATTTAAAAAAAATATATTATAATCCTAAGGTATTTTGTTGCTATGGTTTATTTTAAAAACTCATAGTTGTTCTTGTTTCTTTTTTCAAACGCCTTGTATTTCACACCAATTACAAATCGTGTAAATCTTGAACGATTAGAGAAAATTACAATATATTTCCCCTTAAAAAAAAAGAACTAGTCTGTTTTTTGTTTAAACACTTTTGTTGTTGTTAAAGTTATGGTTTAAATGGTTTATTAAAAAACCGAAACCGAAAAAAGTGTTTATGGCCTCTACATTAACAACAACAACAAAAAACGAGAAACATTCAATCAGTTTAATTTTTGGTTAACCATAAACTCAACAAGGGGTTTTAAAGCCAGGTCTGTAAAAGATTTAGATTGAATTTTATATTATTTCTTTAGGTTTATAAAAGCATTATCATGTTGTTATATGAAAAAAAAAACAAAACCTTAAGGTAGTCAATAAAAAATTTAAATATAAGAAATTCTTTAACTTTTGAAGTTCAAAAATTTTCTTTTGAAAAATTTTTGAAGTTTTGTTTATAGCAGAAAGAAAAAATTCCCTTTGGTTTGCTGTCACTAATTATAATAATAAAAAAGCAGTTGGAGGCTTTTGGGTAAAGTCTACTTGAAGCCTTTTTTTCATTTTCTATACAAAATTTTTTATAAAAAAAGCTGTGAGGCGCTTAAATTGTAACCATTTTGTTATAAAGAAAGTTGGAGTGAGGTTGTTAAGTTTATAACACCATTTTGGGATAATTTTAAATTAATTTAATTGATTCTAATACAGAATTTAAGCTACTCCTACTTTCATAAATTTTTATATATATACAAATTTGCTATTTGAATTTTTATACAATTTCAATTGAATTTTTAATACAAAAGTGTCATTATTTTGTATAAAATCAAGATTGGCCTTAATTAAAAGCAAAAGACAGCAGCAAACTTGCTAAAAAATATTTGGTCTTTATATAAATGTTTCACTAAAACAATTTTTTCGTTGTTATAAATATGAAAATTTGGGATTTAAAAACTTCACTATCTGAATTTTTATATAATTTTAATTGAATTTTAAACACAAAAACTTGTTATTTTGCAAAAAATCAAAGTTGGCCTTTATTTAAAACAAAAGACTTAAGCAACAAACTTGTCAAAAAAGTACTTTGGCCTTTATACAATTTTTCACTAAAATAATCTTAACACTTTTTAAGGACAAATACATGTTTTTTTTAGGATATTATATATAAAAAAAGTTTAAAAGTTAAAAAATTACAAAAAAAAAAATAATTTTCAAAAGAAAAATTAAAAAAATCAAAAAAAAAAATAATTTTAAAGACAATTTTTAAATTTTGTCTACCAATATATTTTTAGCTTTTTTATCAGGTTTTATTACTAAAATTTTGTTATATGCTTAAATATCAACTTTTGCTTTAGATCCAAACAAAAGACTTAAGCATCAAACTTGTTAAGAAAAATACTTCGTCTATATATAAATGTTTCACTAAAATCTTTTTATGGCCTAAGAAATATTTTTTAAGTTATTTTAAATAAAAGTAGTTCAAATGTTGAAAAATTTAAAAAAAAATAAAATTGAAAAAAAAAATTTTTAATTTTAAAAAAATTACAAAAAATAAATTTTAATTTGAAAGATAATTTTGAAATTTTGTCAACCAAAATTAGAAAATTTTATATTCTTTGGCTTTTTTATCAGAATTAATTGCTAAAATTTTGTTATTTGCTAAAATATCAGCATTTGCTTTAAAACAAAAACGAAAGACTTAAGCAACAAACTTGGTACAAAATTTAAAATTTGTTTTCAAAAATTTGTTGAGATTTTTATTAAATAAAACAAAAATTTAAATATGCCTTAAATCAGAAATTAAAATAAAATATTGAAACGGGATTTTAGACAACAAATATGAAAATTTCAAGTTTCGAAATTTCCCCTAACCCCAAAGACTTTTGAGAACTCGGTGTCTTTTTGCAATAAGGTGATAATTTTTAGGCTCATATCTTGCAAACAGTTCGGAATTTTGATTCTCCCTTTGGGGCAAAATTGTAGCTCTTGTTATAGAGAACAAAAATTGTGAACTTATATAATCAAGAAAACTTCATCTTGAACATCAAATTGGCAAAAAACTGTAAAAAAAGTCTTTTCATGTTTGGCAAAACTGGGATCATTCTTTTTTTTTGGTATTTTTCACGTAGTGATGCCCATTAATGCATATTTTTCCATAACTAAAAAAACTACATACAGATTTCTTGAACAAAAATTTTGGTTAATTATCAGAAAAATCGCCATTTATTAATGATAAATTTCTAACATGATTATTTGAAGCAGTGAAATGGTAAGAACCATTTTCCTATGAATAGAAAATTTTTCATTTTTTTAAATTAATTTAAAAAAATGGGAGTTATCCATTAGGTTTCCCGATTCTCTTAAATTGTTTTAAAATTCGACTCAAATTTCTTTGCCTTAAAGCAGGGAGGTCTTTAAAAAGAATCATGGGAATCTAAATTAAAAAAAAATGAACAATCATTAAAATAAATTTAATTAGAGTATTGCTTTCAAAATAAAAAACTCCCCTTTTAACAAAACTCAATATTATGAAATATTACCTTTTGTTTCCCAAATCAACAAAATTTTTGCAACAGGTAAAATTTCAAAGAAGAAATCCTTAAAAGGAATTAAATTTGTAGCTCTTTTGTTTATTTAAGGGGATAAAAATTACATTAATCTATTTTGGCTCGAGTCTTGGCTTAAGATTTTCCTAAATTTCCTATACTCTCAAAATTGTTATTAGATATAAAAAATTGATCTCTTGAAAAAACAAGATCAAAGCAAGCAAAAATTTCTAAAACAAAAAAACCCATAACAAAGAGAATGAAAGAAAAGTTATTTTTTGATATTGATACTCTGTTTGCGGCAGATGCCTGATAGGTAAACACCCTAAAATTCACCAAGATCTTTAAAAGAAAGAGGTTCAATAGTACATATTATTGAAAAAAAAAAAAAAAAAAAACGGGAGGCTGAAAACAAGATGAACAACTGTGAACACCTTTTTGACTCTTGTTAGGGTTTTTGGTTTTTATTTTTTGCTAAGATGAGTATTAGAATTAGCGTAACATAAGAAAAAAATTTTGTGGTAAGGTATTATTAACGCCAAATTAGATTAGAAGAGGACTAGCTAGAGCTTAACCTTAACTAGGCTTAAAAACAGGTATCTGGGAAACCTCTTTTCTTTCCTTAGCTCTTTCTTTTATCTCGTTAGCTTTTGACAAAAGGTTAAGGGATTTTTGAGGCTTAAATAAAAATTTTGTTTCTTTAAATCTTTGACTTGACTTGCTTGACTTTTTTCTTTGCTAATTTTATTTATTTTATTTAAATTTGAAATTTTGTTTGTATTATATTAATATTTATTTTCTTTTCATTTTTAGATTCTTCCCATACCCCTCATGATAGTGGTTGTTTTACCAAAGATAGCACTGTCTTGCTAGAAAGCGGCGAACGTAAGGCTATGAGTGATCTTGCCATAGGAGATCATGTACTTAGCATGAACGATAAGGGTGAGCCCATATACAGTGAGATTATTTTGTTTATGGATCGAAATTTGGATTTGCCTCAAGAATTTGTGCAATTAACCACTGAAACGGGTGTTCAACTCACGGTTACCCCGGCTCATTTGGTAATGGTTTGGAACTCGGCTAAGCAACTGGCTGATTATGTCTTTGCTGATCGTGTGGAGGAGGGTGATCAGGTGTTTGTTCATGATCACACTGGTCTCTTAAGGCCTCAAAAGGTGGTTGACTTGAAAGCTGTCTTGAGAAAGGGTGTGGTAGCTCCTTTAACTCAGGAGGGTACTATTGTAGTCAATTCAGTGGCTGCCTCTTGTTATGCTGTGGTCAATAGCCAATCCTTGGCTCATTGGAGTTTGGCGCCCATGCGTGTTTGGTCAGCTCTGAAAGAAAGATTTTCCCTCTCCTCATCCTCAGATAATGCCAAGAGCCCTAAAACAACAGCTCAAATACAAAATGGTATCCATTGGTATGCCAAGTCCTTGTATAACATTAAGAATTTTGTCTTACCTAAGTCATGGAGACACTAGTGAAGAGTTTTAGACAAAGTTATAGAGAAGAAAAAAGGATTTTCTGGCAAATATTTCCTTATTTTCATATAAAAAATTGTTCTTCTTTATATGACTTTAGCTTTTAAGTAGGCAATCTTATAAAATTAAATTTAAATTGCGTATATATATTATTAACTTATTTTATTATTATTACTAAAATTGTAATTAATAGTTTTAATTGAAATATTTAACCATAAGTTTTTACCTGTTATATGTATTTATATTTAAAGATTAAATTAATATTAGAAATCTAAAATTGCGCATGCGCTTTAGTTTTTAAGTTTATTTAAAAGAAATATTTATAAATTAAACAATAAAAAAATTTTAAGAGAAATTAAGAAATTTTAGGAGAATTTTGTAAATTTTTGGCGATGATAATTTAAAAAGATTTTTATATAAGATAAAATAAGGAAATACATAAAATTTCCTAAATCTAAAATTAAATGAAGAAAATTCTAGAGAATTCAAAAATAGTCTTTTAACAAAAATTAAATAAAAAACATTGAACTAAAAATTTGAAAAATCGTTTCTTTTTAAAATAAACTTAAAAGTCCATTCCTTTAAAAATAAACTTCATACAATTTTCACAAAAAAAAAAAAAAATTAAAAAATTGTTAAAAATTTTATTTTGAAATTATTTTGAAATAAGGATTTAACGAAAGCCCATATCTTTCATTATAACATTTTATAAAATATTAGAAAAAACAGAGTCCAAATCGTCGCATTCGATATCGATTGTAATGTAAGATATTTAAGAAACATTTGTGTAGCATACTTTATGGATAATCTAAATAATTTACAACATATCGTGAGCCTATATTCAATACCGACTATGAACCAAATAAAAAATTGTTTAAGGGGAGGCCAAAAAGTGTTCGATATCCAAAATACTTTAGTAGAAGTCATTATTCCTCTACAATACAAATATTTACAATTTAAGCCAATAACTGCCTTAAAACATTTCTTCCATCTGATTTTGATTACATGAGATGTTCTTTTATAAAAGAACAGTTTTCCAATAAAAAGTGTTTAAAAATAAAAACGGTTCATAGGCGGTATTGAATATAGGCTTACGATATAAGTTTAACTACATTGTAACTTATTTGTCAAAAGTTTCCTGTTAGTAAACAAATTTAATTTAAACCAAATATTTTGTTAAACAAATGGAAATGTTTAGATATCAAATTTTATTAAACTTTTTGCAAAATAATTTTGTTTGAAAACCCTTAAGGTATACAATATTTGCCTAAAATTCTGAGTCTTCGATCGATATCGAATGAGGCGATTTGGCCCCAGTTAACAGATTTAATACTTTATTCAAACATTTCTCAAAATTTTAGTAAAGAACTCTAAAAGATGTTAAAATTTTAAAATTAAAATTATTTTAATAAAAAAATTAACATAACCTCAAAGTTTCTTAATATATCAAAATAGAATAGACAATCCTTTTTACTGTTTTTATGTTATTTTAAATCAGTTTTTACAAACAAAAAAAAATATTGTAATTTTCAAAAATATCAACATTTCTTTTAAACTTAAACAAAAGACTTAAGCAACAAACTTGTTAATGAAATATTTGGTTTAACCAAAGACTCAATAATAAAAAAGATGTTGCACTTCCAAACATTAATTTGCCGTATCGTTTATTTGAAAAGTCCCATAAAAAAGAAGGTATACAGCTTTTACTCTAATTCGAAAATAACTAATGGAGACGATTAACCAATTGGAGAAAGCTAAGGCACACACATGTGCTTATGAAATGCATGTTTGTTTGTAAGTTTTTGTGTTTTTCGTTGTTCTTTATCCACTTTAATTTCACTTTTGATAAAAAAACAAATGTATGGAGTGCAATATCTCTATATATTATAGAGCTTTTGGTTTAACATAACCTCACAATTTTTCAAAATTACCCCAAATAAAAATTTTGTAAAATATAAGAAAAATAATTTTAAAACTTCCTAAAAATTAAATTAAAAAAACTAAAAACACAATTGAAATATATTTTTTTTGAAAAAATAGGATGTTTTTAAAAAATTATGAAAATTTCTACAAAAAACTGAAATTTTTTCGTATTGTAAATTTTTGCCAAATTTTCTTGGAAGTTTTTGAAAAATCATGAAAATTTCTACAAAAAACTGTAATTTTTTGTATTAACAATTTTTGCCAAATTTTCTATAAAATTTCTTAATTTTTAAATTTAAATAAAAAACTAAGTTTTGTAAATATTTTGTAAAAAAATTTAGGAATATTAGGGAGATTCGTGAATTTAAAGTAAATTTTAAACCAAACTATTTTATGACATGACATTTAAATGAAATGATACCACAATGAATCCCCTCAATTGCTTAAAATCTTAATAAGTGACTGAACATTTATATTTAAGAAAAAAAACCTTTAAAATAAAATCCAATTGAAATCTGTATAAAATTTAAATATTTTTAAATTGTATGAATAATTTTTAATTGTAAATAATAAACAATGTATTTAAACATAAAAATTAGTTTATTTATTATTTCTAAAATAGAATTTAAAACAATCTGTATATGAATTATGTATAAACATTTTGTATATTTTACCCCTTTAAAAAAATAAATTTAAAAAATTATAATTAATAAATTTGTATATTTAACTAATTGTTTAATTGTCTGCTAGTAATTGAATTTATTGAATATAATTGTATGAATGTATGTATTTTGTGTGTTTGTTTAAAGATTTCTTTACTTTATTATATATAATTGCTTGTATTTAGTTATGTTAAATTATATTTAGTAATTAATTTTTTTATTATTATTATTATTGCTATTTAATATATATTATTGTAATTGTTTTTAATCTAAATGGTTTATAAATGTATTTTATTAATAAACAAATAAGCAACAACAATATTATCATGTTTTATATAAAAATAATAAAATTAAAATGAATATATAAAAATTATAAAAACAAATTATTGCTGTTTTTAATTTAAAGGCAAGAATTTGCTACTGGGTTTAAAAAAAAAACGAAAATTGAAAGCCATAACACAGAACTCAATTCTATTCGGAATTGACATGAATCCCGTATTTTGCTTCTATAGAAAAAGTATATTCTAGGGTTTCATACCCCTCCCCCTTAAACCTCTTGGTACGATGAGAAATGCCGCAATGCCACTGCCGAAAATATACAGCCTACATGGCAATTCTGCAGTTAGTAGTTACAAGATGAGCTTTGGAAAGATATCGGGTTTAAAGTAGGGAAGAAAAAATTTGATCAGAAAGTTAAATACCAAACTGATGGTTTTAGCAATTGTGTCTTCTCCTACAGAAATCGTTCTGGTGACCACTTAGCAATAAGTAGGATGTGGAAGGGGGTCATTGCTAGAGGTGAGAAACAAGAGGGGTGCAGATGTTGGCAGTGATCATCATTTGATTGTAGCCGAGGATCGGCTAAAGTTAAAAACTGTGGCACCTAAATTAAGTATTAGCAGGAACAGGCTTGATGTTCAAAAATTGAAATCACCAGAAGTTGCTATGAGGTTCTCTAACGCATTGAGGAGTAGTACTGATCATTGCAATATATCTGTCCACCAGAATAAAGTGTCTACTGGAATAATATAAAAACAGCTTTTATTGAAACTGCTGCTAATGAAATAGGCTATAAAAGAAGTATTAAATGATGCCAAAACCCTGCAGATCAATCAACAAAGACAGCGCGAATATCAACATCTAAATTTTGAGGTCAAACAAAGCGCAAGGTAGAATAAGCGGCGATGGTCTGAAAATTTAAACAAAGAAGCCCAAATTGCTAGCGAAACGGGTCAATCCAAGAACATCCATTGAATCAGGAGGGAAATGATTGACCACAATAACTGTAACTCAAAGCCAGTGATAAATGAGCAGGGCTACTTGATTTACTCCAAAGACCAACAGATGGAATTGTGGGAAGGCTATTGCAAAAAGTTACAATCAGTCAATCCGGTTGAGTGCTGTAGAATATGTGACTGCTATCCTGAGCATCACACAAATAACGATTTTGATATATCAACATTTCCAGAAATAACTGCTGCAGTTAAACTCTTAAAGTCTGGAAAATCTGCAGGTACGGACAGAATATGACCTGAATTATTAAAAGCTGAGTATCTCTACAATAATACGTTCTGCTGTATTCTACATTAAGATTGTCAGAGCTAACCAATCAGTGATAGGATTGGAGTCCATCAAGGATCTGTGCTCTCCCTATTGCTATTTAATATAGTTCTTGATGTTGTATTGAATAACTCGATGTCTTCGCGATAGACTAGATGACATTGATTACGATGAAGACGTATAGAAAAATTTTCAATGTTAAATTTTTATAGAAAAATTTTCAAGGTTAAATTTTTATAGGTAAATTTTCGATGTTAAATTTTTTTAGAAAAATTTACGATGTTAAATTTTTATAGAAAAATTTTCGATATTAAATTTTTTTAGAAAAATTTTCATTGTAAAATTTTCGATATTAAATTTTTTTAGTAAAATTTACGATGTTAAATTTTTATAGAAAAATTTTCGATGTTAAATTTTTTTAGAAAAATTTTCGATGTTAAATTTTTATAGAAAAATTTTCATTGTAAAATTTTTATAGAAAAATTTTCGATGTTAAATTTTTATAGAAAAATTTTCGATGTTAAATTTTTATAAAATTTTCATTGTAAAATTTTTATTGAAAAATTTTCGATGTTAAATTTTTATAGAAAAATTTTTATAGAAAAATTTTTGATGTTAAATTTTTATAGAAAATTTTCGATGTCAAATTTTTATAGAAAAATTTCCGATGTCAAATTTTTATAGAAAAATTTTCCGATGTCAAATTTTTATAGAAAAATTTCCGATGTCAAAAATTTAATATCAAAAATTTTTCTTTAAAAAATTTAACATTGAAAATATTTCTATAAAAATTTGACATCGAAAATTTTTCTTTAAAAATTCAACATTGAAATATTATCTTTAAAAATTTTAATTATTAATTAATCTCATTCACAGAATAAATGATTCACTAAAAATGATGTACATTTTAAGTCTTTAACTTCTCATAACAATCATATTTTTATTAGCTAAAAGCTAAGATCGTCGAATTCACTCTTATCAGTGTGAAGTTATAGCAAAAACCTATGAACTTTTCACCTTAATGATCTCCATTTCAAATCCATCAGAAGTTGCAATCATTACAACTTCTTTAATCAATTCAGTTATCACAACATTTTTTAGAAAAAAAGATAATATGTTCTATTACCGATTCTCTAGAAAGCAATCCAAATTTTAAACCTTTTCCTCTCGTGCTGCTGTAGCTGGTCTTCAGATTAACATAAAAAAATCAATGCGAACAAACTCACTAAATGACACCAAATTTTATCTTGCTGGGCATTCTATTGATGAATTTGAAAGTTTCTGCTACCTTGGAAGTATTATTAAAAAGTGGAGGCAGCAGGAAGATATCCAAAATAGGTTATGCAAAGCAAAGCAAGCTTTTGGAATTATAAACAAATTGTGGAGATCTCAAAATATCTCAACCACCACCAAAATTTAAGCTTTTAAAATCAATGTTAAAGCCGTACTTTTATACGACTTGGAATATCTCTAGCTGTGAGATAAACAGTCTGCAAGCCTTTGCTAATCGGTGCCTTAGACGTATACTAGCCATGCTAGCCATGCACAATCTCTAATCAAGACCTATGGTTGCGCACCGCTCAAGAACCGCTTCAAACAAGTATACGCACCAGAAAATGTCGTTGGCTAGGATACACTTTGAGAAAATAAGTTACTGATATTATTCGAAAAGCTTTCGAATATAATCCTCAAAATTTCAGGAGGTCTGGAAGACCCGCAAACACGTGGAGACAACAAACTGAGAACGATATGAAAAATTATGACTACCGATAAACCGACATGAAAAACATTTGTTAAGGTCCTATGTTCCACCAGGAATTACCTTACATAAATAACTCATATACAAATTGATACATATTATCTCTTTGTTGACTATAACGCTGCTTTTGACAGCCTAATACCAATGAAGCTGTTCAAAGCAATGTCAGAGTTAGGATATGCAGGATGATATTAACTTATACAACCTCGTCACTTAAATTAGGTAAAAGTCTTTCAGAGCCCTTTTTAACTAAACGAGGTTTCAGGCAAGGCGACAATTTATCATGTGATCTCTTTAACATTTTGTTAGAAAAAAGCTGCAGTTAATACAACTGACACAATATTCAGCAGAAAACGCGTGCAAATCGCGTTTGCCGATGACATTGATATTATAGGACGCACATTGCGTAAGGTGAATGCCGCCTTTCCAGTATAGAGAAGGAATACATGAAAATGAGTCTAGCCGTAACTGATGGTTTCCACAAGCAAACAGTCCACAAGAATTGGAACACATTTGATTGTTGGCAACTATAACTTCGAGGTTCTTAAAGAATTTGTATACCTTGGTACCGCTGTAAACATAATTTGCCACATAAGTTTCAAAATCAAACGAAGAATCATACTTGCAAACGTATTAAGCAACAGCACTTGCGTTGGCTAGGACATGTTGTGCGAATTGATGAAAATACTCCAGCAAGACCGAAACTTAGATGAAAAGACCAAGTAAAATATAATCTATCAAAGCTTGGCCTACGAAATTGAAGACTATGTGAGCAAGATCAAAGTGCACAGCACTTTAAAATATGCTCGGCCTTTGACCTAAATAGGTTGTAATATAGGCCATTAAAGTAAGTAAGAAAAAGTAAAACGAAAATTTTTTCGGAATGAAACCACTTTCTACATATTTTCAAAGTGTAATTGAATTTGTCCTAATAATTTACTTCCACATTGAACTCTTTGATTTTTACATTGTTTAGTTTTATTGTAAATTATAGTCATATAAAAACAACAAAAACGTTGTTTACAATTATTATTCCTTTTATTATTTCGCACGTTTGTTTACTTCGCATGTTTGTTTACAAATGATAACCGTAATCGTCTTATTGAATTTTCTTAATCTCACACTCTCTTTTTATCTCTCCTTACTCCCACACCAACAACAATTTGCATGTAATGATGAGTATCTACTCATCACTTAAAATTGCAATAACGAACAACAACAATAATAATAACATGAAATTACTGATGACAAACATTAAAAGTTAATTAGTCAATTGTCGCTGTTTAGCTTGATCACATTGAAATTTTGTAAATCCCAAGTGTTAATCTATAAAAATATTAATTAAAGGTGATAAGTGCCTAATAAAAGCTATAAATAATTATAGATAAAAGTGTTAGAATTCTCAAAGAAACATTTAAATTTCAAATAATAGTTGATATCATAAAGTTTAGTGAGGGTAAATTGTGTGTATTAATTTTTTATAGAATTTAGTTGGAAGCTGGGGAAAACAAAATTGTGGCGTGTAAAGCAAAGATGAGCAATTTAAAAATAACAAAATGTGAAATGAAAACAAAGAAATTAGACAAATCTGCCGTGTCATTTTTTAAAATATTTTATTTATGTATTACTCGTAAGTGGTGAAAAATAATAGTAAATATAATTTTAAAAATTGTGAAATACCTATGATATCATCTTCAAACTGGCGTTACAAAACGAATCAAGAAAATTATTTGTTGATGTCCAGAAGAAGGAATTCATGCACAAAGTAAGTTATAAAAAAAACGTAAATTTTGAGTGAAATCGATAAAAAAAAACTTCATTAGTTTTCAATTTTCTTAAATTTAAAAAAAAAATAAATTTATTATTATCGACCGATTTTTATAAGAATATCTAAGATTTTGGAAAAATTTAGTAACGTATCTAATATATTAAGTGGTACTTGTGCAAAGCTTATTTTTGCAAAATTAAGTGAATATAGCTGTCATAGTTTATAATTTACAATGGTCGACATATTTATTTTGACATGCTAGTTCTTTTTCTTCTTTTTTTTTTATTTCCGGTCCAATGCAATTCAAAAATAAATTAAAAATATTGAAAATAGTTAAAAATGTTGTCATTTATTAGAAAACAAAAGAACTTTCACGTTTTAAATGTTTTGCATAATTTTTTATTAATTGAAACTAAAAAAGGAAATTTCAGGATGTGGCATAAGTATTTTGACATGCCTTTACAGAGCGTATTTAACCCCTTGACGTATCAGTTTTCGCAACGAAGTTCGCTTCCAACTGTTCGCACACAACTTTAACTAAACAAACCAGTTTTGATGCGTTAGAACTGTCGCAAAACGAGTCAGACTCGTTATAATCATGTCAGGCACAGAAATTGTACCACGAGTCAGACTCGTGATAATTATGTTAGGCACAGAAATTTTACCACGAGTCAGACTCGTGGAAATACGTCAAGGGGTTAAAAAAATTGGGAGCTTTAAGGGCAACAAAAAATAATAATTATTTAAATTAATCAAAAATATATTCTAGTTTAGCATTTAAAACTTTTTGGATTTAGTTCGGAACAGAATCCACAAAAATCTGTAGAAACTCATTTGTAATCTCTTTTAAAGCTTTTGCGACCTCAATGACCGTTCTATTCTTATCAAATCCGCAGATCTGCTTTGCTTTTAGTACGACTTCACATTTTCTATTACATTTAAATCTGGACTTTAGGGAAGCCAGAGTTTGAACACCAGCCTTTATTAGGAATTTTGTGATCATTTTGCTCTGATGGCGTGGAGCGTTATCCTGTTGCTTCTTCGATCAATCTATCTCCGGAGGGAAATGCATATTCATCCAATACTCTCAAATATTGATGATGGCTCATGGAACCGTCAACAGGAACCATGTTCCCTCAAATAATTTCACACTCTGCTTGGCAGTTATTAAAAACGTACCAAATTATAGCTCACATCTACCATAATCGATGTGAGAGATTACTCGATGCGAGAAATACAGAAACTAGGCACTGGTTTCTGAGGGTAAATTTATATGAAAGCTATGGACAAATTACCAATTTCCAAAAAAAAAATTGTTATACTGACCAATAATAGCAACAAAAATCTCTGCTTTAAATTAAGTTGTCATAAGAGCATATTTTAGAATTTCATGCGCTTCGATCTTATGAGCATATTCTTTAATTTCGTAGGCCAAGCTTTGATAAATTTTCTTCTACTTGGTCCTTCCATCGAAGTTTCGGCCGTCCTTTTCTACGAGTTCTCTCGGGATCATTTTCGAACACTATTTTCTGTAGTATTTTCATCCATTCGCGAAACATGTCCTAGCCAGCGCAAACATTGTCATATCTATTAAAATTTAATTTTTCTGTATTAAAGTTATAGCAGAGGTGGGATAATGTGGGAGCTATAATCTATTTTGTCAAATTTTAATACCAAAAAAAAAAAAACAACGGATATGCTGTTGTCCAATTTTATTAATATATGCAGCTCTTTTCATTTGGGCTATCGTGCTTTTAACTGGCGGATAGGCGGACAGAAACCCCCAATGGTTTTTGGTAGTTTTAGCTATTTCCGCAAGTTGTTTATATGGTCCTTTGTTAACCGATTTTTAATACCAAAGTTTTCCAAGAAATGGGAAATATTCTTGCCAATTTTTAACAGACACCCAGACATTCATCGTTAGTTTTAGAATTTCATGAGAACTCGGAATATATATCCTTTTTGGTTTTTCAGTCTTTTGATGGTAGGTATAAAAATGTCAGACTTTTCATTACTTCCGGGCATATGTTTCTGATGATCGAGGAATGTACAGGACCAAAAAACCAAAAAATTCCCTGACAAATGCATCAAGTCATCTTAAACATCTTTTTAATAAGTCTACATGAATAAAAAAAATTAATTTGGGTCGATACCATGAGATACCATGAAATCCACAAACTACATACATTATTGCACCAAAGGTTCCCAAAGAACCCCAAAATTGAACACACTTTGCTTAAATTAATTTTTAAATAAAGAAATCGCTTAATTAAATCCTCTTACCACTGTCCGCAATAAGTATGAAACACAATTGGAACGAACGACCAATTTTTCGGAACGAATATTCGTCGTTAGAAATAGAATATATGGGTTTATATGAAAGTGCTCACAATAGATGCGTACGACGAAATTCGTCGTGCGTATCGAATAGTGCGATAGGTTTATTTCTATTTCATACGCAGACGAACGACGACTAAACTGGTTTAGAGTGGCTGTATTTCTATTTCTGTTGTAAAGTGTTAGAAATTATATGTGTTTTTGTGAAATATGGTCACCTTATAAATTGTAAACAAAAAAATAATTATTTCAAATAAAATTAATTAAATATTTTCTTTTTGTGAAAAATGAAAGAATAAAATAAAAAAAAAAATTGCAAATGTTGTGAGTGCGCGATATGTACGAAAGTGTGTGTAATTTGAGCTACTGAAAGATAAACAAAAATGGCGTCAGCAACGTTTATTCGTCCCAAATGTGTTCAATGGACGAATATACAAGACAAATTTTTAAAGCCGAATTCGTCGTGCTGGACGAAATTAGTCATTCGTCCCAATTGTGTTTCTACCTATAAATTTAATTTAAATAAAGTTAATTTTGTGGCTTTTTAAACAGACAAAAACTTCTGACAAGGTACCTAAAATAAATTACTTATTTTGACCGTCATTCATGCTAACACCGTGATTCTAAATGGATTGTCACACTTAAATACAAAAAATCTCACTATTTTGATGCTATTTCCTTAAGTTATCGATAATGATAATTTTTGTTAGAACAGCTTTTTCTTATTTCCACATGGTAACACTGCTCGTGGCACATCATTTTTTCTCAATGTTGCCATATTTCTAATTGATAAAGCAAATTAGTTATTGTTTTAAGAAGTGTAGCATATGTTAAGGCGGCATTATACAATTTTTTAAACGAAATTTTAATATGTTAAACAGAGTAATTTGAACGTATTTCTTACACAAAATCGATTTTTGATGAAAATTGCACATAAGCCATATAAAAACACATTTAAATAAAAACAAGTTAATTTGTCTATTTCATTTATTTTTTTTAACTGAAATTTATTTTTCATCAATCCTACAGTACAGTTGTATATAAAGATACATACACATTTTCTATTAAATACATTTTTTAAAAATACACATACATAAATATAGATTTTTTTATAAAATAAAATTTCATATAAACTTGAATATTATTATTTTAATCACTTAAAAGAGGACGAAATTATTTAAAAGATTTTATAGCTTTTATGTTTGAATAAAAACATAAGGAATGTATAGCAATAGCAGTAATTTGTATTTGAAAACTAAAATTTGTAATTCAATACTTATAAATATGAGTTACTTAAATCAATTGGAATTGAATTGGCAGATTCCATTACATAACTTTCTTTGCGATTAAAGTTTACGAGAATAGAACTTAAAAAACTAAATTTTTAGAATAATATAATTTATTTAAAAGATAGACAAGAAGAGTGTACAAAAAAAATGAACAGAATTTTGTAATAAATTAAATATTATTGAGCTTATTTAAATGCTAATTTATATTTAAATAAATGAATACTTTTGTCATTGTTTAATTGATAAATTCACAGAAGAATTATAAGCGTATGCTTTTTTTCTAGATAAAATTTAACTTTTTCTAATTTCATTTCTGAGTAAAATAGTTTGAAAACTATTGCACGTTTAAAAGTGTTAAGAAATTCTTCTCGAAAATAAAAGTAGTCCAAAATATAGGGTAATATTTAACTAGTTTTCTAGGCTAAAATCTATATACAATATATTTTTTATTCCTATTATCGACCATAGATGAACATTGTGTATTAACATCCCTATCGTTGTCGTATTTCATTTACAATTCCATAATTTATGAACAGACTTAACACAGCAAAAGTTAATGGCATATATTTTAGGAGTGTTCCCCGCACATCTCCGCAACCGCAGCGCAAATGATCTTGTGGATATTGATTTAACGGTGGAGCCTCTTCTCTTAAACGACATTGTTCCTCACGGGCACCAAAGTATTCGCCACATAATTCCTCACAAGAGGGACAAATGAGAGCCCCGCGATGTAACCACCCATTGGCCGAAATACTTATGGATAGCCTTTGCCCTGGGAAATAGCAAGTATAGGTATAATTTGCCACTTGAATATGAAGTCGACCATTATTGCATTCATATTTATAGCAGCCGGAACCCCAATGCTGCCATTCACGTGTATGATGGCAATTGCGTTCCTCCCACATGGCATCACCATGATCAAAGCATTTCGATCCTTGACCATAGTTTTCAAGAGCGTAGTTTTTAGCTGGTTCTGAAATTGGTTTAAAGTTTTTGTATATTTTAATTTCAAATCTTTTATGTATTTATGTACTTACTAGGATTATTTTCCACAAAATGACAATGTGATCCCCGTATGGTTATATTATTATTGCGCCAGGTGAATTCTTGTATATAGGGGCAATGATCAGCCAATGAAACAGAACCTCCATAGTAAACTTCATCGCCTTCTCTTATGTTGTTTATGCTATCAAAGTTCTGAAAAAAGTTATGGTAGAAGTTAATTCTTTTGAAAATATTTGTAATCCAAAATAATACAAACATTTTTTTCAATATAAAATTTTTTAAGAACTACATAAAATCCAAAATAATACAAACATTTTTTTCGAAATAAAAATTTTTAAGAACTACATATTTAATTTTATAAAAACTTTTTCTGTTTAAAAATTTTAAAGAAAATTTTTCGGTGTAAAAATTGTATAGACAATTTTTAGGTATAAAAATTGTATAGAACATTTTTAGGTATACAAATTTTATAGAAATTTTTTGGTATACATTTTATAGAAAATTTTGCCGGTATAAAAATATTATAGAAAATTTTTCGTCTTAAACATTTTATAAAAAATTTTGGGTCATAAACATTTTCTATAAAATTTTTCGGCATAAAAATTTTTCGGTATAAAAATTTTATAGAAAATTTTCGGTATAAAAATTTTATAGAAAATTTTTCGGTATAAAAATTTTATAGAAAATTTTTCAGTATAAAAATTTTATAAAAATTTTTTGGTATACAAATTTTATAGAAAATTTTTCAGTATAAAAATTTTTTGGTATAAAAATTTTATAGAAAACTTTTCGGTATAAAAATTTGTCGTTTTAAAAATTTAAAAGAAAATTTTTCGTTTTCAAAATTTAAAAAAAGTTTTTCGTTTTCAAAATTTTATAGAAAATTTTTGTTTTCAAAATTTTGTAGAAAATTTTGTTTTCAAAATTTTTTAGAAAATTTTTCAAAATAAAAATTTTCGGCATAAAAAATTTATCGAAAATTTTACGTTTTAAAAATTTTATAAAAAATTTTTCGTTTTAAAAATTTTATAGAAAATTTTTGGGCATAAAAATTTCATAGAAAATCTTTCGGTATAAAAATGTTATATAAAATTTTTCAGTATTAAAATTTTATAGAAAATTTTTGGGTATAAAAATCTTAAAGAAACTTTTTCGATATAAAAATTTTATAGAAAATTTTTCGGTATAAAAATTTTATAGAAAAATTTTCCGTATAAAAATTTTATAGAAAATTTTTTGATATAAAAATTTTATAGAAAATTTTTGGTATAAAAATTTTAAAGAAAATTTTTCGGTATAAAAATTTTATAGACAATGTTTGCGGTATAAAAATTTTAAAGACAATTTTTCGGTATAAAAATTTTATAGACAATTTTTCGGAATAAAAATTTTATAGAAAATTTTTTGGTATAAAAATTTTTGGAGTAAAAATTTTATAGAAAGTTTAGCAGTATACAATTTTAATACAAACTTTTCCGGTATAAAAATTTTATAGACAATTTTTCGGTATAAAAATTTTATAGAAAAATTTTCGGTATAAAAATTTGATAGAAAAATGTTCGGTATACAAATTTTATAGAAAAATTTTCGGTATAAAAATGTTATAGAAAAATTTTCGGAGTAAAAATTTTATAGAAAATTTTTCGGTATAAAAATTTTATAGAAAATTTTTCGTTTTAAAAATTTTATAGAAAATTTTTCGTTTTAAAAATTTTATAGAAATTTTTTCGTTTTAAAAATTGTATAGAAATTTTTTCGGTATAAAAATTTTATTAAAATTTTTTCGGTATACAAATTTTATAGAAATTTGTTCGGTATAATTTTTTTGTAATTGTCTTTAGTGAGAAAAATAACAAAATATAATTTTAGTCACCTGATACTGCTCGGGTAAACTATAATTATGCCTTATCAAATTACACAATGCCACCGAGTTGCGATCATCAGTACATTCAGTCTGTAAAGGATCCTGTTTTACCTTAGAGCAGAAGGGATGAATAGAACGGCCCCTGAAAAAAACGGCATTTCAAAAAGCTTCCAAATTTTGTCCAAAAAACAAACCCACTTGGCATTATTTAATTGTATCCAATCTTTACAGCTGCGCATAACAAAATTGCAGCCCAAACCGCGTCCCCAAGACAAGGGACTAGCCATGCTATAGTTAGCTCGATACCAGCCCGAGTCTTCCATTAAAGCTAAAGTAATACGTGAAAAAACTGGTGATTGTGTATGAGTACCAGTCATGGCTTCATTCTATAAAATATATAAAAAAAAAAATTGAAATATTTGTCTTTGAAACAAAAATTAAATGAAGAGATAACCTCTAAAATACGTTTCTCCCAATGAGTGAGTGCAGTACCCTCACCACCCTGATCTTCTAACTCGGCGCCTTCTAATAAATCACAATTGAAATGTTTGCGTACTTCTTGTACAACTCTAGGGGTAACCATCATATCGATTTCCTTACGAACATGACCCTTACGTACGGACCAATTATTTCGAACCACTTTGCGTATAGTCTCATTACTCCATTGATGAATTTGAAGACTAGAAAGAGTTGATAAAGATTAACAAATATAAAAGATTCGAATAATAATATTTTTTGGGAGAACTTAAATTTATTAAAAATTCATATTAATGTTGTTATAAAGATTTGAAGGCAAAAAACTTACATTTCATTTAAATGCGGTTTACCGGTATCCGGAATTCTAGGTGTTCTAGGATTTCCCTCGTCATCCCGAAAGAAAGCAAATAAACTGACAGAAAAGCCCAAAGCATGCAAAATCTCATGCTTAACAGTCGATATTAGAGTATGTAGTTCCTGAGGTTTGGTACTTATACTATTAGGACATAAATTCGCATGACCCGCAATAGGACGATCTAAATGAGCCTCTTGTTGGCAATGAGCAGCATAGGCCACTGTCAAGCCCTTGTGACAACGTTCAGTTTGTCTGGCTGAAACATAAAAAACAAAATCAGCTTCTTCAATGCCCTCGCCCGGCTGTGTTGACTCTTCTGCACGACAATTTTGTCCAGTGGCATTACAAATGCGACAAACCTTTTGAAAGAAATTGAAAGATTTAATTATTTATTCAATTTAATAAAAATGTATTTACTTACATCCAAGTGTTCTTCGGGCACCTGCACCTCCCCACACATTGTTATCGATTTGCAATTATCTATACAATGTGTCAGACCATTTTTAACAAAAACTTTTGTACTATTGCATTTTCTATGGATTTGGAAAAAAAAGAAGAAATGTTTTATTAATTAGAGCACAAATAATAGATTTATAAATCAATGTTTGTAAATTAAATTTGAAATGAAAAATCTTTCATTTTCGTTTCATTGTTAGTTGTACCTGTTGAGCCTTATAGGTCCTTTTGTTTGCCTCACCATCAAAGCTTGCTCCCAAAATTGTATTGCCTCTGGTAGAACTGTATTCTTTTGGGTGGTTGTTGGGTGAGTTAATGAATGGAAGAAAAAGTGAATAGAAGAAAATTTATTAATGAAATATGTTAGTATATGTATTTTATTGTTACTATTTGTATGGATTCTATTCAATTTCATGCATACGAAATTTTCAACGTTAGCAAAATATTTTAGGATTTAGGCAATTTAATGATTAAAAATCTATAATTTTTTTGAAAAGAAATTGTTCGTGTCTTTTCAAGTTATTCAAGCTTGTACCTAAAATTCTAAATAAATTCAATATATGAAAACCTTATTTTGAAAATAGATTAAGTCCATTTTTTTTAAATTGAGATATAAAGGGTTTTGCGTTTTAGTGTTTTTAAAAATATAGGTGACCAATTTAAGTAAATTGAATCTCAAATTTTAATAAGAACCTATCAAATTCGTGAAAATAAATTTATAAAAATTATTTGGAAATGCGTTTGAATGGACTTATGAAAAGTAAATTTTTGAAAAATTTCCTATAAAAAGTAAATTTTTGAAAAATTTCCTATAAAAACTAAATTTTTGAAAAATTTCCTATAAAAAGTAAATTTTTGAAAAATTTCCTATAAAAAGTAAATTTTTGAAAAATTTACTATAAAAAGTAAATTTTTGAAAAATTTCCTATAAAAAGTAAATTTTTGAAAAATTTACTATAAAAAGTAAATTTTTGAAAAATTTCCTATAAAAAGTAAATTTTTGAAAAATTTCCTATAAAAAGTAAATTTTTGAAAAATTTCCTATAAAAAGTAAATTTTTGAAAAATTTTCTATAAAAAGTAAATTTTTGAAAAATTTCCTATAAAAAGTAAATTTTTGAAAAATTTCCTATAAAAAGTAAATTTTTGAAAAATTTCTTATAAAATGTAAATTTTTGAAAAATTTCCTATAAAATGTAAATTATTGAAGAATTTCCTATAAAAAGTAAATTTTTAAAAATTTCCTATAAAAAGTAAATTTTTGAAAAATTTCCTATAAAAAGTAAATTTTTGAAAAATTTCCTATAAAAAGTAAATTTTTGAAAAATTTCCTATAAAAAGTAAATTTTTGAAAAATTTCCTATAAAAAGTAAATTTTTGAAAAATTTCCTATAAAAAGGAAATTTTTGAAAAATTTCCTTTAAGAAGTAAATTTGTGAAAAATTTCCTATAAAAAATAAAATTTTTGAAAAATTACCTATAAAAAAATCAAATTTTTGAAAAATTTCCTATAAAAAGTAAATTTTTGAAAAATTTCCTATAAAAAGTAAAAGTAAATTATTATTTTGTTTGAAGAAACATTTCCTTTCGAAATTAAAAATGCATTGGACTTAATCCACTTTCAAAACAAATAATTTATCTTTTAAATAAAAAAAAAAAAATATATGAGTCTTAAACCATTTTAAAAATTAAAATTTGCATCAACTAAAAAATGTTTGACTATGCTGATCCACAATTGCAAAACCTTTCCCCATCATTAACTAAATTTGTTTGGAATGTGGACTTATTTTACTTTCAAATTCAAGTCTTCATATGTAAGCCTTAAAACAATGTTTGTATGATGACAAAATTTAGCAAATATGCAAGAAAAACAGAAGAAATTTGCCCTCAGTGATGAAGGGTATCACAATGTCGGGCTTTACCGAGGGGTTCCCAAACTTTGGACTTTACCCCAAAATTAAATCAATAAGATTTTGCGCGCTTCCGATTGACATTAAAGAGAGATAAATTAAAAAACGGCCCTACCTAATATATAGAGTGTGGAAAATGTGGTATAAGCTGGTAATTTGGTATAATAACTTCACTCTTAAACTGGTTTGCTGTTCTCAGAGTTTAAAGAGGGTAACAATCGGTTTTTTTGCAAGCCTTTTTATACCCTTCACCACCATTGGTGGAAAGGGTATTATAAGTTTGTGCTGATGTATGTAACGCATAGAAATATTCGTCCTAGATCTTTTAGTATACCAATAGGCTTAGAATCACTTTCTGAGTCGATTTAGCGATGTCAGTCCGTCCGTCTGGCTGGACGGCTGGCTGGACCCCCATGTAAACCTTGTAACCAAACTTCAGGTCGCAATTCTAAAGATAATTTGATGAAATTTGGCACAGACCTTTTTTTGATAATCAAAATCGGTCCATTATTTATAGTACCTCCCATAGGTCCCATTTCCCGGAATTGATGTATTGGCCACAAATATCAATATTTCTCATGAATTTTAAAATAAATACTGCTTATGTAAACTTAAAGCACTGCACCAAATTTCGTTGAAATCGGTCCACATTTGACTATAGCTCCCATACAAACTCTTCTGTCAAAACGATAAAAATCACTAAAACGCTCGTAAATATGAAAATAATGAGTATTTTAAGTTTATTTTTTGCATACATAATTCTTGTAACAAGTGTAATCAGTTTGCCAAAACGGACCACATTTGATCCTTGCTCTCATGTAAGTCTAAATGACGGAAACAGCTTAAGGTACAGGGCCAATACACGCGGCATGCGGCTGCGGGCGGTCGTAGTATTGCCAGTACATAAAATGTGAGCTTGTTTACAAAAATGTTCATATAAAAAATATTTGAGTAGGATATAATTAAATCTGGCATCACTGAAAAAATCTGCCGCGCGGAAAAGTACTACTTTTTTTCATTGCCGCTTGAAATTTGACAAATGAAAAAAACAGCTGATTGTCGCCCGCAGCCGCTTGCCGCGTGCATTGGCCTTCTACCTTTAAATATATAAATTTTGAGAAAATGTTTGTATGATGGCAAAATTAAGCAAATATTTGTCTTTATACAAGAAAAAGAACACCTTTGACCTTAGTGGTGAAGGGTATCCTATGGTCGGGCTTGACCGACTATAGCATTTTCTTACTTGTTTTCATAATAGATATTAATTAATAATCTGAAGTTTAACATCAATATTTGATTGTTATATTATAGTTAAATATTTATTTTATTGTCTATTGTTTTTTGGGTTAACTTTATTTAACGAAGGTAATTAATAAAGTGAAAATGTGTTTGACACCTGTTATATTATCAACTGAAAATGCTTTGGGTTTTCAAATAACTCATTACTTATAGATAAAATATGATTATTCCGCGGTCTAGACAGTTTCAAATTGAATCATCAATTTGATGAAAAAAAGACACCTGGGTCTTTTTAAAAAAATCTATAAATTGAATATTTTATTTGCTAACACCTCCTCTTCATACGCCTTAAGCTATAAAAATTCTTAACAAGATTGTAACCCACAATTACATACTTACATTTATTAAAATGAATTTGTCAGTGTCCAGACTGTAATTAAAGAAAGCAGAATAATAATTAATAATGCAAAAAAAAAAAAACTAAATTTAATTAAAAGTCTTAACGGTTAAAGAGAGTAACAAGAAAAAATAATGAATACTTATCAAACAGTTAAAAGAAAATTAAAATGCGACTGACTTAAAACGTAGGAAGTCACTTGTAAAAGCGATAATTTGTTGTTTCTTGGTAATAATTATTATTCAATATTTTCATAATTATTACAAAAAAAAAAAAAAAAACTACTGTAAGTATTTTATTATTCATAAAACAAGTAATTTATTGTTTTATGAATAAATTGTCTTGTTTAACTTTAAAAACTCTTTTTGCAATTCATTTTATAATTTATTTAAGATTTTATTAAATCATGCAACCATAAGATTAAAGAGTGCTCTAAATAAAATTTGTAGTTGGATTTTCTTAAATAAAAATCTAACCTTTTAATATAAAAACTCTACAAAATACGCAAATATAATGGCATATTATACAAAATCATTTAGCATTAAAATGTTTACTTAGTATTCGGGTTTTGCAAAATTATCGACTTTTTTCGGAAACCCTCCCATTAAAGATTTTACAGTTGCTTCTGATACCTTTTTGGAGCATGTGTTCCACCTGCGCTTAAAATCGGACATGTTCTTGGAAATCTTTCCTGTGTTCTTCAATTCCTTTTTTACCAGAGTCCAATACCTTTCCACAGGCCAAAGTTCTGGACAGTTAGGTGGATTTGCCTCTCGTGGTACAAAAATGACATTATTCTTTGAGTACCACTCAAGTGCCTTTTTTCTATAATGGCATGATGCCAAATCGGGCCAAAAAAATGTAGTCACTCTGTGCTCTCTTAAAAAGGGTAACAACCGTTTTTGTAGGCACTCCTTTATATAAATTTCTGTGTTTATTTTGCCAGATGCCACAAATACTTTACTTCTTTTGCCACAACTGCAAATAGCTTGCCACACGAGAAACTTCTTAGGGAATTTTGTTTGTTTTTTTGTGCGAAACTCTTGCCGAACATTGCCCCGTTTATCAGCAACATAAAAATCTTGACCAGGAAGTTGAAAAAAGTCTGCCAGTACGTATGTTTCATCATCCATCACACAACAGGTGCATTTTTTTATAAAATCAGACTTCAATTTTTTCGCTCGTTTTTTTGCTTCTAAGTTCTTTAAAGCATTGCGATCTGGAACCTTTTGGACTTTGTATGTCTTCAGTCCAGCATAAGCTTTGACCTATGTGCAAAATTCGTAGAACATTTCACCGTACGAGCTGCTTTTCTTAAAGAAGTGTTAGGCGCTCTTCGAAAGAGTCGCTCGACTTCTTTTGCCTTACCAATATCTGTAGGACCTTTTTTCCTGCCTGATCCAGGTTTTCTTTCAATGCTCAGGTTTTCCTTATACCGTCTGATGGCATTAGAAACCGTTCGAGGGTCAACTTTCAAATTTTTAGCTATTTTTTTAAAAGTCCATGACGGAATTTTTTGAAAAGTTTTAATTATATTGTCACGAACTTTTTTTTCGCAGTCCATTTTGATTGAAATAACTATTGAAAATTAATAATTTCTAAAATAATAGTATCTGACATATCTATAGAAACTAACTTGATCAAAAAATAAATTATTTCTTGCACTATGGATAAATTTTGTCTAAAATAGTAAATGCATATTTTTTTTAGAACATTAACTTTAAACAATTATATAAATATTTATATATTATAAAATATTTATTAATACTTATTTATTCATTTAAAAGAATAGAAAGAGAGACAGTGATGCTGTAATATTGGCTATAAACTAGTCGGTGTTGCATTTGATTAGATGACCTTGGAGACAAGTAGTCAGTCAATGGGTACAATAATGATTATACACAAAATACTCGTATTTATTTATATCTGTTTTCTTTTGTGGATTTTTTCTATTTTTTTTTTATAATTGTCTTTAATGTTCTTAATAAATTCTTGTTTAATTGAAGACAGTGGGTTGTATTAAGTTTATTAGGTCTTAGTTTTTATTTCATGGCTAAATTTAAAGACTGGCCTTCCGAAACAAGTTTTAATGTGTAAGGGGATCAGATTTTCACAGTCAATTTGAATCGACTTTAGAAAATTTAGTTGTATACTTTGAAGAAGGGTGGGAAATGAATACTTCAGACAAGAAAATTAAGCAATAATTATTTTGAACCTCCAAAAAGTATGCAACAAAATTATCCTCAAAATATTATCGAATCGAATGCCAAAAACACGCTTAATTTTCTCACTCATCTCGGTCTTAATTCACATATTAATGAGATTTTAAAGGAATTTTGTATTTAGTCTTATCTATAAAGATGTTCTGTTCGAGTAAAGTACCATCTTTTGCGATGAGGCAAATTTCTGGATGAATGAGTACGAGAACAAATAAAATTGCTAAAATTGGGACTACATCAATTTAGACGAGATCCAAGAGCGTCTAATGTATAGACAAATTTATTGGTGGTGTAATATTTGGACCAGTGGCATCATTAGTCTAAATTTAATACGTTAATTACAATGTGCTAGTTGAAAAAACCTACAAAAAGGGGGACTTAGTGGATAAATATAATTAGAATACGCTAAATTTAATGGTGCTAACCGTTTATTTTAGGTTGGCTCTAGTTTTCGAGACATAGCGTTATTTTAAAAATGAAGGAGGTTGCGAAATAAATATTCGCGTAACTCGAAAACTGCTTCTTTTCTTGAACTATGTACAAAAAAATCGAAATTCGGCAACATAATTATCATTCAGGAATACTAAGTATTTTTATACCCTTCACCAATAGGTGAAAGGGTGTTATAAGTTTGTCATTCAGTTTGTAATTTTTTCATTATTCGTCTTTGACCCCATAAAAATAATACCGATCGACTCAGAATCGCCAGGAGAGTCAATTTAGCCATGTCCGTCTGTCTGTCTGTTGAAATCAAGTTTGTGGAGCTCCTGGTGGGTGTATCCAGACGAATTATACACCAGATTTTAGGAAATTTCCCTAAGCAGCACGCTATCATTAAAACCGGTCTATAAACACTCGAGATATCGCAAAAATACTAAAATTCGATGTCGAAATTTAAAAT
The DNA here is from genome assembly GCA_933228675.1 of Stomorhina lunata. NCBI lineage: Eukaryota > Metazoa > Arthropoda > Insecta > Diptera > Rhiniidae > Stomorhina > Stomorhina lunata. The sequence continues at coordinate 176,090,405 of OW121740.1, forward strand.
TTTTTTTTTAAAAAATACAGTTTTTTTTTAATTTTTTTTTTTTTAATTCTCATCTAATTTTGAATTTTGGTCATATCTGATGACCGGTTTTAATAAAATTTGATTTCATGTTACATTGGAGTATTTTCTAAAATCTGATTTTTTTTTAAATATTGTTTTTTTTAATTTGCTAAAATATGTCAATTTGCGTACATCGATATATTTTGCTTTGGCGATATCTCAGTTATTGATCCACCGATTTTGATTAAATTCAATAGTGTGCTGAGTTGAATGTTTTTCTAAAAATTTATTTACAGTTCAAAAAACTTTTTTTAAAAAAACACAGCTTTTTGACGAAATTAATTTTTTTTTTCAAAAATACAGTTTAAAAAAAAATAAATTCTCATCGAATTTTGGCGATATCTCTGGTGTTTATAGACCGATTTTGATGAGTATTTTCTAAAATCTGATATATAATTCGAAATTTTTTTTTTAAATATTGTTAAAAAAAATCTAAAATATGCCAATTCGCGTACATCGATATCTTTTGCTTTGGCGATATCTCAGTTATTGATCTACCGGGTGGGTAAAGATATCCCTCCCTTTCACCGGTAAAAAACAATTGTCAAAATCGAGCACAGTGTTACCAGTGTTTTGGTTTGAATTAGATGATCCGGAAACCAACGACTTTTTAGTGTCACACAGGTCCGATGTTCTCACGGGATTAGCAGGTATTTGCAAATAAGACACAAGCAATTCTCGATACCAACATAACCCACGTCATCAATGGTCATATTCGTCCTAATTAATGCGACATTTCGGGTGCGCTCTACTTAGAGATGCCGTAACAGAAACTACCTTTGCATTACCCTGAAGCTCCTTTAAATATAAAATCTAATTGATTTATTTGAAATCTCATTAATTTCGATGTAAATAGATTTCGAGAATTTGCACAAAAGACCCTAATTTCGAAGAATCTTAATTAATGAAACCACCTTTGTATAACCTCAAAGCTTTTTAAAATAAACCATAACATTTCTAATGAAATCTCATTAATTTTGATGCATTAGATTACAAGAATTAGCGTCCAAGAACCAAATTCCCTCATTAGAATTGAATCGAAATAAACGAAATTTCGAAAAAAAAACTTGTATTAAAGTCTCCACTTCGAGATGCCATGTTAGACATTTAAACGATGTTATATTCCAGCAACCGACTACATAATCCTCTTTTGCATTACATCAAAGCTTCTTAAAATATACAATAATATTTCTCACGAAGTCTTTTAATATCGATGCGAATAGATTACGACAATTATTGGATGCTAATTCTCATCATCAGCATCATTCGATAAAAATCGAAATTTCGAAGAAACTTGTATTGAAGTCCGGCATACAGTTTAAAACATATAAACGATCTTGTATTCGACACATAAAGATAGAAAGTGTTTAATTAACCCGAAACTCCTAAAAATATGCAATACCCTTTTATTGGAAATCTCATTAATTTCAATACGAATAAATAACGATAATTTCTACTCAAAATTCCCTCATTCGATTTGAATCAAAATTAAAGAAATTTCGAAGAGAGTATTTATTTCTATAAAATTTTTCGATACTAAAAATTTGTAGAGAACTTTTCCTCTTAAATTATTTTCTAAAAAAAAATTTTCTTTATATCGGAATTTCGAAGAGGCTTTATATCAACTTTGTATTTGAAATCTCATTAATTTCGATACAATAATTCAAATAAACGAAATTTAAAAGGAAGTTGTATTGAGTATTTGTAGACGTTCACACTAAAACGTAATAATTCCATCATAAATCATTTTAAGTAAATTAGGAAAACATTTTTTTCTCTAAAAATTGTTAAAAAAGGCCATATCGTCATCTTAAAGACCAAATAACCTATCTGCAAAAATTTCAAAATTGAGTTTTTTATGGATTATTATTCCCTATATCTGTGGAAAATTTTGAACATCTAATATCACAAATGACCAAAGTATTAAAGTTTTTGTACCTTGAGGACCGTTACGCAAATAAAAAAATATAAAACTAAATCATCAAAAATCGCGATAAAAGTTTAATTTTGTTGCATAGTGTAATTTAAACAATCATTAAGTACTTTCATTTGCTTAAACCAGTAAAAAAAACTATAATTATTTAATTTATATAATATTTATATGTATACAAAAATTTGATTTATTCATACTAATTAGTACTGCAGATAGGTTATTTGGTTTCAGATTTTTGCAATTCCAAATAACCTAAGTGACATAACATAAGCATTTTTCAACCGATATATATTTCTGGTTTAATTTTAATCTAAATACATAATTTTCGTTTAAATATTGCAAATAGTTTCAATTTTATAACGTTTTTTCCCTCTCCTGTAAACTTTTGAAACCTGTAGATAGGTTATTTCGGCTTTTAGGTGACGATATTCTTTTTATAAGAATAATTAGTCTTGAAGTCATAAGACGATGGTTTGAGTTGTTTGTTTAATTAATTCGCGTTTCTAACCGCCAGAATGATTCGAAAAAGTAAAAAGTTACGTTTTGGTGCGATCGATTTGAAAAATTAAGTTTATAAAAGATCGAAATGAAATGTATTTATAGAGATCAGTATGTAGAGTAAAACTGCATCATTAACTCAATTAAAAAAAAAAATCATTTTCCGTTTTGGTGCGAACGTCTACATTTATTCAACTAAAAGTTTTCGATATTCGATAATTTTTCATTTCAAATTTTTTTTTCTATAAAAATTTTCATTTCAAAGTTTATCTAGAAAAAATTCTTTATTATAAAAATTTGTGAAATTTTTTTTTATAAAACTATTTCTATAGAAAATTTTTTCGCTTAAAATATTTTTTGGATAGAAAAAATTTTGTTATATTGTAAAATTTTTTTTATAGAAAATTATTTTTTAAAAAATTGTTTATCTAAAAAATTATTTTTTAAAAAATTGTTTATCTAAAATTTTTTGATATTAAAAAGTTTTACGATAATTAAAATTTTTTTCTAGAAAAATTTTCATTATAAAATTTTTTCTGGAAATATTTCTGGAAAAAAATTCTTTATTATAAAACATTTTTCGTTATAAAACAATTTCTATAGAAAACTTTTTCGCTTAAAACATTTTTGTTTAGAAAAATTGTTGTTATAAAATTTTTTAAATTGAAAATTATTCTTCAAAAAATTGTTTAAATATACAGAAAATTTTTCGTTTTAAATAATTTGTATAGAAAACTTTTATATAGAAAATTTATCGTTTAAAAATGTTGTTATAGAAAAAGGATCTTTATAAAACATTTATATTGAAAACTTTTCTATAGAAAATTAATCAATGCAAAATTTTTTTAAGAAAAACTTTTTCCGTTATAAACATTTTATCAGATACTGTAACTGTTATAACTTTTATCGTAAAAGTCAGAAAATAAAAGTTATTTTTTGACTTTTATTTTTTCAAGCTAAAATAAAAGTTATTTTTTAACTTTTATTTTTTCGAGCAAATATAACAGTTATTTTTGACTTTTATTATTTCGAGCACAAATAAAAGTTATATTTTGACTTTTATTTTTTCGAGCAGAAAAAAAGTTATTTTTTGACTTTTATTTTTTCGAGCAGAAATAAAAGTTATTTTTGTTTAAATTCATGATAAATTCATTAAAAAAAATTTTAAAACAACGATAATTTTTCAATATAAATAATTTGTATATCCTCAAAAATTAATGAAGTTGAGTTTTGCAATTATAATTACGGTTGAAAACACAAAAATAACTTTTATTCCTGCTCGAAAAAATAAAAGTCCAAAAATAACTTTTTTTTCTGTTCGAAAAAATAAAAGTCAAAAAATAACTTTTATTGGTGCTCGAAATAATAAAAGTCAAAAATAACTGTTATTTTTGCTCGAAAAAATAAAAGTTAAAAAATAACTTTTATTTTTGCTCGAAAAAATAAAAGTTAAAAATAACTGTTATTTTTGCTCAATAAAATAAAAATCGAAAAATAACTGTTATTTTCTTTCTAAAAAATAAAAATCAAATTTTTAAAAAGCATTGCATTTTTTGAAAATTTGGTCCAAGACTATCTTGGTTTTATTCTCCGACATTTCCTTGAGGTTGCTTTTTTAATCAAAAATTCAAAAATAAGAGTTATTTTCGGTCCCTGCATTTTATTAATTTTTTTATACAAATTTTTCTGTAAGAAAATAAATTTTACTATAATATTTGTTAAAAAAAATTGTTTAACTGATCTTGAATCTTCACTAAAGAAAACGCAAAATTTTTCTGCAAAACTCAATAGATTTCGTTAAGTCGACATAGGAAATGATTCTTGATTCTATGGATATATTCTAAAGTATAAATATATTAAGTTATATATCTCCCACGAAGGTAGTGTCTATCTAATGGATTTAAAATTGCTTTAATTATTTCTCCAAATCTTCAAAACAACCATAAAAATATTTGCTTTAACAATTTAAAAACCGTATAAATATTTTAATTGAAATGACCCCAAATAAAATTTCAAATAAACATAATTTTAGCTTTTACTTAAAAATAGTTGTTATAGTTTATTTTCCATTTAAACACCTTTGAAAATCAAATTAAAAGTTTCGTATTTTCAAATAAACAAATGTGTGAATTAATAGGAAAAAAAAACTTAATGAATACAATGACTGAATGAATATGCAGAAAAAAGTTATATGAAAACCAATAAAAAAAAAAAAAAAATTTTAAATGATTTATTTCGTTTTACAAAAAAGCATAAAAATTTTGTTTTCTCATTAACTTTTTTTGCAATAGCTACAAAATCATAAACCAATTTATTTAAATAAAATTTGTAAGTTATGCTTAAGTTTTAGATTTAAATATAAAAATTAAAATACTCACCCAATAACAGAGTTATCGTAGACCAAAGAAATTCGCAAAGGTCTATCAACTGTGCTGCGTTTTTTCCGCCGCGAATTATGATGATGCGTCAGCGCTTCAGCGTCACTGATCAAGTTTTCGTTCAGCTGCTGCTCTGGCCCATGATCAAGTGAATTCGTTGTTGCGTCGTCTACTGTTTCAATTTGAACACCGTGAATAACCTAGAAATACAAAAAAATAACAATAACTTTGATATAATTTGTATTAATTTTTTTTTTGTTTAAATGAAATAATGCCGTCTTAATAAAGTATTGAAATAATGAGTGCAGTGTTTCTTAACGTAATTTTCGTTTGTTTTTTTTTTTTTTCTTACATTAATCATTTTTCGTCTCTAGTTATTTGCAATGTTATTACTTTAATGTGTTTTAATCAAAAAATTTATACGGAATTAAATTAAAGTCAAATTAAGGTGAAATAAATAATTGGATAATACCCAACAGCACGACACCCTTTAAGACGATTTAAGGTTAATTTGGGTTATAAGATGCATATTAACCTCTTTAGAGCACAACATAAAAAATACACAATTTTTCACTGTAAAAATTTTTATATAGAAACATTTTTACAATGAAAAACGCTCAATAGAAAAATTTTTAAAATAAAAAATTTTCTATAGAAATAAAAGTTTTTCATTTCTATAGAAAAATTTTTATAATGAAAATATTTCTATAGAAAAATTTTTATAATGGAAAATTTTCTATAGAAAAATTTTTATAATAAAAAAATTTTCTATAATAAAATTTTTATAATAAAAAACTTTCTATAGAAAAACTTTTATAATGAAAATTTTCAATAGAAAAATTTTTGTAATGAAAAATTTTCTATAGAAAAATTTTTATAAATTGTAAAAATTTCATTATAAAAATTTTTCTATAGAAATATTTTTATAATAAAAAATTTTCCATAGAAAAATTTTTATAATAAAAAATTTTCTGTAGAAAAATTTTATAATAAAAAATTTTCTGTAGAAAAAATTTTATAATAAAAAATTTGTTATAAAAAATTTTCTATATAAACATTTTTCATTAAAATTTTTTTACGGAAAATCATTCATTACAAAAATTTTTCATTATAAATATTTTCTATAGAAATTTTTTCTTAAAAAAAATTTTTTTATAGATTTTTTTTTTATACAAATTTTTAAAAGAAAAATTTTCTTCAGAAAAATTTTCTATAGAAAAATTTTTGTAATGAAAAATTTTCTATAGAAAAATTTTTGTAATGAAAAATTTTCTATAGAAAAATTTTTGCAATGACAAATTTTCTTTAAAAAAATTTTCTATATTTTCTATAGAAAAATTTTTATAATGAAAAATTTTCTATGGAAAAATTTTTATTATGAAAAATTTTCTATAGAAAAAAATTGCTATTGAAAAATTTTCGATATAAACATTTTTCATTTAAATTTTTTTACAGAAAATCATTCATTACAAAAATTTTTCTTTATAAACATTTTCTATAGAAATTTTTTCTTAAAAAAATTTTTCTATAGAATTTGTTTTTTTTTACAAATTTTGAAAATGAAGAATTTTCTTTAGCAAAATTTTTATAAGGAAAAATTTTCTATAGAAAAATTTTTTAATGAAAAATTTTCTATATAAAATTTTTTAATGAAAAATTTTCTATATAAAAATTTTTATAATGAAAAATTTTCTATTGAAAAATTTTTATAATTAAAAATTTTTTAATTAAAAATTTTGCACAGAAAAATTTTTGTAATGAAAAATTTTCTATATTGAAAAATTTTGTATGGAAAAATTTTTATAATGAAAGGTTTTCTATAGAAAAATTTTCTATTGCAAAATTTTTATAATTAAAAATTTTCTATAGAAAAATTTTTATAATGAAAAATTTTCTATAGAAAAAATTTTTTAATGAAAAATTTTTATAATGAAAAATGTTTATAATGAAAAATTTTCTATGGAAAAACATTTTATAATGAAAAATTTTCTATAGAAAAATTTTTATAATGAAAAATTTTCTATAGAAAAATTTTTATAATGAAACATTTCTTATAGAAAAATTTTTCTAATAAAAAATTTTCTATAGAAAAATTTTATAATAAAAAATTTTCTATAGAAAAATTTTATAATAAAAAATTTTCTATAGAAAAATTTTCATAATGAAAAATTTTCTATAGAAAAATATTTATAATGAAAAATCTTCTATAGAAAAATTTTTATAATGAAAAATGTTCTATAGAAAAATTTTTAAAATTAAAAATTTTCTACAGAAAAATTTTTAAAATAACAAATTTTCTTTAGAAAAATTTATATAAAGAAAAATCTTCTATAAAAAAATGTTTACAATTTTGCAAAGAAAAATTTCTATAATGTAAATTTTCTATAGAAAAATTTTTATAATGAAAAATTTTCTATAGAAAAATGTTTATAAATCAAAATTTTTATAATGAAAAATTTTCTATAGAAAAATTTTTATAATGAAAAATTTTTAAAATGAAACATTTTCTTCTATAGAAAAATTTTTATAACAAAAAATTTTCTATAGAAAAATTTTTGTAATGAAAAATTTTCTATAGGATAATTTTTATAATGAAAAATGTTCTATAGAAAAATGTTTATAATGAAAGATTTTTTATTAAAAAAAAGGTTCATTAAAATTCTTTCTACAGAAAATCATTCATTACAAAAAATTTTTGTAATGAATGATTTTCTGTGGAACATTTTTGTTAAAAATGTTTCTATAAACAATTTTTCATTATACAAATTTTCTACGAAGAATTTTTCTATAGAAAATTTTATTTACACAAATTTTTCTATAGAAAATTATTCTTTAAAAAATATTGCTATAGAATTTTTTTTTTTTCTTAAAAATTTTTTTCTTTAAAAAATTTTTCTATTGAAAATTTTATAAAAAAAATTTTCTATTGAAAATTTTATTAAAAAATGTTTCTATTGAAAATTTTATTAAAAAATGTTTCTATGGAAAATTTGATTGAAAAAAATGTTGTATTAAAATTTTTTTCTTTAAAAATATTCAATAAATCTTAGTTTGGGTTTATTCAATTAGGTTTAGAAAAAGATTTCTTCAGCCAAAGTTGAAAAGGTGTCTAAAAATGTTGCGTGTCATGATTTTGGCAAACAAATTATAATTATATAAATATTAAAGAAAGCACTTAATTATAGATTTCAGATTTTTTTGTTATCATTTAATAATGATTTCTTTGCAAACATTGAATATAAATCATTCAGCAGAGAAACTTTGCTACATATCAACAAAAACGAAGCTCAATATTTATTTATTCAATTCAGACAAAAAAATATAATTGAAATTTGTGTACTCGTACTTGCATACCAAAAATATACAAATAATAAAATTATATTTTTCTTATCAAATGACTTAAGGTAAAGAAATAAATAAATAAGTATTACATGAGCAACAAACCAGATAATGGGTCAAATTATTTTTATGAATTTGTGATTAACAAAAAAAATCATAAAAAAAACTAAGCTCGTGCTTAAAGTACATGAATGTATGTATTTATATAAAATATACTCATAAGTATCTGAAAAACTAAAAATCATGCTTATTTATGCTCTGCAAGTCATAAAGATTGTAGTTATTTCGAAAAATAAGTTAATACAAAAAATAAATAAATTTGTAACTATGAATTTGTTAACAAAACCCAAAGACATGAGTTCACACACATTTCATTTTTCTCTTTACATTTCAATAATTTTTTGAATACGGCCCAAAAACCACAAATGGGTTTTTTTTTCTAACTATCCAGAGACATATATAACTTCATATGGCAAATGCCAAGTTTATTTATTTCGAACTTAAAAAAGAGGGTGCTAATTTCCTTAAATTGTCTTAGCCAGTGAATGAACAAAATAATAACATGGAAATTTTCTTAAATTAACCTGACATTTTCATTTATTTCCAGCTAAATAAATATTTTTGTCGAGCGTTGTAGTGTCTACCACTGATATCTAGATATTTTTTTTTTCTTCTTCTAAAACATAAGCAAACACTTGATAACAATTTTATTTACACTTCAAACTCAAGTGCCGTGTAGAGATTGTAATTTGTGACACATTAATGTCACAACTAATTATTGTTATGTGGACTAATTGATCATATCATAATCGAGATAATGATCATGCTCGTACTTATGAAACAGTGGGATTTTTCAATAATATCGGCTATTCATAGCAGAACATTTGTATACCCTACATCACAACTTTACTTTCTCCGTTTTGCAATAGATGGCTGTAGCCCTCAAATTTTGATAATAGACAATTTTCTATAGAAAAATTTTTATAATAAATAATTTCCAAAAGAAAAATTTTTATAATTAAAAATTTTCAATAGAAAAATTTTTATAATGAAAAATTTTCTATAGAAAAATTTTTATAATGAAAAATTTTCTATAGAAAAATTTTTATAATGAAAAATTTTCTATAGAAAAATTTTTATAATGAAAAATTTTCTATAGAAAAATTTTTATAATGAAAAATTTTCTATAGAAAAATTTTTATAATGAAAAATTTTCTATAGAAAAATTTTTATAATGAAAAATTTTCTATAGAAAAATTTTTATAATGAAAAATTTTCTATAGAAAAATTTTTATAATGAAAAATTTTCTATAGAAAAATTTTTATAATGAAAAATTTTCTATAGAAAAATTTTTATAATGAAAAATTTTCTATAGAAAAATTTTTATAATGAAAAATTTTCTATAGAAACATTTTTATAATGAAAAATTTTCTATAGAAACATTTTTATAATGAAAAATTTTCTATAGAAAAATTTTTATAATGAAAAATGTTCTATAGAAAAATTTTTATAATGAAAAATTTTCTATAGAAAAATTTTTATAATGAAAAATTTTCTATAGAAAAATTTTTATAATGAAAAATTTTCTATAGAAAAATTTTTATAATGAAAAATTTTCTATAGAAAAATTTTTATAATGAAAAATTTTCTATAGAAAAATTTTTATAATGAAAAATTTTCTTTAGAAAAATTTTTATAATGAAAAATTTTCTATAGAAAAATTTTTATAATGAAAAATTTTCTATAGAAAAATTTTTATAATGAAAAATTTTCTATAGAAAAATTTTTATAATAAAAAATTTCCAAAAGAAAAATTTTTATAATTAAAAATTTTCAATAGAAAAATGTTTATAATGAAAAATTTTCTAAGAAAAATTTTATAATGAAAAATGTTCTATAGAAAAATTTTTATAATGAAAAATTTTCTATAGAAAAATTTTTATAATGAAAAATTTTCTATAGAAAAATTTTTATAATGAAAAATTTTCTATAGAAAAATTTTTATAATGAAAAATTTTCTATAGAAAAATTTTTATAATGAAAAATTTTCTATAAAAAATTTTTATAATGAAAAATTTTCTATAGAAAAATTTTTATAATGAAAAATTTTCTATAGAAAAATTTTTATAATGAAAAATTTTTTATAGAAAAATTTTTATAATGAAAAATTTTCTATAGAAAAATTTTTATAATGAAAAATTTTCTATAGAAAAATTTTTATAATGAAAAATTTTCTATAGAAAAATTTTTATAATGAAAAATTTTCTATAGAAAAATTTTTATAATGAAAAATTTTCTATAGAAAAATTTTTATAATGAAAAATTTTTATAATGAAAAATTTTTATAATGAAAAATTTTCTATAGAAAAATTTTTATAATGAAAAATTTTCTATAGAAAAATTTTTATAATGAAAAATTTTCTATAGAAAAATTTTTATAATGAAAAATTTTCTATAGAAAAATTTTTATAATGAAAAATTTTCTATAGAAAAATTTTTATAATGAAAAATTTTCTATAGAAAAATTTTTATAATGAAAAATTTTCTATAGAAAAATTTTTATAATGAAAAATTTTCTATAGAAAAATTTTTATAATGAAAAATTTTCTATAGAAAAATTTTTATAATGAAAAATTTTCTATAGAAAAATTTTTATAATGAAAAATTTTCTATAGAAAAATTTTTATAATGAAAAATTTTCTATAGAAAAATTTTTATAATGAAAAATTTTCTATAGAAACATTTTTATAATGAAAAATTTTCTATAGACAAATTTTTATAATGAAAAATTATCATGCTCGTACATAGGAGACTGTAATTTCTATATTTATTGAAATTTTCAGATCATTTATCAATAACCTCTTAGACCTTTTTTATCTTAAGTGCACTGAGTTATAAAATTGTCAAAATAATTTGTGAACAATGAATAATTCGACTTAGAAAAATTTTGTATAGAAAAACTTTTATAAAGAAAAATTTTCTATAGAATAATTTTTATAATAAAAAATTTCCAAAAGAAAAATTTTTATAATTAAAAATTTTCAAAAGAAAAATGTTTATAATGAAAAATTTTGTAAGAAATTTTATAATGAAAAATGTTATATAGAAAAATATTTGAAATGAAAAATTTTCTATAGAAATTTTTTATTAAAAAATTATCTAAAGAAAAATTTTTAAAATGTAAAATTTTCTAAAGAAAAATTTTTATAACGAAAAATTTTCTATAGAAAAATTTGTATAATGAAAAATTATCATGCTCGTACATAGGAGACTCTGGGATGTCTCAATAATATCATAAGAGAACATTTGTATACCCTACACCACAACTTTGCTTTCTCGGTTTTGCAATAGATGGCTGTAGCGATAAGTGTTATTCGAAATAAATATAACGCCATCGAAATATTAGCCTATTTGTGCATCATAAATCATCATAAAGTTATTCTCGATTAAGCATGTTAGCTTACAAGCCTAATTCTCGTCATTTACTGGAGTATTTATTTTGATGCTTTAATATAAAGAAATCTGCGACTGAAGCTCAGCAAATGCTCTCAAATACCTATGGTGAGGCCGCTTTTAGTAAAAGAATGCGCCGAGAGTGGTATCAACGATTCAAGAACGGTGAGTTTGACGTCGAGTCCGGTATGGTAGTGATGCAGAATCGTGTCACACTACTGAAGCAATCACAGACGACCGTTACAGAACGCAATTAAGGTGCTATTCACATATAACGTTACTCAATTTTCGCAGATTTTTACCTCCCTCCACCCCTGTGTAACACATTTTAGTAGAAATACGAATACAAAATTCCTCCACCGTAACAAAAGTTATACCCCCTAAGAGCGTTACGTAAAATGTGAACAGCCCCTTATGCGTTTGGGCCTAGTATTGAAAGACAAATGACAACAATACAACGAGAAAAATGATAAAGTGATTTTATATACAAATATAATTCCCATGACAACATTCCAATTAGAACAAGGGGTACTTCTCTCAGACAATGATTGATGAACGAATTTTAGACTCATTGAAAGGGACCTACGTTTTAAGTCAAGCTCCAAACGGCAAATGCATTAGTTAGAGAAGTTTTACATAGTCTAATACTCAATAACCAGTGGCTAACTAATTTATGAGGTAAACCGCTTTCTTTGAAAATTTATCTTTTTTCAAGTGGGTCTGGCTGGGGATCGAACTTGGGACCTCTGGTATGCTAGGCGGATGACTAACCTGCTATACCACAGCGGTTCATAAAATGATTTTACTGCATGATAATACTGTATGGTAAAGATATACTTGGAAATGTTGAAATAAAACGTTTTACCCCTACCGCAGTTTTTTCCAGATGTTGCTTTCTCGGACTTGTTTTGAGCAATGGTAAACGTCCTGGCTGTATTATGAAAAAGTAAAAAATTGCATGGATTCGTTAGCTTCAAAAGATGACCTTGAATTTCGGGAAAAAACGGCGAAAGCAAAGAAGCAGTAAATAGTTTTGATCGGTATTGCCACATGTGGCCGATTGTTGTCATGAAGGAAGATTATAGCCTCGTATCTGGTCGAATATTCTGATCATTTACCGTTGATTCCCCTCTTAAAACAAATCAATTGTCTTCGGTACAGGTATCCAGTGATCGCCCGACCGATTTGTATACAAGCATCATTTTCGATACGCAAAATCGCCATTCAACATCCCTCGGCTTCAGTTCTCCTTTTAAGTATAGGGTAACACCCAAAATTAATGCAAGTTCTTCATGCATTTGACAACAATTTTCACCGAGTAATGCTTCCATTTGACTTTCCCAGTAAGAACAGTGTCAAACGTTTGAAATATGATACATTTGATATCAAACGTTTTTTTCAAACTTTTTTCAACCCTGAACAGATGTTTGAAATTTACATTCATTTTCAAATGAGGGTTCATTTGAGAATAAACGTTTAAAAAATTATAGTTTCTCAAATTGAGAATTAACGTTATTCTCAAATCTTTATCAAACCTTAAGATGATTTGAGAATAATTTGAAAAATGGTTTTATATATTTTGATATCAAACCATATTTTAATGTTTTTTCAAACGTAAAAAAATGTTATGTTAAAAAAAACTAATGTTTAAGATATTTTAATGGAATGGCATTGCATTTCAAAGAAATTCATCATAATCATAGCTTGTGAATTCAAAAGATAATTTGATGAAATTTGGCACAAACAATTTTTGAGTTGTGGGAACATTGCTATTCATAAAAATCGGTCCATTGTTTAGGGTACCTCAAATAGGTATCGCTTCCCGGAAATAATATTCTGGCTACAAATGTCAATATATTTTCATGAAATTTAAATTTGACATAAGCAGTATGTTAACAGTAATCCCTGTACCAAATTTCGTTAAAATTGCTTTGGATTTGACCATAGCTCCCATACAAACTCTTTAGTCAAAAGTCTTTAAATGAGACGAAAATCACTAAAATGCTCGTAAATCTGGAGGTGATGAAAATTTTATGTTTATTTTATGCATACGTAATTTTTGTAAAAACTGTAATCAAATTGCAGAATTTTTAGACACTCGATCCACATTTGACCCCAGCTCCCATATAAGTCAAAATTACGGGAATAGCTTTAATATATAAGCTTTGAGAAAATCTTAAAATGATGTCAATTATTAATATTTGTCTTTATATATATAGAGAGTGCTCTAAATAAAATTTGTAGTTGGATTTTCTTAAATAAAAATCAAACCTTTTAATATAAAAACTATACAAAATACGCAAATATAATGACATATTATACAAAATCATTTAGCATTAAAATGTTAACTTAGTACTCGGGTTTTGCAAAATTATCAACTTTTTTCGGAAACCCTCCCATTAAAGATTTTACAGTTGCTTCTGATACCTTTTCGGAGCATGTGTTCCACCTGCGCTTAAAATCGGACATGTTCTTGGAAATCTTTGCTGTGTTCTTCAATTCCTTTTTTACCAGAGCCCAATACCTTTCCACAGGCCGAAGTTCTGGACAGTTAGGTGGATTTGCCTCTCGTGGTACAAAAATGACATTATTCTTTGAGTACCACTCAAGTGCCTTTTTTCCATAATGGCATGATGCCAAATCGGGCCAAAAAAATGTAGTCACTCTGTGCTCTCTTAAAAAGGGTAACAACCATTTTTGTAGGCACTCCTTCATATAAATTTCTGTGTTTATTGTGCCATATGCCACAAATACTTTACTTCTTTTGCCACAACTGCAAATAGCTTGCCACACGAGAAACTTCTTAGGGAATTTTGTTTGTTTTTTTGTGCGAAACTCTTGCCGAACATTGCCCCGTTTATCAGCAACATAAAAATCTTGACCAGGAAGTTGAGAAAAGTCTGCCAGTACGTATGTTTCATCATCCATCACATAACAGGTGTATTTTTTTATAAAATCAGACTTCAATTTTTTCGCTCGTTTTTTTGCTTCTAAGTTCTTTATAGCATTGCGATCTGGAACCTTTTGGACTTTGTATGTCTTCAGTCCAGCATAAGCTTTGACTCTATGTGCAAAATTCGTAGCTAGCACCCTACGAGCTGCTTTTCTTAAAGAAGTGTTAGGCGCTCTTCGAAAGAGTCGCTCGACTTCTTTTGCCTTACCAATATCTGTAGGACCTTTTTTCCTCCCTGATCCAGGTTTTCTTTCAATGCTCAGGTTTTCCTTATTCCGTCTGATGGCATTAGAAACCGTTCGAGGGTCAACTTTCAAATTTTTAGCTATTTTTTTAAAAGTCCATGACGGATTTTTTTGAAAAGTTTTAATTATATTTTCACGAACTTTTTTTTCGCAGTCCATTTTGATTGAAATAACTATTGAAAATTAATAATTTCTAAAATAATAGTATCTGACATATCTATAGAAACTAACTTGATCAAAAAATAAATTATTTCTTGCACTATGGATAAATTTTGTCTAAAATAGTAAAAGCATATTTTTTTTAGAACACTCTTTATAAAAAAAAGACATTTGACCTCAGTGTTGAAGGGTATCATATGGTCGGACTTGACCGACTATAGCACTTCCTTACTTGTTAAAAAATAATTTTGTTCCGAAAGTCTTTGTATATGTCTTAATTGATGTCTTAGTCTTTCTTATTCAATGAATTGGTAAATTCCATGTAATATAATAACCAGCCATATCAAACAGTTTTCTCTGGTAATGTAAAATGATTTAAGTACTTGAAATTAAAATACTATTTAAATTACGATACCTTAAGTTTTGTAATTAATAATTTCTTACAAATCAAATGTCTCATAACCAGAGACATACAAATACAAACTTTCATTTGACAAAACTATTTACGATATCACTAATCCAATTTCATAAAAACAAAATTGCCAATGATGTTCCCTTTTCCACAAATTCAATGAGTCAGCCACTCAGTCAGTTAGTCAGTCAGTTAGTTAGTTAGTTAGTTAGTCAGTTAGTTAGTGTGCTATAAATATTAAATCAATGTATGAATGAAATTCGTAACAATTATTTACAATGTTTATGAGAAATAGCAAACATATAATAAAATAAATAAATCATAAGTAAACAAATAAATAAAAATTAAAATTGATGTTATTTCCATATTGCATGTTGCTTGTTGCTTGTTCGTTATTGGTTGTTGGTTTGATTGCGTTTTAATCAGAAAATTTAACTACAAATTTCCACCTTAACTGTTTTTACTTGTTTTAGTTTATTTAATTTAACGTTTATTTTCTTCAAATATTTATTTTGTTACAATTGTTTATTTGCAAGCAGAACCAAGTTGAGCTAACACATGCAACCAACGCAAGCAAACTAAACGAATAAAATCCTCAAACAGCTGACAGCTATGGCAGTGGTAGTAAAGAGTGAATTCATTAAAATATTTTATTGTTTGATATTTTTTACAGCGGCGGTAAAGAATGTTCCGGATAAAATATTTCATAAGTAAATTATTGAAAAAGTAACTAAAAATCTCACAGAAATAAAAACAAAAAAAAAATATCCTTATTTTTGTTGTTGCTTTTGCAATTTTTTCCCATACGCGGCTGTTGCACCCTATATTGTCTTATAGCCGCGGCACAGTGGTTCAGAATCGTGTTTCATTGGCCAAAACTCTGTAACTTTTTAACTAATAAAGATTTTGTACTCGTTTTAGCGTACAGTAGATAACGAAGAGTGTCATAGAAACCAAGTCAGTTTTTAAATTTCTCGATTTTGAAAACCATTATTGGTTTTATTTGGTGTTATGAAACCAAGTCGGTTTTGTTATTATTGATTTCAAATCAAACAAAATGTTCGAATCAATTGTTTATTTTTTGATTAAAAATTTTTTAGAAACATCAAAAATTAAATAAAAATTATTAAAGATGATAGTGGTACAGGTATAAAGAAAACGGCGCTATTTGGACAAATGAAGCTTTTATACCCAAACATAACAGAATGACCGAATTGCGGACTAAAACAATTTGAATCCACCTACACCAAGAAACAAATCAATGCCAATCAAATGACGACTGTCACTTACAATTTTCTTCAATTTTTTATATTTTTTTATGTTTGTCGATACGGTTCGGTTCATTGATTCCAAAGACACAAAAAAGTACCAAAAATTGCTTTTACCTTATAACACAATCCAAACGCTATGTAAACCTTTCATACATCTCTTTTTATTTGAAAGTTAAAGTTAAAAAGTACCAACAAATATTTTTCCCTTTTTCTCCCCCATTTTTGAAAAAGTACAAACTGTTCGTACTGTTATTTTTGTATCTGATCCAAGTCCGATTTCAATTTTGGTTCTATTGTTTGGGAGTTACAGCGTTACTGAGTTTTTCCTTTTTTTATCCCCCACAAGGCCAAATTTTCAAAAATCTGTTCTTAGTGCATCTTTACATCGAAAAAGGTACCCGATGGTCAGTAACGCCTTTTTTTATATAGATAGACCAATTTTAAAATGAAATCTATTAACTATGTAAAGGCTGCTTGGTTTATTTCCAATACTTAACGAATAATATTAGTTTCCAATAGAAAATGTAGTTCGAACATTAAAACAATAATATTGGACTTCATAACACCAATTATATTTTTTGTCGTTTTCAAAACCAATACCAATAAAATTAGTTTCTATGACACACCTGAATGTGTGGCTTTACTTCTCATTCCATTGAGAAATAAGGCCATATGGCTTTATTGTCTGTCTATGGCTTTATAAAACTGCAATCTTAATCCTCGCATTGTTTTAAATGCCATGAAATTTAAAAGAAACCTTCCAAAGAGCGCTTAATAATTCTATCAAAAGCAACTCGAAATAGCTAAATACTCCAATACTTTTGAGAATATGTTGGACTAGATGATAATGACTTACTGAAAGACTTTTCACAACTCCCGGGTCAAGATATTTATATTTTTGAATCAGGCAAAAAAAAAACATGAAAAATTATTCAAAAAATTTCTTGTGTGGCAAACAATTTGAAGTTGTGGCAAAATAAGCCAAGCATTAACATATGTCATCAGAAACAGACATTTACATAACGGAGTACCTACACAACCTAATTTTAAGGTTAAGCACAGAGAGCCTAAATATTTCTGACTAGATTTAGCAACATTTCAAATAATAATGTTATTTTTGTTCCATTTAACTGCCCAGAACTTTGGAAAATGGAAAGGTAAAGAGTGCTCTAAATAAAATTTGTAGTTGGATTTTCTTAAATAAAAATAAAACCTTTTAATATAAAAACTCTACAAAATACGCAAATATAATGACATATTATACAAAATCATTTAGCATTAAAATGTTTACTTAGTACTCGGGTTTTGCAAAATTATCGACTTTTTTCGGAAACCCTCCCATTAAAGATTTTACAGTTGCTTCTGATACCTTTTTGGAGCATGTGTGGCACATGCGCTTAAAATCGGACATGCTCTTGGAAATCTTTCCTGTGTTCTTCAATTCCTTTTTTACCAGAGCCCAATACCTTTCCACAGGCCAAAGTTCTGGACAGTTAGGTGGATTTGCCTCTCGTGGTACAAAAATGACATTATTCTTTGAGTACCACTCAAGTGCCTTTTTTCCATAATGGCATGATGCCAAATCGGGCCAAAAAAATGTAGTCACTCTGTGCTCTCTTAAAAAGGGTAACAACCGTTTTTGTAGGCACTCCTTTATATAAATTTCTGTGTTTATTGTGCCAGATGCCACAAATACTTTACTTCTTTTGCCACAACTGCAAATAGCTTGCCACACGAGAAACGTCTTAGGGAATTTTGTTTGTTTTTTTGTGCGAAACATTGCCCCGTTTATCAGCAACATAAAAATCTTGACCAGGAAGTTGAGAAAAGTCTGCCAGTACGTATGTTTCATCATCCATCACACAACAGGTGTATTTTTTTTTATAAAAGCAGACTTCAATTTTTTCGCTAGTTTTTTTGCTTCTAAACCTTTTGGACTTTGTATGTCTTCAGTCCAGCATAAGCTTTGACTCTATGTGCAAAATTCGTAGAACATTTCACCGTACGAGCTGCTTTTCTTAAAGAAGTGTTAGGCGCTCTTCGAAAGAGTCGCTCGACTTCTTTTGCCTTACCAATATCTGTAGGACCTTTTTTCCTCCCTGATCCAGGTTTTCTTTCAATGCTCAGGTTTTCCTTATATCGTCTGATGGCATTAGAAACCGTTCGAGGGTCAACTTTCAAATTTTTAGCTATTTTTTTTAAAAGTCCATGACTGATTTTTTTCAAAAGTTTTAATTATATTTTCACGAACTTTTTTTTCGCAGTCCATTTTGATTGAAATAACTATTGAAAATTAATAATTTCTAAAATAATAGTATCTGACATATCTATAGAAACTAACTTGATCAAAAAAATAAATTATTTCTTGCACTATGGATAAATTTTGTCTAAAATAGTAAATGCATATTTTTTTAGAACACTCTTTATTAGCTTTTCTTAAAAATAAATTGAATAACACAGTGAAGGTGTCCCAGAAAATGTCCGATTTTAAGTGTAAATGGACCACATTCTCCAAAAAGGTAACAGAATAAACTATAAAACCTTTAATGGAAGGATTTCTAAAAATAATCAGATAAATTTGTACAATATTTCAATAAATTTTCGTATTTTTAAGAATTTTCATATTTGACAGTTTAAGTTTTATTTAACTGGAAGAGGAAAAAAAGTAGTAAATGAAGTAATTGTAAGTCATTCGTAAACAACAAGGTCCTCAAGCATTGCAACAATTCACTCCTTTAAATTATTTTCCATTAATCGATCAACATCCACAAAACCAACAATGCTTTCACTTTCGTTTTCATTTGAGTTCGATACAAATTTTATAATCAAACTTTAAAAAGCTGGAGGTAGTCAGAGTTAGTCGCTGCTGCTGAAAATTGCTTCAAAGACTATTTCAGCCGTAAAGCTGCTACCACTACTGTCGATACTCAAAAAAATATATTAAATAAAAAATGAAATAATAATAGTAGAAAAACTTGAAATACCGTCAGCTGTTTAACAGTTTCGTGTTGTTGTGTACAAAGAAAAAAGTGTTGCGGTGTAGATTGATATGGCCTCATAGGTAACGAGTTGTACAGACAAATTTACGTTTAGTTAAGTTTCAATTTTATTGTTTCGAGCACAAGTTCAACACCGCCTTACAGTTTAGTTGGTCTTTAGCTGCTGCGGCGTCCGCAGTGACTGAGTTTTGAGTCTCAGCAGTTAAACTTTCATGAATATGGTTTGTCTTATGGCTTAAATGTCTTAAATATATATGAACGAATGTTTATGGTGATAGAGTATGATTATGATATTATTGTCAAATTGTTACCTCATTCTCTGATGGGTTGGTTGTCTTTGCCGATGTTGCCGTTGGCTACATAATTTGGTTAGTGTTACTTCATACAAAAGCAGATACCAGATATCAGGCAACAGACAACAGACAACAATAATAGCAAACATTTTGTTTTTTTTAGCAACAACTGCATTATTGCCGGTAAAATTTTTACTTAGATATCCGTGAACAAATGGAACTAAACATTTGTCTTCACTTTTATTATTTTATGTGCGTTTTGTATGGACGGACCTGTTACTAATATGTGTGTGACTAAATTATGATAATTAATATTTGTTTACGCTACACTATTATACAAAGGTATTGTGAGTTTCAGATAACTTTTGTAACTAAAAAAAAAGTTCAATTAAGCTGTTTATGTCATATGGACTTATATGAGAGCTAGGGTCAAATGTGGACCGATTATCTCGAAATTTGGCAAATTGGTTAAAGTTATTACAAAAAATAAACTTAAAACTCTCATTATCTTTTGATTTATGAGCGTTTTAGTAATTTTTGTCTCATTTAGTGCGTTTTTAAAGAAGAGTTTGTATGGCAGCCATGGTCAAATGTGGACCGATTTCACCGAAATTTGGTATAGTGATTTAAGTTTACATAAGCAGTAATTGTTTTAAATTTCATAAGAAAATATTGATATGTGTGGCCAATATATCAATTCCGGAAAGTGGGACCTATAAATAATGGACCGAGTTTGACGAATTTCAATAGCCATAGTCCCATTATCAAAAAAATGCCAAATTTCATCAAATTATATTTAGAGTTGCGACCTGTAGTTTGATTACAAGGTTTACATAGGGGGCCAGCCAGCCGTCCAGCCAGACGGACGGACGGACGGACTGACATCGCTAAATCGACTCAGAAAGTGATTCTAAGCCTATTGGTATACTAAAAGGTGGGTCTTAGACAAATCTTTCTATGCGTTACATACATCAGCACAAACTTATAATACCATGTCCACCTATGGTGATGAAGGGTATAAAAATCAGCCTGGATTAAATCCCTAGCTACGGCAACATCACTGACATCGCTAAATCGACTCAGAAAGAGATTCTAAGCCTATTGGTATACTAAAAGGTGGGTCTTAGACAAATCTTTCTATGCGTTACATACATCAGCACAAACTTATAATACCATGTCCACCTATGGTGATGAAGGGTATAAAAATCAGCCTGGATTAAATCCCTAGCTACGGCAACATCACTGACATCGCTAAATCGACTCAGAAAGAGATTCTAAGCCTATTGGTATACTAAAAGGTGGGTCTTAGACAAATCTTTCTATGCGTTACATACATCAGCACAAACTTATAATACCATGTCCACCTATGGTGATGAAGGGTATAAAAATCAGACTGGGTTAAATCCCTAGCTACGGCAACATCAATTTCTGTAATTATTAATTACCACAGCATCCTCCACCGATAATAAGCCTACAGAAGTAACATGTCGTCAATGTAAAAGTAATACAAAATCTCAATAATGAGATTTAATTATATTTTCACGTACATTTTTTCAAAGTCAATTTCAAATTAAAAGTTAGGGATTTAAAGTAAGTGATTTAAAGTTAGTGATTTAAAAACAATTCTATCAGAAAAATCTATAAAGTGTGACCATAAAAACATTATCTGTTGTACCCTATAAAAGCTTATTTTATTCAGAACATTCCTTATAATAATATAAGTAAAAACCATCTGAATAAATGCTGCGACAGCAACACAGAATACGGAAATTTTCCCATGTAGAGTATATTATGTTCGGGCTAGTCGAACTAAACTTTCTTACTCGATATTTATTGTTTGTTGCTTTTGCTATTTTTTAAACAATTTCATATTTTAATTAGTTGTATAGTTTATTTCTTAATGAATAAAATGTTTGCGTATTTGTATTGAAAAATTTAACATCAAGGCATATGAATTTACAAATGCACAATTACAATCTTCAAATCAAAACAGCCTTGGTTTTGTAAATAGCATAAAGAGGGCAAATGTTTTAAATACATGAAGTAAAAAAAATATTTAGTATTGCAATTCATTCATTAATTAGGAAATCAATAAATGGAAATGATTGGGCATAATTATAAAATAATAAAAATTTTATGAATATTATTACAAATAAGTTATTCAAGAAAATGCAAATGCTCATTAGTACTCGTAAACATTAATCAGGTGTTTACTATTACAAAAAATGCTTTAGTGCTAAGTTTAACATAAGGGTAATGATACTAATATACCTTAGGATCATTTCGACCGACTTTACTAAAATTTTGCTTCTATACTTAAGAAAATAAACCTTCATAATTTTTAGTTTTATTGGTATTGTGCTATTTATTTCATCACAACTCTTTAGACTTACTTTTAAATACATTTCTATAAAGGAATTTCCCAACTTTAGCTTATATAAACTATCATCTGCAAGCGTTGGATGCATACAAATGTGTCTAGTCTCAAATGTAATTAAATATATGTGAGACATAAATAAATTTTCTGAGTAATTTAAAACAATTATGAATTCGGAATATTTTAACTTGAAATCTCAACAAATTACTTATAATTAAATCATAAGCATATTTCAAAAAATTATTAAATTGTTATGACTCGGTTGCAGTTTGTAGGTAAATGGTAATAAGTAAATTTTTTAAAAAAAATTTATAATTTTCAATAAAAATTGTATAACGAAAATTTTCAATAAAAATTTTATAACAAAAATTTTGTATCGAAAATGTTTATTACAAAATCTAAAATTGCCTTAACAAAAATTTTTCTAAAGAGTGTTCTAAAAAAAATATGCATTTACTATTTTAGACAAAATTTATCCATAGTGCAAGAAATAATTTATTTTTTGATCAAGTTAGTTTCTATAGATATGTCAGATACTATTATTTTAGAAATTATTAATTTTCAATAGTTATTTCAATCAAAATGGACTGCGAAAAAAAGTTCGTGAAAATATAATTAAAACTTTTCAAAAAATTCCGTCATGGACTTTTAAAAAAATAGCTAAAAATTTGAAAGTTAACCCTCGAACGGTTTCTAATGCCATCAGACGGTATAAGGAGAACCTGAGCATTGAAAGAAAACCTGGATCAGGGAGGAAAAAAGGTCCTACAGATATTGGTAAGGCAAAAGAAGTCGAGCGACTCTTTCGAAGAGCGCCTAACACTTCTTTAAGAAAAGCAGCTCGTACGGTGAAATGTTCTACGAATTTTGCACATAGAGTCAAAGCTTATGCTGGACTGAAGACATACAAAGTCCAAAAGGTTCCAGATCGCAATGCTTTAAAGAACTTAGAAGCAAAAAAACGAGCGAAAAAATTGAAGTCTGATTTTATAAAAAAATACACCTGTTATGTGATGGATGATGAAACATACGTACTGGCAGACTTTTCTCAACTTCCTGGTCAAGATTTTTATGTTGCTGATAAACGGGGCAATGTTCGGCAAGAGTTTCGCACAAAAAAACAAACAAAATTCCCTAAGAAGTTTCTCGTGTGGCAAGCTATTTGCAGTTGTGGCAAAAGAAGTAAAGTATTTGTGGCATCTGGCACAATAAACACAGAAATTTATATAAAGGAGTGCCTACAAAAACGGTTGTTACCCTTTTTAAGAGAGCACAGAGTGACTACATTTTTTTGCCCGATTTGGCATCATGCCATTATAGAAAAAAGGCACTTGAGTGGTACTCAAAGAATAATGTCATTTTTGTACCACGAGAGGCAAATTCACCTAACTGTCCAGAACTTCGGCCTGTGGAAAGGTATTGGGCTCTGGTAAAAAAGGAATTGAAGAACACAGGAAAGATTTCCAAGAACATGTCCGATTTTAAGCGCAGGTGGAACACATGCTCCAAAAAGGTATCAGAAGCAACTGTAAAATCTTTAATGGGAGGGTTTCCGAAAAAAGTCGATAATTTTGCAAAACCCGAATACTAAGTAAACATTTTAATGCTAAATGATTTTGTATAATATGCCATTATATTTGCGTATTTTGTAGAGTTTTTATATTAAAAGGTTTGATTTTTATTTAAGAAAATCCAGCTACAAATTTTATTTAGAGCACTCTTTATGTACCAAAAATTTTCATTACAAAAATTTTATATCAAAAAATTTTTTTACAAAAATTTTACGTCGAACATTTTCTTTACAAACATTTTTTATTAAAATTTTTCTTTACAAAAATTTTATATGAAAATTTTTCTTTACAAAAATTGTATTTTAAAATTTTTCTTTATATCGAAAATTTTTTAACACAAATTTTATATCAAAAAATTCTTTATAAAAAAATTATTTTGAAAATTATCTTTACAAACATTTTTTATCAAAAATTTTTTTTATAAAAATTTAAAATCTAAAATTTTCTTTATAAAAATTTCATATGGAAAATTTTTTTTTTGAAAAATATTATATCGAAAATTTTTTTTATAAAAATTTTATATCGGAAAACTAAATTTACAAAAATTGATATCGAAAATTTTCCTTAAAATTATTAAAATTATAAACATTTTTGATATAAAAATTAAAATCTAAAATTTCCTATTCAAAAAAGAAAAATTATATCCACTTGATCCCAGTCTATTACATTTATTTATTAAAATAATAGCAAATTTCCTATTCAAAAAAGAAAAATTATATGCACTTGATTCCAGTCTTTTAAATGTATTTATTAAAATAATAGCCAATTTACTGATAAAAGCCAAAAAAAAAATTTCTATGTTTCTAAATTTCTGTATAAAATTTTTGTAAAAAAAATTTTGTAAAGAAAATGTTCGATATAAATTTTTATAAAAAAATTTTCGATAAAAAATTTTTGATTTAAAATCTTTGTCAAGAAAATTTGTTTTAAAAAAGATACAAAATTTTTGTAATCAAAATTTTCAATAAAAAAATTTGTAAAAAAAATGTTCCTAATTAAAAAAAAAAAAAATTTTTAAGAATCGAAAACTTTTGTGAAGAAAATTTGCCATACAAAATTTCTATAAAGAAAATTATTATAAAAAAAATTCGATATAAAATATTTGTAGAAAAAATTTAAAATATAAATTTTTGTAATGAAAATTCTTGGTATTAGTTTTTTTTAAGATAATTTTAGGTATAACTTTAAAAAAAAATTTGATTTAAAATTTTTTTAAAGAAAATTTTCGAGGTAACATTTTCTAAAGAAAATTTTCGACATAAAATTTTTGATATACATTTTTTTTTTTTTAATTTTCGGTGTAAAATTTTTGTAAAGAAAATATTAGATATAAAATTTTATTAAAAAAAAAATTTCGGTGTAAAATATTTGTAAAGAAAATTTTTGAAATAAAATTTTTGAAATAAAATTTTTGAAAAAAAAATTTTCTTTATAAAATTTTTGTTAAGAAAATTTTCGATAAAAATAAAATTAATAAAAAAGTTTAGACATCAAAGTTAGACAATTTTTCTTTTTATATATGTACCCGATCTATGAAAAGGGAAAATGTGGCTTATGACCAGAAGTAGGCAGCCCATACCACCAGAAGCCGATGAATTTTTTTAATTTTCGTAAATACCACGATCATTAATAAAACTCGTGAAAATGAGTATTAAAATCATTTATTTAGAATTTAGATGTTAACAGAGTTGGTTGGTGCCGCTAAGTTAAAGAAAAGACAAAAACAAAATAGGCAAGAAACAAGTCAAAATCCAATTTTTAGAAACATAATATATAGTTCGAGAGAAAAAAAAAGTATAATCTCGAACATTGTTGCCACGACACTATTATTTTTGTAAACATTGGGAATATTTGTGTAAACATTGGGAATATATATAAATATATTTTTCAAAACAGAAATAAATTCTAATATTATACACTTTTAGATTTTTATATTTTTTAGATATTTTCGATCCAAAAATTTTCTTATAGAAAAATTTTTAATAAAAATATTTTTCTTTGGAAAATTGTCCGATAAAAAATATATATTTTATAGAAAATTGTTCGATAAAAATATTTTTATATCAAAAAATATTCAAATCTTCTATAGAAAAATGTATTGATAAAAAAATTTTCTATAGAAAAATTTATTGATAAAAAAAATTGTCTATAGAAACATTTTTTGATTAACAAATTTTCTTTGAAAATTTTTTTGATAAACAAATTTTCTACAGAAAAATTTTTTGATAAACAAAATTTCTATAGAAACATTTTTGATAAAAAAAATTTCTGTAGAAAATTGTTCGATAAAAAAATTTTCTATAGAAAAATTTTTAATAAAAAAATTTTCTATAGAAAAATTTTTGATAAGAAAATTTTCAATAGAAAAATTTTTGATAAAAAAAAATATTTTTTAAACTACACGTTGAAAATAAAAACCTATTTTAGTTAAAAGTGTAAAAAACGGCAACTCTGCCGACTATTTTTTGTTCTGTTCTCCTTGCGCCGCTTTACGGACGCTTTTTTTTTGGAAATAATTCTGTAACTTTTAAACGACTGGAGATATTTGAATGAAATTTTGCAAAGTGGTAGTCAAGGAGTATTCTAAAATACTGATCCATGAGTGGTCGGGAGAGTGATTGATGAACTTTCAAAGTTGGTCACCTCGGGTGTTCGACTTTTTGAAAAATTCGCCAAAAATCCATTTATGGATGGATTAAAAAGAAATTTTAAGATTTTAAGAAGAGAAAATTTTAAGAAGAGAAAATCTACAAAAAATACGCTTATATTTGTAGATTATCTCCATTGGCCTTGGCGCGCCGACCCGTGCTTATGACTCAAAAACAAAATCTCGAAAAATTAGAAAAAAAAAGTTATACAAATTTTTATAGAAAATTTTTTATGAAAAATATAGTACCGACCAATCAGAAATAAAAAAAAAATTGTGTTTTGTTCAAAAACGCAAACTAATCTAGTTTTGTAAAAGCATTTGTCGTCATGCTAATTTTTGAGAAAACGGTCCATATTTGACATAAGTTTCCATATTAGACCAAGAGCCGAAAATGGCTTTAATGCACAAAAATGTAGAGAATATGTTGGATAAGTTTACAAAAATTGAAGCATTGAATTAAAACTTTTGACAATTGCTTCAAATGTGACTTCAGTGGCAAAGGGTATTATAGAGCCAGGCTTGTCCGCCTATAAAACTTTTTTAATTGTCTGAGAAAAATATTATAAAATATTATAAAAATATTTTTCTTGGCAGAGCTGAAGAATCACGTATTGAACAGTTGTGCGTTTTTATGAAATCCCTGATTATATTTGATAGTATTTTACCCAAAACAAATTCATATTAAAAAGCTGCGTAAAAATGGAACGTAAATAAAATTTAAATTTTATATTTTGTTCCGTTTTGAAAATATTTAGTTCATTATAGTTTATTATGCCAAACAAGTACAAAAAAAATGGAATTTTGAAGTAAATGCATATTTTTATGGTAACATCAATTAAGTAAAATTGAAAGTTAAGACACAGAAATGAACACCCATCCATCCCTCCGTCCATTCATAAATATTTACATTTAAATTAAAGAGTGTTCTAAAAAAAAATATGCATTTACTATTTAAGACAAAATTAATCCATAGTGCAAGAAATAATTTATTTTTTGATCAAGTTAGTTTCTATAGATATGTCAGATACTATTATTTTAGAAATTATTAATTTTCAATAGTTATTTTAATCAAAATGGACTGCGAAAAAAAAGTTCGTGAAAATATAATTAAAACTTTTCAAAAAAATCCGTCATGGACTTTTAAAAAAATAGCTAAAAATTTGAAAGTTGACCTTCGAACGGTTTCTAATGCCATCAGACGGTATAAGGAAAACCTGAGCATTGAAAGAAAACCTGGATCAGGGAGGAAAAAAGGTCCTACAGATATTGGTAAGGCAAAAGAAGTCGAGCGACTCTTTCGAAGAGCGCCTAACACTTCTTTAAGAAAAGCAGCTCGTACGGTGAAATGTTCTAAGAATTTTGCACATAGAGTCAAAGCATATGCTGGACTGAAGACATACAAAGTCCAAAAGGTTCCAGATCGCAATGCTATAAAGTACTTAGAAGCAAAAAAACGAGCGAAAAAATTGAAGTCTGATTTTATAAAAAAATACACCTGTTGTGTGATGGATGATGAAACATACGTACTGGCAGACTTTTCTCAACTTCCTGGTCAAGATTTTTATGTTGCTGATAAACGGGGCAATGTTCGGCAAGAGTTTCGCACAAAAAAACAAACAAAATTCCCTAAGAAGTTTCTCGTGTGGCAAGCTATTTGCAGTTGTGGCAAAAGAAGTAAAGTATTTGCGGCATCTGGCACAATAAACACAGAAATTTATATAAAGGGGTGCCTACAAAAACGGTTGTTACCCTTTTTAAGAGAGCACAGAGTGACTACATTTTTTTGGCCCGATTTGGCACTTGAGTGGTACTCAAAGAATAATGTCATTTTTGTACCACGAGAGGCAAATCCACCTAATTGTCCAGAACTTCGGCCTGTGGAAAGGTATTGGGCTCTGGTAAAAAAGGAATTGAAGAAGACAGGAAAGATTTCCAAGAACATGTCCGATTTTAAGCGCAGGTGGAACACATGCTCCAAAAAGGTATCAGAAGCAACAGTAAAATCTTTAATGGGAGGGTTTCCGAAAAATGTCGATAATTTTGCAAAACCCGAGTACTAAGTAAACATTTTAATGCTAAATGATTTTGTATAATATGTCATTATATTTGCGTATTTTGTAGAGTTTTTATATTAAAAGGTTGGATTTTTATTTAAGAAAATCCAACTACAAATTTTATTTAGAGCACTCTTTATTTCATTGTTTTGGTTTCTATTCGATAAATAACTCTTTCAATGTGTTTTTGAACACAAATATTTAGAGATTTCTTGCATAGAAGTAGAGCTCCTATCTTATGCTCTTAATTGAATTCTTTCTACCCACTATCAATTTAAATTTTAGAAAAGAACATCATCAACATATAGATAGATACTCTGTTTTGCAACAAAAAAAAAAGATATAAGAATAGAATAATTTAAATATATATATGTAGAGATACAATTTCAGTTTCAATTTCATTTTGTACATCATATGAGGAGACATGGTTAGATTTTCTATACGATAGATTTTATTTATTTCCCTTTTAATTTTGTTTTGTTAAATTGTTTGCATTCAAGTTTCGTTTCGTTTTGTAATAATAAAGAAATTATATCTAGAGTTCAGAATAATCAAGATGACAAAAATTTAAACTCAATGATGATAACAAACAACAGCGGAGCCGGAGCTCATACAAAACACATAAAATTATGAATTAAAAATTAAGATAATAAATCAGCTAAATAACAATAAATAAAAACTCACTACAAACATTCTTTCATAAAAAAGTTAAATGCACAATTAAGAAAGAATAATATAAAACTTAAGATACATTCATCTTTATATCTCTTTATAGTGATAGGAGGAGGATAGTTTTAAGGGGGTACTATGTGTTTAAATAGAATATAATTCTTTTTATGAGAAAAAAAAAAGAAACTTAAACGAATTAAATGAACATTTATTTAAGTTTATTTTATTCGAAATAATTGAGATAAAATGACAAATGTAGTCATTTAACACTTCAAAAGAATTGTTGTAAATTTTATACAAATTGTTTAACCGCAAAAGTTGAATGTAGCCTAAGTGCCTTCATGGTTAATTATCTTGAGGTTTTTTTCCACCATCAATAAGTTTTTTTTTTAACATGTCTAATTAAGTTTAGTTTGAGATTTTTTGTGAAATTGATTATAAAAAGATTTAATTTGATTTAATGTACAAGCAGGTCCAGTTAAGCGTTGCTGTACCAAATTGATTTTAAAATATTTATTACCTGATTTCCACTCAATTTGTAAGTACAAGAATGATACACTAGAAATCCTCAATTTTATTTTGATTAAATAACCTAAAACCTAAAATGACCTAATACTTTTGTGCACAGAGTCAAGCTTATGCTGGCCAGAAGTCATACAAAAGTCATAATGTTCCAGATCTGTGCGAAGGTGATTTTTAAGAGTTAGTCTTACATAGGAGGTATGTTGCGATTCCAAAAAATTTTTGTGGTGATATTTTTACTAAATAAACTTAATAAGGGGCTGTTAACATATTACGTAACGCTCTTAGAGGAAAGGGGGTTACGACAGAGGTATTCTGTATACTTATTTCTATTAAAATGTATTACACCGGGGGGAGGGGGTTAAAAATCTGCAAAAATAGCGTTACGTAATATGTAAACACCCCCTAAACACTTTCATGTTTACATTAAAGTGAGCGTGGTTAAAAATATTTTGATTATATAAGAAAATTGTATGAGCCTTAGATATAAACTGATATCCATTTCAGGTCTCTATTATTTCTGATTATACCATAATAAGATGTTGCCTATAAGCAACATTGAGCATTGGTAGCACATTTCAAAATAAAAACGAATACTTTTAATACATGTGTGTGATATAAAGCTATTTTTTGTGGGTTGCAACATAAGTGTACCTAAAATTTGAACATTTTTGGTCATAAATAGTTCCTTTTAAAATACCTGTATGACATAATCTACACCTAATTACCAATTTGTTCAAGATGTATGATTGTCTGATCTTGGAAGAGATTAAATAGAGGATCCCACAGAATTGTGGGACGGGTTTACAAGACCATATGTTTATCCAAAATGATCCTCAGGGGTATTTGGTTTTATTTCGGTTTATTGTCCCGGTGTCCATCACAGTTTTAAAACGTGTTGTTCGCTGCGAGACTTCTTTGTCTATTTTTTTTTACAGAAGACACCACTACATACACCAGTTTCTTTTTTGGAAATATTTGTGATCTCCTAATTTTCTCTAGGCGATATTACTGGGCAATCTCGAACATTGTTGCCACCACACTATTATTGTTTATACATTGGGAATATTTTTCAAGATATAAATAAATTCTAATATTAAACAATTTGAGATTTTTATATTTTTTAGATATTTTCGATCCAAAAATTTGTTTATAGAAAATTTTTTTAAAAAAATATTTTTCTTTGGAAAGTTGTTCGATAAAAATTATATTTTATAGAAAATTTTTCGACAAAAATATTTTTCTGCAAAATTTTTTGATAAAAATATTTTTATATCAAAACAATTTTCAAATCTTCAAAGAAAAAGTTTTGATAAAAAAAAATTTTCTTTAGAAAAATTTTTTATAAAAAAAATTTTAATTAAAAATTTTAAATAAAAAAATTTTCCATAAAAAAATTTTTAATAAAAAAATTTTCCATAAAAAAACTTTCCATAAAAAAAATTTCTGAAAAAAAAAATTTGGATAAAAAAATTTTTGATAAAAAAATTTTTTATAAAAAAAATATTAATCAAAAAAAATTTCTATTGAAAAATTTTTGATAAAAAAATTTTCTATTAAAAAATTTTTGATAAAAATATTTTCTATAGAAAAATGTTTGATAAAAAAAATTTTCTATAGAAAAATTTTTCATAAAAAAATTTTCAATAGAAAAATTTTTAATAAAAAATTTTTCATAGAAAAATTTTTGATTAAAAAATTTTTATAGAAAAATTTTTGATTAAAAAATTTTTGATTAAAAAATTTTTATAGAAAAATTTTTGATAAAAAAATTTTAATAAAAAATTTTGATAAAAAAATTTTATATAAAAAATATTTGTATAGAAAAATGTTTGATAAAAAAAAAAATATAGAAAAATTTTTGATCAAAAAATTTTTATAGGAAAATTTTTGATAAAAAAATTGTAATATAAAATTTTGATAAAAAAATTTTATACAAAAAATATTTGTATAGAAAAATGTTTGATAAAAAAAAATATAGAAAAATTTTTGATAAAAAAAATTTTCTGTAGAAAAATTAAAAAAAAAAACTCTTTAGAAAAATTTTTGATAAAAAAATGTTCTTTAGAAAAATTTTTGATAAAAAAATTTTCTATAGAAAAATTTTTGATAAAAAAATTTTCTATTGAAACATTTTTGATTAAGAGGTTGTGGGTTCGAATCCGGGCTCAGGTTCATATCATAAATTTTTATTTTTTTTTAATTTTTTAATAATTTTTATGATTTTAAATTAGATTAATAATTTTTTGAAATACTGAAAAAACTATGTGACACTTAGCAGTGCGGAATACTGCATTTTCTGTCCCGTTACGGACTTCATCAGTATTCCGAAAAATTATTAATTTAATTTAAAATCATAAAAATTATTAAAAATTAAAAAAAATAAAAATTTATGATATGAAGCTGAGCCCGGATTCGAACCCACAACCTCTTAACATAAATTCTTGGTTAAACTAAAAAATTAATTTCTTTCGAAAAATTTTTGATAAAAAAATTTTCTATAGAAAAATTTTTGATAAAAAAAATTTTCTATAGAAAAATTTTTGATAAAAAAATTGTAATATAAAATTTTGATAAAAAAATTTTATACAAAAAATATTTGTATAGAAAAATGTTTGATAAAAAAAAATATAGAAAAATTTTTGATAAAAAAAATTTTCTGTAGAAAAATTAAAAAAAAAACTCTTTAGAAAAATTTTTGATAAAAAAATGTTCTTTAGAAAAATTTTTGATAAAAAAATTTTCTATAGAAAAATTTTTGATAAAAAAATTTTCTATTGAAACATTTTTGATTAAGAGGTTGTGGGTTCGAATCCGGGCTCAGGTTCATATCATAAATTTTTATTTTTTTTTAATTTTTTAATAATTTTTATGATTTTAAATTAGATTAATAATTTTTTGAAATACTGAAAAAACTATGTGACACTTAGCAGTGCGGAATACTGCATTTTCTGTCCCGTTACGGACTTCATCAGTATTCCGAAAAATTATTAATTTAATTTAAAATCATAAAAATTATTAAAAATTAAAAAAAATAAAAATTTATGATATGAAGCTGAGCCCGGATTCGAACCCACAACCTCTTAACATAAATTCTTGGTTAAACTAAAAAATTAATTTCTTTCGAAAAATTTTTGATAAAAAAATTTTCTATAGAAAAATTTTTGATAAAAAAAATTTTCTATAGAAAAATTTTTGATAAAAAAATTTTCTATAGAAAAATTTTTGATAAAAAAATTTTCTATAGAAAAATTTTTGATAAAAAAATTTTCTATAGAAAAATTTTTGATAAAAAAATTTTCTATAGAAAAATTTTTGATAAAAAAATTTTCTATAGAAAAATTTTTGATAAAAAAATTTTCTATAGAAAAATTTTTGATAAAAAAATTTTCTATAGAAAAATTTTTGATAAAAAAATTTTCTATAGAAAAATTTTTGATAAAAAAATTTTCTATAGAAAAATTTTTGATAAAAAAATTTTCTATAGAACAACACATTGAAAAAAAAACCTATTTTACTTAAAATAAAAAAAAAACGGCAACTCTGCCGACTATTTTTTTTGTTCTGTTCTCTTTGCACCGACTCGTGTTTATAAGAGAGGAGTGAATTATTTTGTTTGATCTTAAATTGTAAACAATTTAGCACAGAATATAATTTAGATTTAATTCGTTGCAAATCTGGATTAAAACTTTATTATCGAAAAATTCAGTAAAATATTTTACTGGAAATTTGATTTCTCGAGAATTTTTTTATTCTTTTAAAGTAGATTCGAGCACAGACATTTTATCCTAACTTTCAGTGTTAAAAATATTGCTACTATGGAGCAATGTTGCCTATAAGCAACATTGTGTTTTTGAAATTATTGACATGATAATAACTTTATCTCATTTTCTTACTGTTACTTATAATAAAAATTCGCTTTTTAAAAAAAAAATCCTGTCACTTTTCGTTTTTATTTGAATTTTTGTAAAACAACTTTTTACACATTTTTTACTCACATTTTTACACCACTTTAACTAGCTCACAAATTAGAAATTGTAAAGCTTTTAAAAATGTATCTTCGTAATTATGCGCTCAAGGTTTCTTAGTCGATCAGTTAAATCACTTAAAGTTCAGATGTACATATATTTTTAAATGTTGCAAACATCAATACAAGACCAATATACTCTATTGATCTTGGTGATAAAGACTATAAATTCAACTGGCATTTGTGGAATCAGGTACGATAAATACAGAAATTTATAAAACGGAGTGTCTACATCATGCTATTATGGAAGGAACTAATATGGTAATTTTGTATAAAAATAAATTAAAGAACTCAGGATATGTTTCTACAATTTTGATTAATTCAGGATATCTCGTTTAAGAAATTGTTGTCATTATAAAATATTTGCAAAATAAGCAACTAATACTCTGTTATATTCGTTATTAACATTGTAAATATTTGCAGTTGTCGAGGGACAACTGTATTTACCAAGCGTTTAACACATTTTCCATAAATTTGTGTAATATATAAAACAAAATACATGAATGTCTTTGTATCCATTGCACTTTCATTACCGCAACGATTTAATTTTTTCGTTCATATCCTCGTTTGTGAATGAATTTCTATGAAATGTGACTTTCATAATAAAATAAAAAACCTGTTGCAATTTTTTTTAACTGAGACATAATAATTATTTACATTATTACTTTTTTGTAAGCATTTACTTGAGGAAAATGTTATAATAAGAAAACGGAAAAATAAATGATTATTTTTTATTTTAAAGATTTAGCGTTTATAATTCAAGGTGAATATTAATACATAACAGTGATCAGATGTATTTATAAGGAATTTTGATATGCTCATATAAGAAATATTTTGGAATGTGTTATATTCTTTTTATACCTTTCACCACCATATGTGGAAAGGGTATTATAAGTTTGTGCTGATGTATGTAACGCATAGAAATATTTGTCTTAGACCCACCTTTTAGATTTAGTGATGACGGCTGGCTGACTGGACCCCCATGTAAACCTTGTAATCAAACTACAGGTCGCAATTCTGGATAATTTGATGAAATTTTACACAAATCATTTTCTTGATCTGTGATTTTAGTGATTTTAGTTTACATAAGCAGTATTTGTTTCAAATTTCATGAAAAATATTGATATTTGTAGCCAATATATCAATCCCGGGAAGTGGGACCGATGGGAGGTACCACAAACAATGGGCCGATTTTGACGAATTTCAATAGCCATGGTCCTATTATCAAAAAAATGATTTGTGCTAAATTTCATCAAATTATCTTTAGAATTGCGACCTGTAGTTTGATTACAAGGTTTACATGGAGGTCCAGCCAGCCATACGGACGGACGGACTGACATTGCTAAATGGACTCAGAAAGTGATTCTAGGCCTATTGGTACACTAAAAGGTGGGTCTAAGACAAATATTTATCTGCGTTACATACATCAGCACAAACTTATGGCTATTGATAATAGGACCATGGCTATTGAAATTCAAAAATCGGCCCATTATTTATGGTATCTCCCATCGGTCCCACTTCCCGGGATTGATATATTGGCTACAAATATCAATATTTTTCATGAAATTTAAAACAAATACTGCTTATGTAAACTAAAATCACTAAAATCACTGGGAGGCTGGCTGGACCCCCATGTAAACCTTGT
Organism: Stomorhina lunata; assembly: GCA_933228675.1. Classification (NCBI taxonomy): domain Eukaryota; kingdom Metazoa; phylum Arthropoda; class Insecta; order Diptera; family Rhiniidae; genus Stomorhina; species Stomorhina lunata. Next base: position 176,125,914 of record OW121740.1, read on the forward strand.
AATCAAACTACAGGTCGCAATTCTAAAGATAATTTGATGAAATTTGGCACAGATAATTTTTTTGATAATGGAACCATGGCTATTGAAATTGGGCTATTGAAATTGGTCAAAGTCGGTCCATTATTTATGGTACCTCCCATAGGTCCCACTTCCCGGAATTGCTATATTGGCCACAAATATCAATATTTTTTCATGAAATTTAAAACAGATACTGCTTTTGTAAACTTAAATCATTGTACCAAATTTCGTTGAAATCGGTCCACATTTCACCATAGCTCCCATACAAACTCTTCTTCAAAAACGCACTAAATGAGACAAAAAATCACTAAAACGCTCGTAAATCTAAAGATAATGAAAATTTTGAGTTTATTTTTTGCATACATAATTTTTGTAACAACTGTAATCAATTTGCCAAATTTCGAGATAATCGGACCACATTTGACCCTAGCTCTCATATAAATCCAAATGACGGAAACAACTTAAATATATAAATTTTGAGAAAATGTTTGTATTATGGCAAAATTTAGAAAATATTTTTCTTTATACAGAAAAAATAACACCTTTGACCTTAGTGGTGAAGGGTATCGTATGGTCGGGCTTGACCAACTATAGCACATTTTTACTTGTTTAAATATAAATTTATAAATCATTTCGTGTCTGTTACTGATCGTTCCTTTTTAACAAGAGCCATTGAAGAAGTTCTGAACAGTTATATGATTTGCCTCTCGTGGTACAAATATTAGATTACTGTTTAAATTCTACTTTAGTCCCATTTATCCATAGTGACATAATGTCAAATCGATCCAGAATTATGTAGGCACTTGGTACTGTCTCGGAAAGAGAAAAAGACGTTTTTGGAGGCACTCCGTTATACAAATGTCTGATTTTGTCGTGCTTGATGACAAAGTGGATTCTATTGTCACAACCGCAAATTGCAAATTGTTTTGGGAATTTTTCAGATTTTAACAGTTATTTTTAACTTTTAGTTTTTCGAGCAAAACTAAAAGTTATTTTTTGACTTTTATTTTTTCGACCAAAAATAAAAGTTATTTTTTGAGTTTTATTTTTTTAACAAAAATAACAGTTATTTTTTACCTTTATTTTTTCGAGCAAAAAGAAAAGTTATTTTTTAACATTTATTTTTTTGAGCAGAAATAAAAGTTAGTTTTTGACTTTTTTTCGAAGAAAATTCTCAACTCCATTAATTTTTGAGCGTATGCAAATTATTTTCACTGAAAAATTATCTTTGTTTGAAAATTTTTTTTAATAAATATGATGAATTTATCATGAATTTAAACAAAAATAACTTTAATTTCTATTCGAAAAAATAAAAGTCAAAAAATATAAAATCTTTTTGAAAGATAACGATTTTTTAAGTTTTAATTATACGAGGGCAGGTCAATAGGATCCAATCCAATTTATTTCATCTCTCCCGAAAAATATCTTTTAGAGGTTTTTTAAATAGACATTATTTTGTAAGTTGATATCGTAGTTGGAGTTATTTGGGGCTAAATCTGGAAAATAAAGGGGATGAGTGGGCAATTAGTAGTCCAATTCATGGATTTTTGCCACTTAAACTGCAGATATCTTCAATTTTCTCCCACTTTTTATTTCTAATCGGCTGAAACAATATTATATATTTTTTTTTAACAGTTTCATTCTAAAGTACAGATGAGTTCTTTACAACTGAGTGTAAAAACCTTCGATATCTTCCTATTCAGAATCAACTTCATTATCATGGAAATTTATCAAACATAGCCTTGTTTTGAGTGACTGTTGATTCCGTGAAAAATAATGCTTAATGTGCTCACAAAATTCACCTGTTCCCATTTTGATCCTAAACTCCAAAGTAGTCCGCTATAAACGGCTGCCAAAAACAAACTAAATTTCACAGCATGTTCAATCTTAGACAGAAGTCAATTGACAGTTGTATATTGACAGGGCCAGTGTTGTCATATTTATAAGTAGGCGTGAAATTCAAAAGGACACAAACTTTTGGACCTGCCCTCGAATTTTTATATACATTTTTCGTAGTCAAATTTGAACGTTATAACAAATGAAAATTAATGATTTTCGGTATCTTCTTATTCAGAATTTATAGCATATGTTTGTAAAGAACCAAAGTAGTTTAAAGAAAGGCTCCATACAAAAATAATATAACCATTTTTGGGTTTAAAAGGATGGTCCCAAAAATTACTCATTTTTTCACCAGTTCGTCAACCCTTTTTTAACAGTAAACAAGCTTAAATTTTAGTTTTTGTATTCATATTGAGCGACTAAAGAGTGCTCTAAATAAAATTTGTAGTTGGATTTTCTTTAATAAAAATCAAACCTTTTAATATAAAAACTCTACAAAATACGCAAATATAATGACATATTATACAAAATCATTTAGCATTAAAATGTTTACTTAGTACTCGGGTTTTGCAAAATTATCGACTTTTTTCGGAAACCCTCCCATTAAAGATTTTACAGTTGCTTCTGATACCTTTTTGGAGCATGTGTTCCACCTGCGCTTAAAATCGGACATGTTCTTGGAAATCTTTCCTGTGTTCTTCAATTCCTTTTTTACCAGAGCCCAATACCTTTCCACAGGCCGAAGTTCTGGACAGTTAGGTGGATTTGCCTCTCGTGGTACAAAAATGACATTATTCTTTGAGTACCACTCAAGTGCCTTTTTTCCATAATGGCATGATGCCAAATCGGGAGAAAAAAATGTAGTCACTCTGTGCTCTCTTAAAAAGGATAACAACCGTTTTTGTATTCACTCCTTTATATAAATTTCTGTGTTTATTGTGCCAGATGCCACAAATACTTTACTTCTTTTGCCACAACTGCAAATAGCTTGCCACACGAGAAACTTCTTAGGGAATTTTGTTTGTTTTTTTGTGCGAAACTCTTGCCGAACATTGCCCCGTTTATCAGCAACATAAAACTCTTGACCAGGAAGTTGAGAAAAGTCTGCCAGTATGTATGTTTCATCATCCATCACACAACAGGTGTATTTTTTTTATAAAATCAGACTTCAATTTTTTCGCTCGTTTTTTTGCTTCTAAGTTCTTTATAGCATTGCGATCTGGAACCTTTTGGACTTTGTATGTCTTCAGTCCAGCATAAGCTTTGACTCTATGTGCAAAATTCGTAGAACATTTCACCGTACGAGCTGCTTTTCTTAAAGAAGTGTTAGGCGCTAATCGAAAGAGTCGCTCGACTTCTTTTGCCTTACTAATATCTGTAGAACCTTTTTTCCTCCCTGATCCAGGTTTTCTTTCAATGCTCAGGTTCTCCTTATACCGTCTGATGGCATTAGAAACCGTTCGAGGGTCAACTTTAAAATTTTTAGCTATTTTTTTAAAAGTCCATGACGGATTTTTTTGAAAAGTTTTAATTATATTTTCACGAACTTTTTTTTCGCAGTTCATTTTGATTGAAATAACTATTGAAAATTAATAATTTCTAAAATAATAGTATCTGACATATCTATAGAAACTAACTTGATCAAAAAATAAATTATTTCTTGCACTATGGATAAATTTTATCTAAAATAGTAAATGCATATTTTTTTTAGAACACTCTTTACACTTAAAGTTTATGAAATTCAATATTTTCTCCCAATTTAAAATGCATTAAATATGAAAACAAAATTTTGACAAAGAAAACCAATTACCAAGAAAAGTTTTTTCTAAACAAAAGAACCTTAACAATAAAATACTTTTAATTTCAAACTACTTTTACTGTCAAGAATTTATAGAAATTTGTTATTTCAGTAAAAATTAACATCTAAATAAATGAAAATTTAATGTTTCAGAAGAAAACAACTAATCAAAAATAAAATTAAATAGAAAGTTGTTCTGCTAGTTTTTAATAAAAAATCAAACCAAATAATTGAAATTGAATCAAATATTGGGAAAAAAACATTACAATAGATAACAAACTAAATAAGTTTTTTTTCATTTATTTGTTCAAAGTAATAAATAAAATAGTAAAATAAAAACATTTTCTGTAGTGTTATACAAATAATTTAAAAGATTAATTGATGTAAACAAAGTGTTGGCAATAAACATTTTATTTATTGGCAGAAAAAAATCACCGATTCTAAAAGTAAAAACTTTTAGTATAAAAATTCCATTTGTTCATTACACGAACAAATTGAATTTTTATACTAAAAGTTTTTACTTTTAGAATCGGTGATTTTTTTCTGCCAATAAATAAAATGTTTTTAATAAAAATTTATTTCTAATCAACTTGCAATTTTTCACATTTTAAATTAAATTTTTTACTATTCTTTTTTAACAGAGGAAAGCTTGTAAACGAGGAAAAAATAAAACTAAAATGTTTTTATACTTTTGTTGTTCTGTAAAATAAAAAGTGTTCCGATTAAAATATGCATTTACTTTTTCAGGCAAAACTTATCCATAGTGCAACAAATAAATAAAACATTTTTATTGATCACTTTAGATATCGGTATTATTATTTTCAATTTTTATATCGTTCTATCGGGTGGGCCATATATCGGTTAATATTTTTACCGCCGTTTAATTTAAATCTGGCAATACTTATGTCATTTTATCTTGTCTCAAACTTCGATTTGCGCAACGTTCGAGCAACGTTAGGATTTATAAGAATATTATTTAAAAAAAACAAAGACAATATAAACTAATTTTTTTTCGGATGAAGCTCATTTTTCTCTCAAGCAACTCATTCGAAGAGTGCCTTACACAGAAAATCTGCTCGTACGGTTAAATGCTCTTATATTTTTCTATAGAATATTTTTTTATTAAAAATTTTTCTGTAGAAAATTTTTTTATTAAAAATTTTTCTATAGAAAAATTTTTATAAAAAAATTTCTTTAGAAAATTTTTTTATCAAAAATTTTTCTATCGAAATTTTTTTATCTATAGAAAATTTTTTTATCAAAAATTTTTCTATAGAAAATTTTCTTATCAAAAATTTTTCTATAGAAAATTTTTTTATCAAAAATTTTTCTATAGAAAATTTTTTTATCAAAAATTTTTCTATAGAAAATTTGTTTATCAAAAATTTTTCTATAGAAAATTTGTTTATCAAAAATTTTTCTATAGAAAATTTGTTTATCAAAAATTTTTCTATAGAAAATTTGTTTATCAAAAATTTTTCTATAGAAAATTTGTTTATCAAAAATTTTTCTATAGAAAATTTGTTTATCAAAAATTTTTCTATAGAAAATTTGTTTATCAAAAATTTTTCTATAGAAAATTTTTTTATCAAAAATTTTTCTATAGAAAATTTTTTTTATCAAAAATTTTTCTATAGAAAATTTTCTTATCAAAAAATTTTCTATAGAAAATTTTTTTATAAAAAATGTTTCTATAGAAAATTTTTTTATCAAAAATTTTTCTATAGAAAATTTTTTTATCAAAAACTTTTCTATAGAAAATTTTTTTATCAAAAACTTTTCTATAGAAAATTTTTTTATCAAAAATTTTTCTATAGAAAATTTTTTTATCAAAAATTTTTCTATAGAAAATTTTTTTATCAAAAATTTTTCTATAGAAAATTTTTTTATCAAAAATTTTTCTATAGAAAATTTTTTTATCAAAAATTTTTCTATAGAAAATTTTTTTATGAAAAATTTTTCTATAGAAAATTTTTTTATGAAAAATTTTTCTATAAAAAATTTTTTTATCAAAAATTTTTCTATAAACAATTTTTTTATCAAAAATTTTTCTATACAAAATTTTTTTATCAAAAATTTTTCTATAGAAATTTTTTTTATCAAAAATTTTTCTATAGAAAATTTTTTTATCAAAAATTTTTCTATAGAAAATTTTTTTATCAAAAATTTTTCTATAGAAAATTTTCTTATCAAAAAATTTTCTATAGAAAATTTTTTTATCAAAAATTTTTCTATAGAAAATTTTTTTATCAAAAATTTTTCCATAGAAAATTTTTTTATCAAAAATGTTTCTATAGAAAATTTTTTTATCAAAAATTTTTCTATAAACAATTTTTTTATCAAAAATTTTTCTATACAAAATTTTTTTATCAAAAATTTTTCTATAGAAATTTTTTTTATCAAAAATTTTTCTATAGAAAATTTTTTTATCAAAAATTTTTCTATAGAAAATTTTTTTATCAAAAATTTTTCTATAGAAAATATTTTTATCAAAAATTTTTCTATAGAAAATTTTTTTATCAAAAATTTTTCTATAGAAAATTTTTTTATCAAAAATTTTTCTATAGAAAATTTTTTTATCAAAAATTTTTCTATAGAAAATTTTTTTATCAAAAATTTTTCTATAGAAAATTTTTTTATCAAAAATTTTTCTATAGAAAATTTTTTTATCAAAAATGTTTCTATAGAAAATTTTCTTACAAAAATTTTTCTATAGACTTTTTTTTTGTCAAAATCGAAAATTTTGTTGTCGAAAAGTTTTCTATGGAAAATTTTTATAAAAAATTTTTTTATGGAAAATTTTTATAAAAAATTTTTCTATAGAAAATTTTTTCATCAAAAATTTTTCTATAGAAAATTTTTTTATCAAAAATTTTGCTATAGAAATTTTTTTATCAAAAATTTTTCTGTAAGAGATTTGAACATTTTTTGATATAAAAATATTTTTATCGAAAATTTTTACAGAAAAATATTTTTATCGAAAAATTTTCTCTAAAATATCATTTTTATCGAACAATTTTCCAAAGAAAAATATTTTTGTTAAAAGTTTTTCTATAAAAAAAGTGTTTCAATTGAAAATATCTAAATAATATAAAAATTTAAAATTGTTTAATGTTAGAATTTATTTCTGTTTTGAAAAATATTCAGAATATTTACAAAAATATTCCCAATGTTTACAAAAATAATAGTGTCGTGGCTACAATGTTCGATATTATATTTTTTTGTTCTCTCGAACCATGTATTTTGTTGCTATAAATTGGATTTTGATTTGTCTCTTGCCTATTTTCTTTTTGTCTTTTCTTTAACAAAGCGGCACCAACGAAATCTTTTAACATCCAAATTCTAACTGAATGATTTTAATACTCATTTTCGCGAGTTTTATTAATGATCGTGGTATTTACGAAAATTAAAAAAATTCATCGGCTTCTGGTGGTATGGGCTGCCTACTCCTGCTTATGTCATTCTATCTTGTCACTGAAGAAAATTATAATTTGTTCAGAAAAACAAGGATTTACGATTGCATTTTTGCAAAGAACATGTGATTAAAAATGGTAAGGATTAAAACGGTTGTTCCATGTAAATTTTTTAAATTTTATAAATCAGAGCTAAAAATATTATTCCCTCCTTAGGTCATAAAAATCATAGTTCAAAAATCTATTTTTTATTTCTATTACTACACTACTACCTATTCTAGTGGAAGTGAGTGTATATTCTAAATTACAATTGCGGATATAATATTGTTTGTATGTGCTGGCTTTATTTCAAATTAAATCGACTAATTTTATTATGATTTTAAATATAAAGAGATCAAATCCCATAATAATCTAAGAAGGCCTTAAATGGCACATACAGCCAGGTCACAGGTCTTAGAAATAGGAAAAATGTTTGTGTTAGAGTTCCATTATCTTTTTTTTCCAAAATAAGCCTAATTATGATTTCTATTTCATAAGTCAAATCCATTATATTAATGGTTTATTATTCAATATTTGACGAAAAAGGAAAGCTTCATTTATTTCAAAATAATAATAAAAAAATATTCAAATGTAATAGAAAAATCTTCAGCTGAACAAATAATCGGACCTTAGCATAAAATATGCAATATTAACATTTTGTATTGACACCACATATTGTCAATTATTCTTTGCCATCTGTGAGAATATTATGTTTTTGTATTTTTATTAGGATTAAGATCATTGCCCCAGCCAATCCAAAATGTTATTAATAAATACTTGCGGGTATTATCGTGGATAAAAGTCTAGTTAATTGATAATTTTGGAGTCAAAGCAATGCATCAAATTCTTAGTAGTGCTTTAATACTAAAATCCTCCCCTTTGTCCCGCTATTTATATGATATATTAAATGAAGAACCATAACAACGCACCTCAAAATGTTTCCTCACTTGCAAAAATCCACGAAAAAACAAGTAAGAAAACCTATAGTCGGTCAAGCCCGACTATGTCATACCCTTCACTGCTAAGGTTAAATATGGACCAACAATAACAACAAGTTTTCCTTAAGTCTTAGAGACATACTTACATATACTATGTGCTATTTTTTCAAAATTTCGAGATTTATGTCATTTCCGGCTAAGGACCTGATATGGGAGCTAGGGTCAATTGTGGACCGATTGTTACCAAATTTTGGTTATTGGTTTATATTGACAAAGTATTTATCTGTGTAATCAAATGCATTTATCTTTAGAGTTATACACGTGTTTGTGCTTTTATGTGTAAATAAACGTCTTTTGAGAATATGTCTTGTATGGGAGGTATGGTCAAATATGGGCCGATTCTTACAAAATTAGGTACACTGATTAAGCAATATTTATGCTGAATTTTATTTAAATACAACTAAATTTGTGGTTGTAAAGGACCTAAAATTATATTCCGGGAAGGCATCCCTATGGGAGGTACCCGAAATACTAATCCGATTTCGCCAAAAAAGTATATAGTATTGGACCAAAATATGAGCCTGTGCCAAATTTCATCAAATTATCTTTAAAGTAACGACCTGGACAATGATAACAAGCTTATATGGATAACCGGTCGGCCAGCCGACGGACATCGCACAGTGGTTTACGGGCGTTTTTTTTTTTTAATAATTCTGTAACTTTTGAACGACTGGATATATTTGAATGAAATTTGGCACGGTGGTAGTCAAGGAGTACTCGAGTTGGTTTTTAAAAGCACTGCACGGTGGTAAAATACGGCCAAAAATCAATAACTTGTTTATTTCTTCATATTTTTGACTGAAATTTACTAAGCTGACATATTATGGTCCTTTCTTTATATTGTATAAATTATATGGTAAAATTAAAAGTGGTTGGCCAAATAAAAGGAGACATAAAAGATACATTAATAAAAAGTGTTTAATAATTTTGAAAAATATTCAATAAATATTCAATGTACAGGCCTTTTGTCTACCTTATTATATATAAGAGTGGAGATGGATGAGTAGTTTGAGAGATATATTTAAATTTCTGAAAAAATTTGTGCATTAGTCAAGATTTATTATTATATCAAAAAACATAAAAAAGCTCAATATTTCAATAAAATGTTGAAAATTCATGAAAAACTGTTCAATACTGTGATTTTCGTGTTCTTTCTGCATTTTTTATTTGTTCATTGTAATGTGGCCACCACCTGTGTATTTGTATTGTTTACAGAATTTCCTTAAAAACAAAGTATAGTTCCATTTTTCTCAATCTTATTGTAAAAATTTAACTCAAGAACGTGTTGGTTAACAAAGTGGGTTGAAAAATTCAACGCCACGCCCAAATTTTCATTATACAGGTCATTTATACTTATTTGAACTCATTATATAATTTGTTATCCTAAATTGGTTTTTTGGTGGTAACTAAAGTAAATTTTAATCTAATCATTTAATAAATACTGCTTTAGATTATTTTCAAGTATTTTATGGACCTTTTTCTTACTAAATTGCACCCTGGTGTAATTAAAAATGTTTAAAATATGTAAAAAGATGAGGTTAGTAAAATGATTCTGGTAAATAGGCCGGCAGGAGAATGCGGCTGAAATTCGAAATATATACTACTAGTACTTAACAGTAGAAGATCCAATTTATGTGTAACCTCTTTTAGCTCCTTTTTCTTAGATATGGCCTTCCAAAATTTTGATTTTTATGATATTCACTAGTTATTTAACTATCTCAAATTCACTTCAATTTTCGAAAGAACTAAACCACAGAAATTTCTAAAAACTGCACAAAATGATTCACTAATAACAATATTAAAAAAGTGTATAAAAACTTAGAACAAAAACTTTAGTGGAAAAATTATATCTGCTTTTATTCAGAAGTATATAAAAATCAAATTTTTTAATTTTAAATTGTAGGCAAAAAAGTATAGACTTTGAGCTAGTATAAAAAACGAATCAGTTATCGATAGTCAAAGATAAAGTTAAATTGGATACTTTAGAGTGTTGGCTAAAAACTACCATCAAAATTTAATCAAAATTATAAAATTAAGAAAAATCATTTTTGGCCTCTTTTTACCACCGTGCACTGGTTCATGAGGGGTCGGGAGAGTGATTGATGGACCTTCAAAGTTGGTAACCTTGGTTACCATTCAAATATACGCAGTCGATCAAAAGTTACAGAATTATTTCCAAAAAAAAGCGTCCATAAACCACTGTGCATCGTTAAAACAACTCAGTCGATTGGTATACTAAAAGGTTGGTCTCAGATCAATATTTCTATGCGTTACAAACATCAGCACAAACCCAATATACCCTTTACACCTATATTGGTGAAAGGTGTTAATACCTATTATTTTAGATATAGATATTATTTAATAATAACGTGAAGTAATAAAACTAAGGTAAATCGTATTGGACCCAATGTTAGGACAGTTATGTATCGCCTTAAAGTACACACAAAATCCGTTTAAGCATATTCGAAAATATGGTTCATCACCATGTCAACAAAAATAATAAAAAAATTGCATAAGTTAGCCTTCGAATACATCCACCGTATTCTCCTGATCAGCAACATTTTCCTATACTCAGACCTCAATAAAGAAAATTAGCGACGAAAATGTAATTATCTCTGTAGTATAAAAGTGCTATCGAAAAATTGTTCAACCGCTAAAATCGTTTTATTGCACTTGAAGAAAACTATGTTAAATACTAAAATAAAATTTTATTAAAAAAATTAAATGCATTTTGTAAGCCTATGAACTGTGTAGCCCACCGTTTAACATATCAAGAGTGAGTCAAGATCAAAAATAAAATAAAAAACATTTTTGCCTACAGTTTTTCAACAAACCACAAATCCTGAATATTCAGGGGTGTCATCCCAGTAAGAACAGTGTCAAACGTTTGAAATATGATGACTTTTACATTTGATATCAAACGTTTTTTTCAAACTTTTTTCAAACCTGAACAGATGTTTGAGATTCACATTCATTTTCAAATGAGGGTTCATTTGAGAATAAACGTTTGAAAAATGATAGTTTCTCAAATTGAGAATAAAGGTTATTCTCAAATCATCATCAAACCCTAAGATGATTTGAGAATAATTTGAAAAATGGTGTTATATAAATTTGATATCAAACCTTATTTCAAATTTTTTCAAACATTAAAAAAAAATAATTTTATGTTAAAAAAATAATGTTTAAGATATTTTAATGGAATGGCATTGCATTTCAAAGAAATTCGTTATTTCTTTCGGATTTTTTTAAAATTGATCCATATTTGAATATAAAACCTTGCTTAAAAAATGTCAACATTAAAAATTCAATAATATTCATATGCATAAGTAAATTTTCTTTGTTTCTTGAATTTTTTTTTTACCTAACAATAAAAAAATATATTTTAAGCAAAAGAATTCAAATATGATGCACCGTTTTCAAAAACAAAATAAACAAACTCAAAAATACAACGCCATTTTATTTACGTTCCACATGTAGATGATATCCACATTTGAAAAGCCTTTGAGAATGAGGTTTGATAATGATTTGAGAATAAAGGCATTTCTCAATTTGAGAATAAAGTCCCCTTTTTGTTGAGAACGCTATTATTCTCAAATCAGTATCAAATCAGTATCAAACGTTTGACCTTTGAAAAAAGATTTATTTTCAAATCATCCTCAATTTGAGAATAAACCTTTTTTCTTACTGGGATAGAAACCAATTTCATTGGTATTGGTTTTGAAAACGACAAAAAAATTAAATTGGTGTCATGAATTGAAATATTAATGTTCGAACTACATTTTCTATTGGTTTTATGTGTTTTATTATTGGTTTAGTATCGGAAATAAACCAAGCAACTTACAGTTAACAGATTTCATTTCAAAATTGGTATATCCATTTAAAACAAAGGCGTTACTGGCCAGCTGGTGCCTTTTTCGATTTAAAGATCCACTAAGAACGGATTTTTGATAATTCGGCCTTGTGGGGGATAAAAAAGGGTAAATTCAGTAACGATATGATTCCCAAACTAAAAACAATAGAACTAAAATTCAAATCGAGTTTGGATCAGCTACAAAAATAACAGTACAAGTGGTAAGTAATTTTCGAAAAAAAAGGGGAGAAAAAGAGAAAAATTATTTTTGGTACTTTTTAGCTTTAACTTTCAAATAAAAAGAGATGCGTGAAAAGTTTATATAGAATTTGTTATCATGTAATAAGATAAAAGCAAGTTTTGGTACTTTTTTGTGTCTTTGGAATCGACAAACATACAAAATTTCAAAAATGGGGAAAATTGTAAGGCTAGAATATTCTCTGTGTAAAGGTACTGGCGAAGCAAATGCATATCAATTTAACGGATATCCCATGTAAGTGACAATCGTCCTTTGATTGGCTGTGGTTTGTTTCTTGGTGTAGGTAGATTAAATTTTTTTCAGTCCGCAATTCGGTCATTCCATTATGTTGGGGTATACAAGTCCAAAAAGCAGCGTTTTTTTTATACCTATACCACAAACATCGAAAAAACTGAAAATTTTTCTTCAAATTATTTTTTTTAATAATTTTTATTTTATTTTTTATTCGATTTTTGATGTTTCACAAAAAATTCAAATGAAATAATCAGGGGTGTCATAGAAACCAATTTCATTGGTATTGGTTTTGAAAACGACAAAAAAATTAAATTGGTGTCATGAATTCCAATATTAATGTTCGAGCTACATTTTCTATTGGTTTTATGTGTCACAGAAAATAATATTATTGGTTTAGTATTGGAAATAAACCAAGCAACTTACAGTTAAGAGATTTCATTTCAAAATTTGTCTATCAATTGAAAACAAAGGCGTACTGGCCAACTGGTGCCTTTATCGATTTAAAGATCCACTAAAGACAGATTTTTGAAAATTTGGCTTTGTGGGGGATAAAAAGAGAAAATTTAATAACGCTATAATTCCCAAACTAAATTTGGATCAGTTACAAAAATAACAGTACAAGTGGTAAGTACTTTTCGAAAAAGGGGAGAAAAAGAGCAAAAATATTTTTGGTACTTTTTAGCTTTAACTTTCAAAAAAATAAAGTTGGGTGAAAAGTTTACATAGCATTTTTTATCATGTAATAAGATAAAAACAAGTTTTGGTACTTTTTTGTGTCTTTGGAATCAATGAACCGTATCGACAAAAATAAAAAATATCAAAAATGGGGAAAATTTTAAGGCTAGAATATTCTTTGTGTGGAGGTACTGGCGAAGCAAATGCATATCAACATATTTGTTTGCAATTTAATGAATATCGCATGTAAGTGACAATCGTCCTTTGATTGGCTGTGGTTTGTTTCTTGGTGTAGGTAGATTACATTTTTTCCAGTCCGCAATTCGGTCATTTCATGATGTTGGGGTATACAAGCTTCATTTGTCCAATTGTCGTTTTCTCTATACATATACCACAAACATCGCAAAAAACTGAACATTTTTCTTCAAATAATTTTCTTTAATAATTTTTATTTAATTTTTGATGTTTCAAAAAAATTTCAAATGAAATAATAAAAAAATTGATTCGAACATTTTGTTTGATTTAAAACCAATAATAAGAAAACCGACTTGGTTTCATGACACCAAATATAACCGGTATTGGTTTTCAAAACCGAGAAATTTAAAAACTGACTTGGTTTCTATGACACCCCTGAATAAACAATTGATACGAACATTTTGTTTGATTTCAAACCAATAATAACAAAATCGACTTGGTTTCATAACACCAAATAATACCAGGGGGTCAATTCTGGTTCTATGAAACGATGAAATGAAAAGTTTTTTCATGTTTTCATAGAAGTAGCGATTCTAATTTAGTAAAAAAATGAAAACAAACGTCAAATCATTATCATATGAAAATATCACTGAAACGAAACGAGATTTTTTCATCGTTTCATAACAATTGTGATTCTTGTTTTGTGAAACAGTGCAACCAACTGTCAAAATTTTTTCATATGAAAAGAATTTTTTCACTGAAAAATTTTAAGTGAAAGATCAAAAATAAGACAAAATATTATTTAATTAACTTCTTGGAAGAAAATATTGATATTGCTAACTATCTATAATCTATAAATGTATGACAGAAAAAAATTCTAGACGAAAAGTGGAACTGACGACGAGGCTTACCGCTTTAGGAAGTACTAATGGTAATAATTTAGGTATATATTTTTTTAAGAGAAGTAACACTCAGGCAAATACTGCCTATACAATGGTATAAAGAGTATATACGAATTGGGTTACCTTCTTTGGAAAGGGGATAGTAGAGAAGCAAAAGGTGGTGAAAAGAAGAGTAAGATATAGCTTTGTATTATTCAACGCCGTAAGTGCTATTGTATATAGTCAAGCCCTTTGTTTAAGCTATTTTGTTTAATAGCCAATTTTATTTATTTTTCGTCGACGGCGTGTTATTGCTATAGGATTACCGCCGACGGAAGATGCTGTGGTAATTAACAATTTTAATCGAAATTAATAATTACAAAAATTGAAATTGGTAATTAATAATTTTAATAAAAATTAATAATTTGTTTCCTGTTTTACGTTTGACATTTGCTTGGCAATTATCATAAAACAGTTGATAAAGTTTCATAGCAACGAATGGAATGAAACACTTTTTTCATAATACAAACGAGAATCAGAAAATAAGTGTTGGTGAAAAAGTATTATGAAAACTAGTTGTGAAAACTTAAATGAAAACTTTTTTTTCATTTCATCGTTTCATAGAACCAGAATTGACCACCAGTATTGGTTTTAAAAACCGAGAAATTTAAAAACCGACTTGGTTTCTATGACACCCCTGATTAATAGAATTATATAACCAAATGTATTTTTAATTTGAAGAATATTACTATTTTTTTCCAAATCACAGATTTTATTTATTTTCTTATCTTCGAACATGTTTTTGAAAAGAAAGACCTTTAGAAAAATAAAACAAAAAAGAAGATAAAAACAGAATAAATAGTTTTTCAATGACTTTAATAATAAATACCAAGTACTAAAACTTTTTGTCTAACACTTTTTTTTCTATGAATAACTTTTAAACGTACTTTGCATTCAATATACAATATTATTTGTTGCGGTTTATTGGCAGTAACTAAAATACATAAATACAACGTGTTCAGAAAAAAAAAAAATACAAATCACATAAAATTATATATAATTTTTTTCTCAGTTTTTTTTTCTGAAAATTAATTACTTGTACTTTAAATCAGCAAAATATACAATATGAACAATATTGTATAGCATATTTTTAACTCACGTATATTCGAGTATAGTATTCGACAAACTCGAATACGAATCAGTTAGAAAAGTCTGAAACAGGTTTTCAAAATCCCAAGTTGTAAGGTTGGTTTTTTTTTTTTGTTTCGTTACGTTTCGCTTTGTTTTGGATTTTGATGATTTAAAGTAACTAAAATAAGTGAATTCATAACACTCCTTCCCAGCAGCAACAGCAACAGAGATAGGGTTGCCAGACACAAACCCGGAAAAAGCTGGATATAAGGCAAAAAAAAGCTTGAACACCTAAAAATTAGCTGGACATTAATAAATTTTGCAAATTGTAAGTACTAAATGAAAGTGGACAAGTAAAAAAGGACGTATGTAATTCGATGCAAAGGCCAAGTAGAAATTGAGGAAAATCTTTTAAAGCTTGATCTACGAAATTGAAGAGTAAATTGAAGTAAATAGAATGGGTAAATTTGATAGAGGGTAATTTTATTACAAAATTAACTTGATCAAGTAATCAATTAATCAACACATAAATTACATAGTAGAAAAAAGAAAAATACACTTTTGCGTTTATTATCATAAAGATAGTTTTTCTTTAAAAATATAAAAAATCAATTCTTCACCTTTTAGCTGGACAAATTTAATTTTAGCTTGACACTGGACAAGCACTAAAAAAGCTGGACAATCCAGTCGAATCCAGTCTGACTGGCAACCCTAAACAGAGACCAAGACTACAATTGATGTAATGGTGAATGTTACAAAAAAAAACCTATACACAATATATTAATGTACATATTCATATAAAGAGTGCTCTAAATAAAATTTGTAGTTGAATTTTCTTAAATAAAAATCAAACCTTTTAATATAAAAACTCTACAAAATACGCAAATATAATGACATATTATACAAAATCATTTAGCATTAAAATGTTTACTTAGTACTCGAGTTTTGCAAAATTGTCGACTTTTTTCGGAAACCCTCCCATTAAAGATTTTACAGTTGCTTCTGATACCTTTTTGGAGCATGTGTTCCACCTGCGCTTAAAATCGGACATGTTCTTGGAAATCTTTGCTGTGTTCTTCAATTCCCTTTTTACCAGAGCCCAATACCTTTCCACAGGCCGAAGTTCTGGACAGTGGTACAAAAATGACATTATTCTTTGAGTACCACTCAAGTGCCTTTTTTCCATAATGGCATGATGCCAAATCGGGCCAAAAAAATGTAGTCACTCTGTGCTCTCTTAAAAAGGGTAACAACCGTTTTTGTAGGCACTCCTTTATATAAATTTCTGTGTTTATTGTGCCAGATGCCACAAATACTTTACTTCTTTTGCCACAACTGCAAATAGCTTGACACACGAGAAACTTCTTAGGGAATTTTGAAGTTGAGAAAAGTCTGCCAGTACGTATGTTTCATCATCCATCACACAACAGGTGTATTTTTTTATAAAATCAGACTTCAATTTTTTCGCTCGTTTTTTTGCTTCTAAGTTCTTTATAGCATTGCGATCTGGAACCTTTTGGACTTTGTATGTCTTCAGTCCAGCATAAGCTTTGACTCTATGTGCAAAATTCGTAGAACATTTCACCGTACGAGCTGCTTTTCTTAAAGAAGTGTTAGGCGCTCTTCGAAAGAGTCGCTCGACTTCTTTTGCCTTACCAATATCTGTAGGACCTTTTTTCCTCCCTGATCCAGGTTTTCTTTCAATGCTCAGGTTTTCCTTATACCGTCTGATGGCATTAGAAACCGTTCGAGGGTCAACTTTCAAATTTTTAACTATTTTTTTAAAAGTCCATGACGGATTTTTTTGAAAAGTTTTAATTATATTTTCACGAACTTTTTTTTCGCAGTCCATTTTGATTGAAATAACTATTGAAAATTAATAATTTCTAAAATAATAGTATCTGACATATCTATATTTCTTGCACTATGGATAAATTTTGTCTAAAATAGTAAATGCATATTTTTTTTAGAACACTCTTTAAATAACAAAAAGTCAGCAACTCCAGCAACAAGAACAACCAACATACAACAAAATTACATAAAACAAGTAAAAATTCAAACACGTCGTCTCTTGGCTGACTGTCGTCATGAAATTACAAAATTGAAAAACTAAATAATTCTAAAATTGAAGATAAACCAAGATAATTTAGCAATAATGATGATACTCTAATCATTGTTGAAGTCTAATGATATCCATTATATAAAAAATACACAAACCCCTAATAAACGTATGAAAACTTTTAGCAGATGGTTTTCAGACAATTAATGGTTTTGGCTTTAACTCTCCTTTTTGTTATTTTTGGCCACAAACAAAGCGTTTTACTTTAATTCTCTTTTTTGGTGTTTTCTTTTTCAATCAAAAGAAAACTCCATAACAACCCAAAAAGTTTAATATCAACAATAAAACACTTTTCAAACGAACTCCAAGGGAACCACCACTATACGAGTATTATTAAAAGAAATTAATATTCATTTGTAGTTTTTATTTTTGAACAAATATTTCCTCTTTACTTTATTCCTTAAATAAACTCTATTATCTTAAAAATTGCAAAGTATTTTCTTTTTTGTTTAACAATTTTTTTTTCGACAAAACTTCTAAAAGGGATTCCTTTCAATTTCTTATAAACGAATCTGTCAAAGAAAGTTCTTAGTTTAAATGTTTTATTCATGCATAGGAATCCCTATATAGTGGTCCCCTAATGTTAAAGAAATTCGATGGAAAGACCAAGTGTAGGAAAATATTTTAAAGCACGGCCTTTGACCTTAACAGGTTGTAAATGTAGGTCATTTAAGTAAGTAAGACAGTCAATACAGAAACGAATATCCTTGTCGTATATTTTGTAGTTAACTATTTTGTAAATGGCCAAAATGTGTTCAAATTTTCCTCTTTGACGACATGAGGGATAAGGAATTTAAATAAAAACGCGTTAAAATAATTCTAATATAACAAAATTAAGTTATTTAATTAAAAACAAGTAAGAAAGTGCTATAGTCGGTCAAGCCCTACCACACGATATCCTTCACTACTAAGTTCAAAAGTGTTATTTTTTCTGTACAAAGACAAATATTTGCTAAATTTTGCCATCATACAAACATTTTCTCAAAACTTTTATATTTAAGCTGCTTCCGACATTTGGACTTATATGAGAGCTAAGGTCAAATGTGGACCGATTATCTCGAAATTTGGCAAATTGATTACAGTTGTATGTAAAAAATAAACTTAAAATTCCCATTATCTTCAGATTTACGAGCTTTTTAGTGATTTTTGTCTCATTTAGTGCGTTTTTAAAGAAAAGTTTGTATGGGAGCTATGGTCAAATGTGGACCGATTTTAACGAAATTTTGTACAGTGATTTTAGTTGACATAAGCAGTATATGATTTAAATTTCAAGAAAAAATATTGATATTTCTGGCCAATATATCAATTCCGGGAAGTGGGACCTATGGGAGGTACCATAAATAATGTACCGATTTTGACGAATTTCAATAGCCATGGTCCCATTATTAAAAAAATAATCTGTGCCAAATTTCATCAAATTATCTTTAGAATTGCGACCTGTAGTTTGATTACAAGGTTTACATGGGGGTCCAGCCAGACAGCCGTCCAGCCAGACGGACGGACGGACGGACATCGCTAAATCGACTCAGAAAGTGATTCTAAGCCTATTGGTATACTAAAAGGTGGGTCTTAGACAAATATTTCCATGCGTTACATAAATCAGCACACACTTATAATACCCTTTCCACCTATGGTGGTGAAGGGTATAAATATTATTTAACCCTTAAAACCCCCTGAGGTTTTAGGTCATTTTAGTCGCCATGTCTGTATAGGGTTTAAATCTATTATTATTAAAATAGTTTAATTCTGGGGACTTACTCTGTAATCCGATTCCATAGAAAATCCTTTCGTATTTATATACCTAAAACATTGTGATTCGAAAAATTTTCTTTCGAATCGAATTACAGAGTTAGGCCCCTGATATAAAATAACTACTTTTCAGCATTTTTATCAAAATTCGACACAAAATTATTAAAACTCAGTGATTTTGTCTTTGAGGCCCTATGCTCCACTGGGAGTCAAGGATAACAGAAGAAGAATTTTGTCTTGTAAAGTTAAAAATTCCAGTTTCGACCTTTGACCCAGAAAAAAACAGGTCAAGCTTATCTAATAATGAAAAAAAAATATTTATCAATTTATTTAAATTGAACAAAACTGAAATTTAAGAAGCAAGAAAACTACAAGACTACTAGTAAGGTCAAATATGGACCAACAAGTTCTTCTTAAGTCTTTGAGACACATATACATATACTATGTGCTATTTGTTCAAAATTTCAAGATTTAAGAATATTTATGTCAATTCCGGCTAAGGACCGGTTTTTGTGCTTTTATGGGTATTCAAAATACTTTTAGGAATATTTCTGGTATGGGAGGTATTGTCAAATATGGGCCGATTCCTACAAAATTTGGTGCACTTATTAAGGTTATCACAAGAAATATTTGAGCTGAATATTTTTAAATACAACTAAATTTGTGGCTGTAGGCATCCCTATGAGAGGTAGTAATTCGATTTTGACCAAAAAGTATAAAATTCCTTGGACCAAAATATAAGCCTGTGCCAAATTTCATCAAATTGTCTTTTAAGCTACGACATGTAGATACATTGATAACAAGCTTACATGGATAACCGACCAGCTGGACGGCCTTCGTTAAAACAACTCAGGAAGTGATTTTAAGTCGACTGGTATACTAAAAGGTGGGTCTCAGATCTATATTTCCATGCGTTACAAACATTTGGTGAAGGGTATAATAGAGTGGTTCGAAAAAAAAGTTGAGTCAGTCACCCCCCAAGATTAAAGATAATGTAAAAATAATTCTAAAATTTTTTTTTATTTTTTTCCACGCCTACAAATACCGCCCTTTTTGTATTTTGTTAACTGTGTCGCCATCTTTAGTCCGATTATAACACTTTATACATCGATGTTCAGGGCTCTGTAAGGGCTACATTTCTCTCTTTGATGGTTTTTTACAACCTCGTCAATTTCTGGTCATAATTTTTTAAAATTCGAGTTGCAAACACCCTAATCAAATCGAGTAAAAATCTAGTTTTTAAAAGTTATGACTATAAATTGAGGTGGTAGTAAAAAACTATCAAAGAGAGAAATGTAGCCCTTACAGAGCTGCGAACACCGATATATAAAATGTTATGATCGGGCTTAAAATGGCGACACTGTGAACAAAATACTAAAAGGGCGGTATTTGTAGGCGTGGTAAAAAAATAAAAAAATATTTTTTGGAATTGTTTTAACATTATCTTTAATCCTAGGGGGTGACTGACATAACTTTTTTTTTTGTATGAAAGGCGAACCGCCTTTTTTTTACTGAAATTATGACCTAAAAATTACATTTTGGCGAAAATCGGGTGATTTTTACAAGCATTTTAGGAGATATGGTACTTGGTACTGTAATTTCTGTTTATATAAGCAGTATTTGGTTTTAAAATACTGAAATTTGAGACCAAAATTTTAATTCAGGGAAATCAAATCTATGGGAGGTACCAAAAATAATGGACCGATTTTATCCATTTTCAATAGCAATAGTCCTAATATGAAAAAAAAATGTTTGGGCAAAATTTCTTCAAATTATCTTTAAAATTAATTGCGACCTGTACTTTGATTACAATGTTTTCATGGGGGTTCAGCCAGCCAGCCGTCCAGCCTGACAGATAGACATCGTTTAATCGACTCAGGAAGTGATTCTAAGTCTATTGGTACACTTGGTGAGTCTAAGACTAATATTTCTATGCGTTACATACAGCAGCATAAACTTATAAAACCCTTTTCACCTATAGTCGTATAGGGTATAAAAATGTAAGAAAGTTCCGAAAAAATAAACTTTTTTTGTGTCAATAATTGTAAAAAACTCAATTGTCAGTTTTCGAGATAAGACCTTTTTTATATTAAAGAGAAATTCTTCTTAAATTTATTTAGTGACTACTCTTCCTTTTATTATAATATAAAGCCCTTCAATTATTAATTCTAAGAATTTTTCCAACCTTAAAAATATTTATTTAATCAGATTTATTTAGAAAAGAATTAAAGTACATTTTCAAGCATAAAAGTAAATTTTCCTTTTGAATGATATTTCTTTCAGTTAATAATAACAACTTTTTTAAGGTTATGGAAAATTTTAACCAAGTTACATATTTAAATATATTTTTGATGTTGCCAATTAGGCAAATTTCCGTCCCTTACATGGGATAAACAATTGTTTTGGTAACATAAGGAGAATAAAGAAATTAAAGATAATTAAGTTGTTGACGAGGAATAAAATACATATAAGGCAATATATTGGTACTTATTCTAAATTATTTATCTTTTTAAAAATAATAAAATCAAACGCAATTTCAATTATATCTAAATCTAATCGAACTTAAACTTCGACATGAAAATATCGAGTTATTTTCTTGGAACTTTTTTTTTTTGTTTTAAAAAATCATATATTTTCCATTTAAGTTTTTACTTAATACAGTTTGCATTTTAAAATAAGCGTGACGGGATAAAAAAAAACCAGTAAGTTGTATAAAATTTGCATTTTGAAAAGACGTAAATATTGAAATTTCTTTCTAGAACAGGTTAAATAAAGAATTTTAATACTTTTGTAAATACAATATCTTATAAAAGAATAAAATAAAGCAAATTACATACATAATTTGCATATCGATAATATATTTTAAAGTTTAAAATTATTTTCAATAATTCCTTTTTAATTTTATTATCTGTTTGTTTTGTAATTTCAGAAAATTTAAAATATGGTAAGTGAATTTTTTTATTTTAATATTTTTATCAAATTCATAATTTGTATATTTTGTATATTTTTCTAAGATTTATGTGGGGTTTATATAACTCAAGCCGCTGACGATTGAGTGAAATTTACATGTATTTTGTTATTGTAGCAAAAACAAAATACATGTAAATTTCACTCAATCGTCAGCCGCTTGAGATATATAAACACCACATTAAAATATTAATACAATAATGAAGTCACTAACTAGAAAAAATAAATTAAAATATTAAATTATTCCAAAAGGTTAATTTCCTATGAATGAAAAGAACATGATTCTGTTGAATTTGCGATTCCGAAAAGATAAAATTATTAAAATTTTTCAAATTACATAGCGTGAAAACAAAAGTTACAGTAGCCATAGGGTTTTTTTCAAAGGGTGGACCAAGACAAAAAAAAATTAAAAACTACAAAATTTGGAGAATAAGGGGATCCAAAATAACGATCTTAGTGTTCTATTTTATCAATTTGTCCCGTCACGTGCTGTTAATCTCTGATTAGCATCAACTTCCCGATAGTGTAACATCTTCGACATGACAATTGCCGGATCGAACTTTCAAAAATTTTTCATTATAAAAATTCTATAGAAAGTTTTCCCTTCAAAAAATTTATAGAGAATTTTTTGTTATTAAAATTTATTAAAAATGTTTACTTATAAAAATTTATTGAAAAATGGTTTTATAAAAATTGTATAGAAAATTATAAAAAATGTCTAGTTATAAAAATTTAACATAAAATTTTTTGTTATAAAATTGTTAAAGAATTTTTTTTTGTCATACAAAATTTAATGGAAAATTTTCGTTACAAAAATTTTTCATCAAGAAATTTTATAGAAAATTTTTCGTCATAAAAATGTTATAAAAAGTATTTTGTTACTTTCATAGAAAATATTTCGTTTTTAAAATTTAAAAAAAAGTCGTTACAAAAAATTTTATAGAAAATTGTTTGTTACAAAAATTTTTTTAGAAAATTTTTCGTCATAAAAATTTTATGGAAAATTTTTCGTCATCAAAATTTTCTAGAAAATTTTTCCTCATAAAAATTTTATAGAAAATTTTTCCTCATAAAAATTTTATAGAAAAATTTTTGTCATAAAAATTTTATAGAAAATTTTTCTTTCTTTTTGAAAATTTTTCGTCACAAAAATTTTATAGAAAATTTTTCGTCATAAAAATTTTATAGAAAATTTTTCGTCATAAAAATTTTATAGAAAATTGTTCGTCATAAAAATTTTATAGAAAATTTTTTCGTCATAAAAATGCTACAAAAAGTATTTTGTTACAAAAATGTTGTAGAAAACTTTTCGATATAAAACTTTCACAAAAAATTTTTAATAAAATTTTTCGTTTACAAAAAATTTTATAGAAAATTTTTCGTTTTAAAAATTTTATAGAAAATTTTTCGTTTTAAAAATTTTATAGGAAATTTTTGGTTTTAAAAATTTTATAGGAAATTTTTCGTTATACAAATTTTATAGGAAATTTTTCGTTATAAAAATTTTATAGAAAATTTTTTGTTTAAAAATTATATAGAAAATTTTTCTTAATAAAAATTTTATAGATATTTTTTTATTTTAAAAATGTTTCATCATAATTTTTTTTTAGAAAATTGTTCTTATGAAGGTTATATAATTTTTTTAGTTCTAGAAAATTTTTCGTTATTAAAATTTTATAGAAAATTTTTCGTCATAAAAATCTTATAAAAAGTTTTTCGTTACAAAAATATTTTTAGAAAATTTTTCGATATAAAAAATTTATAGTAAATACATTTTTCGTTTTAAAAATTTTTAAGAAAATTTTTCGTTGCAAAAATTATTAGTCATACAAATTTTATACAAATTTTCGTCATAAAAATTTAAAAAAAAAATTGTTCGTTATAAAAATGTTATATAAAGCTTTTCGATATGAACATTTTATAGAACATTTTTCGTTATAAAAATGTTAAAGAAAAAATTTCGTTATACAAAATTTTTCGTTATGAAAATTTTATAGATTATAATTATATTTACAAAAGGTTTTTTCGTAAAAAAAAATTTAAAAAGTTTTTCGTAAAAAATTTATAGATATATAAAAAATTTATAGATATATAAATTTATATAATAAATTAATAAATTTATATAGATAAATATAGATAATAAATATGAATAGATAATAAATATGAATAGATAAATTTACATAATTTCCTTTAAAAACATTTATAGAATTTTTTTTATACGAAAAAAAAAATTATTGAAAATTTTTGGTACAAAATTTTTTTTTGGAAAAATTGAAGTTTAAACTTTTTTTATTTAATATTTTACTTAAATGCATAGTTTCGTAATATTAACATTATAATTATTAACAGAAACTAAAGGAACAATTTAACATATTCCTAGATAGCTATCTAGGATTATAGTCCTTAATATATCTGTGGCGTGGTGCTAAAAGGGCCAATGTCAAAAAAAAACAGTTTCGAGAAAATTTGAATTGAAATTTTAATTTAATTAACAAAATCTTAGCAAATTTCCAAGTTTCGCTCATAAAATTTGGGTTAGACATTTATAATGATCCAATAAAGGTTACCATGCCTTAATCAATTCTTTAAAAAAATAGAAATTAAGAAAAAAATATGACATTGGCCCTTTTAGCAACTCATTATTACATTTTATATTTTTTTCTGCGACATTGGCGCTTTTGCAAGAAAATATTGACAAAACAACAATATTATTTAGCAACTGTTTGTTGTGTTACTACAAATATTTTTGAATTTAGAAGATATATGTATATATCTAATAACTTATAACATATATGTCTAATAACATATGGTATAAAATTGCTAAAAAAAAAAAATGTGAAATAAATTGTTGACATTGGCCCTTTTAGCATTTAGATTTTATTTAAAAATAAAAAAAATTGTAAGTAATAAAAGTGCCAATGTCGACTACAATTTTAGAGTGACATTGGCCCTTAAATTTCTTATGAAGCTGTTCTGGGATGAGCTAAAGGTTGGCTGTTGAAACAAAATAAAAGAGAGTAAAAAAAACCTAATGCAATGACTAACTCAAAACATCAGAAAACTGACATTGGCCCTTTTAGCACCAAGCCACAGATATTGTAGTTATTTTGTTGCATTCAATTTACAAAAGAATGAAATATAACGATTTAAATTTTTGAAATTTAAATCATTATATCTTCCAAACTCAATGTTTCTTGTCCATAAAATAGTTTTCAAACAAAATCTATATATAAGCAATAGCAGAAAAAACAAGTAAGAAAGTACTATAGTCGATCAAGTCCGACCATACGATACCCTTCACCACTAAGGTCAATTGTGTTCTTTTTCCTGTATAAAGACAAATATTTTCTAAATTTTGCCATCATTCAAACATATTCTCAAAACTTATAAATTTAAGATGTTTCCGCCATTTGGATATATGAGAGCTAGGGTCAAACATGGACCGATTGTCTCGAAACTTAGCAAATTGATTACAGATGTTACAAAAGTTATGTATGCAAAAAATAAACTTAAAATTCTTATTGTCTTGATTTACTAGCGTTTTAGTGAGTTTTGTATCATTTAGTGCGTTTTGAGAAAAGAGTTTGTATGGGAGCTATGTTCAAATGTGGACCGATTTCAGCGAAATTTAGTACAGTGATTTGAGTTTACTTTATTGATTATTGATAAATTCCGGGAAGTGGGACCTATGGGAGGTATCATAAATAATGGACCGATTTTGACGAATTTCAATAGCCATGGTCCCATTATAAAAAAAATGATCTGTGCCAAAATTTATCAAATTATCTTTAGAATTGCAACCTGTAGTTTGATTACAAGATTTACATGGGGGTCCAGCCAGCCAACCGTCCAGTCAGCCAGACGGGCGGACGGATATCGCTAAATCGACTCAGAAAGTGATTCTAAGCCTATTGGTATACTAAAAGGTGGGTCTAAGACAAATATTTCTATGCGTTACATACATCAACACAAACTTATAATACCCTTTCCACCTATGGTGGTGAAGGGTATAATAAAGTAAGAAAAGTTCAGTTAAACTCGACTTAAGTTGAAGAGTTGGGTAAGCTCTTCGTCCTAATCATTATGGCAACTCCACTAGTCATTTTTCTAAAGATTATAGTACATACCTATATATTTTATAATGGTAATTTTCAACAAAAATTTTTAAAAGGTAAACATTTCTAGAATAGGTACGTACATTTTAAGTAAAATTGTTTTGAATAACTTTTCCTTTAAATCCTTAAAAAAATGGTTAACTTGGCAATGCCTTTTATCACATTAAAGTTACCTCGTTAGAAACTAAGTAGGAGTATAAATTTTCCATTTATTTAACTTGTTATTCAATCTTAATCATTAGCTGCTTTTAAATAAAAACTATCTTAGACGTACCTCATGTGCCTTAGGATGAAGATGTTGACAATTATGTGACTGGACAAGATGAACAGAATTTGCCAATAACAATAGAAAAACACTGATAGTCAAAACAAACACTGACGACAAATGATATGGTCGTGATCTGAGGACAGGTACTATCATATTACTGCTACTATTCCTCAATAAAAATGTGCGTAGGTTGTTGAGTTGATTCGGTTGGTCATTCGAAGAAGTAATGAACTCTTGAGACTTGTGTTGTAATATCTGTTTTACATGGTGACAACAACGACGATGATGCTGATGTTTATGATGAGGTTCTTGGTGACTGTGGCAACGACAAACCTGTTTCGCTTGGCCTAGAGTAACGGCCTGTGATGGTGGCGAGGAGATTTGCTTATGATGATGTTGGATTAGTTGGCACATTTTTTTGTTTTTCTTTTTTTTTCTTAAAGATTTAAATTAGAGAATTATGTTTTACTTTACCGGAAAATGCGGTTAAATTTTGTATTTGGTTTGTATTTAATTTTCATTATTTTTTTTTAGAACTTTTAACTAAAATCTGTTAGGAATTATTTTGTTGTTGACATTTTGATACCATCAAGTTATCTTTCACAGAAACTATTTTAACTTAAACTAATTTATGCAGCGGCAGCATCA
This sequence comes from Stomorhina lunata, assembly GCA_933228675.1. NCBI lineage: Eukaryota > Metazoa > Arthropoda > Insecta > Diptera > Rhiniidae > Stomorhina > Stomorhina lunata. Next base: position 176,153,110 of record OW121740.1, read on the forward strand.
CAGCAGTAATATAGCTCTGCGACAGCTGTAATATTCCTGACTGTGCGATAAACAATAGGCAAGCAAGTTGGTTCGAGCCTTGCCTTGCTCCAATCAACCACCACCACCTTTTTTTCACTTTAACACTTCCAAAAAATTTGTGTACAACAATAACAAAAGTAAGCAAAGAATTGTATATATAATTTGCACAAAATCTACGATAAAATTAAACTAAATTCTATTTTTTCCAAGTAATTTTAATTTTTTTCTTGTTATTTTTGTATAATTTCTTGATTTATTTATTAAATGTCACATTCACATGAACTCCGGCAAAAGCACAACAACAATAACAGAAACAATTCAGAAATACATAACATTAACCACGACCAGCCAGTCATCCAACAAGACCGGAGCAGCGACGGATGACTACTACTACCACGACGACGGACGTTGACGACTGGGATTGTTCGATCTTAAACAAAGCAAAAACACCCGATTACTGCTGCAGCAGCCGCATTTCAAGACTCGACTTTAAAATATTTTTACGCTCCCAAGTTTTGTTTATTAGTTTTCTTCTTATTTTACTTTTTTCCAGTTTTTTAATCAAAATGTTATTTCGATAATTCCGTTCGACTTTATCTACATGTCCGTTTTCATTCACGTTTAATAAACAAATGATGAAAAAAATTTTATTTGTTTGCGAAAAAAAATATAAAAACAAACACAAGGTTGCATGCGAACGGTGTTGCCGTTGGTTAATTGTATTTTTCCCCGTATACTTATACAAATTGTATTTTTACACCCAACACCAATATAGCAGGGAAATACAGACAAAAACCAATAGCTTTGTCGTTTCTTGAATTTTATTCTAGAAATTTTCTGTATAGATTAATAATATAAATTTATTAAACTAAAATTTTGAAAGAAAATATTTATACTAAAAATGGACAACTAAACATGCTAAAAAAATTTGTTGGTAATTATAAAAATTATTAATTTAAATAGGATAATTTATGAAAAGAATACCTAAGCTACGATATATTTTGTAATTTTTGATAAAAATATTTTTCTACAGAAAAATTTTTAATAAAAATATTTTTCTATAGAAAAATTTTTAATAAAAATATTTTTCTATAAAAAAAATTTTGATAAAAATATTTTTCTATAAAAAAAATTTTTGATAAAAATATTTTTCTATAGAAAAATTTTTGATAAAAATATTTTCTATAGAAAAATTTTTGATAAAAATATCTTTTTATAGAAAAATTTTTGATAAAAATATTTTTCTATAGAAAAAATTTTGATAAAATTATTTTCCTATGGAAAAATTTTTCATAAAAATATTTTTCTATAAAAAAATTTTTGTTAAAAATATTTTTCTATAAAAAAATGTTTGTTAAAAGTATTTTTCTATAGTAAAATTTTTGATAAAAATATTTTTTTATAGAAAAATTTTTGATAAAAATATTTTTCTATAGAACAATTTTTTATAAAAATATTTTTACCGATATCGTTTTATTCGAAATTATTATATCGATCCCTTAGATATGATTGTATGTCTACTTTTACATTCGTCAGGTTTGGCTTATCAAGTCTTTAATTTGTATGAGAAAAAACTGACAGAATTAAAATTGAGCAAACATGACCGTGCTATCAAGTTTACGATAATTTTGAAAATTTGAATGAAATTTAAGGAAAATAAAATCAAAACTGATGAAGAAAATGTTCGTGTGTGAACGTGAATGCAGGTTCAAAAGAAATTTAAAGAAAAACTGATCAAGTAAACCTGATTCATGTGAAACGGGACCTAATGGCAAATATCTTTCTTAACAGGAGAACGTTTTTTTTTAATTTTTCCAATTACATGTATAGAACGTGAAATGTTTTGATGCAGTTTAAATTAATTTTGTTGTTGTAACTGCGATATAATTTTTAATATCCCAGAAGTGGCAGTCCTTGGTCGCAATCCTAAGAGTCGTTCCGGCACAAAGACCCAACTGCCGTGGGAACGGATTTTAATTAATTTTGTCCCGAATAGTGGTATGTGAGCCGCCGTGGTATAACAGGTTAGTCATCCGCCTAGCATACCAGAGGTTTTAGGCACAATCCCCGGAAAGACCCACTTGAAAATTAAAATGAATTTTCAGAAAAGCGGAAAAAACCTTTCAATTCCTTTTGAATAATTGTCAGTGGAGTCATCTATCGGAAATTGGTCGTACCAACTTAGAAACCTTCGTCAGGTCATGCGTAACAACTTTGCTAAAGATAAACAGTTTACGATTTCATTCATTTTGAGTAATACTTAGTGGCGCCACCTGTCGCAACTTGGTCATACAAACTAAATAATGTTCGTTGGCTTATGCGCAACAACTATAGCTAACTATATTTATTTATTTTGGGACTTACGAAATATTTCTAAAGCTTATATTCCACGATCTGTGCATCATATATTTTACTTGATGACAGCAATGCTTTGCTATTACTCGATCAAACAAAGTTTTTCATAACTCATAATAAATTGTTAAGAAAAAAAATTTTCTTAGAGGAATTTATAAGTTTTTTTTTTTTTTTTATACCATTCACCAGGGAAAGGGTATTATAAGTTTGTGCTGATGTATGCAACGCAAACAAATATTGGTCTTAGACCTTTAAGTATACTAAAAGACTTAGAATCAATTCCTGAGTCGATTTAACGATGTCAGTCCGTCCGTCCGTCTGGACGGCTGGCTGATTGGACGCCCATGTAAACCTTGTAATCAAAGTACAGGTCGCAATTTTAAAATAATTTAATGAAATTTGGTGCAGATAATTTGTTTGATACTGGGACCATGGCTTTTGCAAATCGTTAAAATCGGTCCATTATTTATGGTACCTCCCATAGGTACCACTTCCCGGAATTGATATTTTGGCCACAAATATCAATATTTTTTCATGAAATTTAAATCAGATACTGCATATATATATGAAAAAAATCACTATACCAAATTTTGTTGAAAGTGGTCCACATTTGACCATAGTTCTTCTTTTAAAAATCACTAATTGAGACAAAAATAGTAAAGCGCTCTTAAATCTGAAGATACTGACAATTTTAAGTTTATTTTTTGCAAACATAATTTTTGTTAAAACTGTAATCAATTAACTAAATTTAGAGATAATTGGTCCACATTTGACCCTTGCTCGTATATATGTAGGTCCAAATCACGGAAACAGCTTATATTTAGAAGTCTTGAGAAAATGTTTGTATGATGACAAAATTAAGCAAATATTTGTCTTTATAAACGAAAGAAAACACCTTTGACCTTAACGGTGAAGGGTATCGTACGGTTGGGCTTGACCGACAACAGCACTTCCTTACTGGTTCTTTATTAAAAATGTTTAATTTTTATGTTTATATATATATTTTTAAAAATGCCAGCTCCGTCTTAGCTACATTTACCGCGTGCTTGCAAAAGTTAAAATAATTGATAGGCCCTTAATGGAAAGAAATATTTCTGTTATAAAAATTATACCGAAGAAAATTTGTGTTAGAAACTGTTATATTACAATATGTACTATTAAAATTCTTTTAATGCAAAAATTTTGAGCAAATTTCATTAAAATTGTCTATATAAACAATTTATTTAAAATTAAGATTTGAAAATTGAATCAAGACTGAATACAAATAGGAACAATTTAATAAACAGTTTCTGTATACAAAATTTCTCAAAAATTTTACTATCAGGTATGTGATGGAAAACGATCGTTTTCAAATCGATCGATTTTAGATATATTTTTGAGATAATTTTTGGTTATTTTCCCAAAAAATTCAAAGCAAATGAAAGATAAAATATCAGTCAAAAGGATTAAAGCCAAAATTTTGATTTTTTTAGGAGAAATAACCGAAAATTAGCTAAAAAATTTGTTTGAAATCGATCAATTTGAAAACGAAAAATATCCATCACATACCTGTATATAAACAACTTTACACTAATTCGATTACATGGAAAATTTCATCAAAATTTGATTATCAGGCTTGTTCTGAAAATCTCAATTTGTGAAAGTGATTTAAAATCACATAAAAGATGTTCTGCAAACACAAATCACGAAAGTTTTGTGATTTCAAACCGGTCAGCTAAGATACTATCGATTTGAAACGATTTGTCAGTTTTACAAGTAATTTTATTTTTATTTCTATTACCAATTGAATATAAAAGCCTAATATGATTTTTATAATTTTTTGCAAAAAATTTGAATTTTAATTAAAAGTTCATAGAGAAATACGAAAAACGGATACACTCATTTAAAGCTACACCATTTGTGATGTTTCTTAAAACCGACCAATAGCAAAATTTACTTTGTCAACGTTAAAAGTGTTAAATTTTTGTAAAAATACTAATAAAATCAGTCAAATTTCATTAATATCGTTAAGTATTATTAAATTTAAATTTATTTAAATTTCCTTGTGTTTTGAGAAGTTTAAATCACACAAAAAAACGTAAAAATTTTGATTTCACATTTGCGATTTCAAAACGGAATGTGATTTCAAATCACGTGATTTGAGAACAGGCCTGCATAAGAAAAATTTTGCATACATTATTAAATTATATTACTTTCTAATCCGTTTCAAAAGTTTGTAATATATATTAATAAAACTCGTTATAATTGGCTCCAGGGGGTCAATTCTGGTTCTATGAAACGATGAAATGAAAAAAAAGTTTTTATTTAAGTTTTCACAACTAGTTTTCATAATACTTTTTCACCAACACTTATTTTCTGATTCTCGTTTGTATTATGAAAAAAGTGTTTCATTCCATTCGTTGCTATGAAACTTTATCAACTGTTTTATGATAATTGCCAAGCAAATGTCAAACATAAAACAGGAAACAAATAATGTTGGTCTCGGCAACATCAATTTGCGTAATTATTAATTTTTATTAAAATTATTAATTACCAATTTCAATTTTTGTAATTATTAATTTCGATTAAAATTTTTAATTACCACAGCATCTTCCGTCGGCAGTAATCCTATAGCAATAATACGCCGTCGACGAAAAATAAATAAAATTGGCTATTAAACAAAAAAGCTTAAATAAAGGGCTTGACTATATACAATAGCACTTACAGCGTTGAATAATACAAAGCTATATCTTACTCTTCTTTTCACCACCTTTTGCTTCTCTACTATCCCCTTTCCAAAGAAGGTAACCCAATTCGTATATACTCTTTATACAATTGTATAGGCAGTATTTGCCTGAGTGTTACTTCTCTTAAAAAAAATATATACCTAAATTATTACCATTAGTACCGCCTAAAGCGGTAAGCCTCGTCGTCAGTTCCACTTTTTGTCTAGAATTTCTTTTCTGTCATACATTTATTGATTAGTGACCAGTTTTTTAATAATTATATTTCATACTAAATAATCGTTAGCAATATCAATATTTTCTTCCAAGAAGTTAATTAAATAATATTTTGTCTTATTTTTGATTTTTCACTTAAAATTTTTCAGTGAAAAAATTATTTTCATATGAAAAAATTTTGACAGTTGGTTGCACTGTTTCACAAAACAGGAATCACAATTGTTATGAAACGATGAAAAAATCTCGTTTCGTTTCAGTGATTTTTTCACATGATAATGATTTAACGTTTGTTTTCATTTTTTACTAAATTAGAATCGCTACTTATATGAAAACATGAAAAAACTTTTCATTTCATCGTTTCATAGAACCAGAATTGACTCCCAGCTCTGAAGTGATGATGCTAGTAATTTCATATTCAAACCACGACAACACTGGTTAAATGAAACATTGAGTTCTGTTGAACATACACCACGACCGTTAATTCTTGAAACAGGGTTGCAACGAGGCGTATGATATTTTACTTAATCATAACAATGAACAATAGATGGTGCTAATTTAACTTTGTAATTGACTAATAGATGGCAGTATGGTCGGTTATTGCAAATGTAACCGTTACTATTTATTAGTTTCAGTTGTTATATTTAAAATAGCACATAAATAGTTTGTTTCAAAATAACTAAATTTTGAAATTATAAATAATGACAAAAGAAATCAGGATTTTGTAACCAGTATTTTTAAGGATCTTCAGTAAATTTTTGACATTTAAAAATCAATTTTTATAAACATATTTTCTTCTCATAATTTTATTTATTTATTATTAAACACTACACTACAGTTGTTTTCGTATATATGTATGTATGTATGTATAAAAAAAACTTTAAAGTAAAACTCATCCCTCGACAGAAGTTTAACTAAGGCAGTTTATCAGAAGAATTCAAAATTATTGTTTACTGGAGGGCAATACGACGAAAGTGATTATTCAAAGGACCCTCATCAGAATAGCCAGCGATTTCTTGAGGCACTATACCAGACTCCTCAATAGAGGTGCAGGGACGACACATACACTCTAGAGGAGCCTTGGTCAAGACTTTTTTGAATTTGCGTTCACCATGTTTGGCCTTGGGACAGAATAAAGAAACGGCGGCCTCCCGTTCACCGGACTCTTGACAACACATGCAGGAGCGTTCCATTTGCCAAATTTTACTGCCGGAAACCTAAAGGATTTTAGGGGATTTAGTTTGAAGAACTTTTTTATTAGTTCAAAAACTTACCTGTATATAACTAGCACATCGTCCCACACAGGCAAAGGAAGGTATGGGCTTGGGCACACATCCAGGATATTGTAAAACATGAATAACTGGCGTTACTTGACAATCATCACCAATATGAGAAATATCTTAAATAATAAAGAATTTTCTATGTCATATTTTTTTTTTTTTCAAATTAAATTTTAAACTAATTACCATTGTCTGTAGTGACCACAGCATTGTCTCCCGAGACTTTTAAAACGTTTTGCTGCCATATGAGCACGAGCAAAGAACAACATATAAAAAATCTTCCATCAGCATCTAAACCAAAAGCTGTTAACATGTTGTTATATTCTTGACAATCCTTTTTAATATCCTGTAACTTGTTTTTGTGTTTTCTCAAACTAATCACAACGTTTTTTGCCCAAGCACTTCAGCCTTTACAACTTGACCGAAGTGAATAATTTGTGAAGGATAAAGAAAATTCTTTGACCATTTCAAGCCTTTTATATACAAATAACTTTATTTAGGGATTAGGGACATTTTCACACTAACACACGCAGGACACAGGACATTCGAAACAAACAAGCGAACAAACTTAAAACTAATGGACATCATGTTTTTTCGGTTAATAAAAAATTATCACCCCTATTAGTGTTTGAGAGTGTTGAGATTTTTGGCTTAAGTACTTATTACATACAATATTTCCAAATAGTGCACAGTGGTTTGGGTGGTGTTAAGAAATTTTCTAAATTTTACTATTTTTTAATAGGCAAATTTTCAAAATTTCTTAAAATTTTAAAGGAACATTTTCAAAACTTACCTATTATTTTAAAAGGGAATTTTCAAAATATCGCTATTTTTTTAAAGGGAAATTTTGAAAAATTTCACTATTTTTATAAAAAAAAGGAAGAAAAAATTCACTAATTTTAAAAAGAAATTTTCAAAATTTCACAATTTTCATAGGGAAATTTCACTATTTTTAAGGGGAAATTTTCAAAATTTCACAATTTTTATAGGGAAATTTTCAAATGTTTCTATATTTTAAGGTAAATTTTCAAAATTTCACTATTTTTATCGGGAAATTTTCAAAATTTCACTATTTTTATAGGGAAATTTTCAAAATTTCACTATTTTTATAGGGAAATTTTCGAAATTTCACTAGTTTTATAGGGAAATTTTCAAAATTTATAGGGACATTTTCAAAATTTTACTATTTTTATGGGGAAATTTTCAAAATTTCACTATTTTCATAGGGAAATTTTAAAAATTTCACTATTTTTATGGGGAAATTTTCAAAATTTTAAAATTTTTGTAAGGAAATTTGAAAAATTTCACTATTTTTATAGGGAAATTTCCAAAAATTTATTATTTTTATAGGGAAATTTTCAATATTTCACTATTTTTATAGGAAAATTTTCAAAATTTTACTATTTTTTATAGGGAAATTTTTAAAATTTCACAAATTATAGGGAAATTTGCAAAATTTCACTATTTTTATAGGGAAATTTTAAAAATTTCACTATTTTTATAGTAAAATTTTAAAAATTTCACTATTTTTATAGGAAAATTTTCAAAATTTCACTATTTTTATTGGGAAATTTTTGAAATTTCACTAGTTTTATAGGAAAATATGCAAAATTTCACTATATTTATAGGGAAATTTGCAAAATTTCACTATTTTTTAATGGGAAATTTGCAAAATTTCACTATTTTTATAGGGAAATTTTAAAAATTTCACCATTTTTGTAGCAAAATTTTAAAAATTATGCTATTTTTATAGTTAAATTTGAAAAATTTCACTATTTTTATTGGGAAATTTTTGAAATTTCACTAGTTTTATAGGGAAATTTTGAAAATTTCACTATTTTTATAGGGAAATTTTGAAAATTTCACTATTTTTATAGAGAAATTTTCAAAATTTCACAATTTTTATAGGGAAATTTGAAAAATTTCACTATTTTTTTAGGGAAATTTGAAAAATTTCACTATTTTTGTAGGGAAATTTTTAAAACTTCACTATTTTTATAGGGAAATTTTCAAAACTTTCAAAATTTCACTATTTTTATTGGGAAATTTTCGAAATTTCACTAGTTTTATAGGGAAATTTTTAAAATTTCACTATTTTTATAGGGAAATTTGAAAAATTTCACTATTTTTGTAGGGAAATTTTTAAAATTTCACTATTTTTATAGGGAAATTTTCAAAATTTTCATTTTTATAGTAAAATTTTCAAAACTTCACTAATTTTAATAAGAAATTTTCAAGACTTCACTATTTTTAATGGGAAATTTTCAAAATTTCACTATTTTTATAGGAAAATTTAAAAAATTTCACTATTTTTGTAGGGAAATTTTCAAAATTTCATTATTTTTATAGGGAAATTTTAAAAAATTTAATTATTTTTGTAGGGAAATTTTGAAAATTTCAATTTCAACTTTGAAAACTTCACTATTTTTATAGGGAAATTTTGAAAATTTCACTATTTTTATAGGGAAATTTTCAAAATTTCACTATTTTCATATTGAGTTTTTACAGAGAAATATTCAAAATTTCACTGTTTTTATAGGGAAATTTTAAAAATTTCACTATTTTTGTAGGGAAATTTTAAAACATTCACTATTTTTTAGGGAAATTTTCAAAATTTCACTATTTTTTTTAGGGGAATTTTCAAAATTTCACTATTTTCATAGGGAAATTTTCAAAATTTTACTATTTTTATATGGAGATTTTCAAAATTTCACTATTTTTATAGGTAAATTTTCAAAATTTCACTATTTTTATAGGTAAATTTTCAAAATTTCACTTTTTTATATTAAAATTTTCCAAATTTCACTTTTTTTATAGGGATTTTTTTAAAACTTCACTATTTTTATGGGGAAATTTAAAAAAAATTCACATAGAACTAAAATTAATATAGAGATTTTCAAAATTACACTATTATTCTTTAAAATTTTCAAAGTTTCACTATTTGAATAGAAAAATGTTCTTAATTTCACAATTTCGATTAATTTTTAAAACTAAATACCAAACCCTTGAAATCACTGTTTTAAATTCAATTCACATTTTTCCCAACATCTTTTTTCTCCATCACAATTTCTCTAATTACCTACAAGGAAAGGACATTATAGTTATAGACATGCCAGGACATGCTGTGTTGCAAAATATCTCACATTAGAAGGAACAATAGTGTTTACTTATGTTCAAATAATAACTCGTTCGTCCAAGTATCGGAAGTGAAAATGAGGTGATTATATAGTTAAACCAAAGGTTAATCATATTAAAGATAACAATAAATAGAATCTTTATAATTTATAAAAAAATTAAAATTTTTAAAAAAAGTCGGTTTAATTTCTTTAATTTTAAATATTAAGTTTTTAAATAAATACAAATTTTACATAATTTTGAAAAAGTTAAATAAGTTAAAGTTATATACAAATTTATATGAAAATGTTCTACAATATTTATATAGGGTATTCACAAACTATCCTATATACAAAGTTAAATATTCTAAAAAAATATTTCAGCTAAATTTAAGTTTCAGATAAAAAATCTTTTCAACTTTTGAAGTTAATTAAGTTATTTTGGGACACTGTGAATCCCCCTTTTATATACTTTACACAAACCATTGCAATGCCATTAAACCTAGGGCAATTATTAATATACTTGCACTGATAGAGCCAGCGCTATTATTATTGCCTGGTGCCAGATAATTATATAATTTGCCCAGACGTTTATCGGCCCATTGCAAATTGGACTCGGTTCTTTTTATAGAATCTTCTAAGACCCCAACGGATGTACCGAAATATTGACGTCTATCCTCGGTTAATTTTTTCAGCATATCCAATTGTTCTTTAGTTGTTAAGTAGTTGGAAATATCACTGAAAATTTCAGCTACTGAGGACCAGCCTTGGAGTCTACAAAGGATTAGGAAAAAAGTTAAGATTTTTTGTGAATTTAAAAATTTTCTATAAAGAAATTTTTCTGTAATAAAAATTTCTATTAAGAAATTTTTCTGTAATAAAAATTTCTATAGAAAAATTTTTATTATGAAAAATTTTCTATAGAAAAATTTTCACAATGATAAATTTCCTATAAAAAAATTTGATACCGAAAAATTTTCTATAGAAAAATTTTTATAATGATATATAAAAACATTTAAAAAATGAAAAATTTTCTATAGAAAAATTTTTATAATGAAAAATTTTCTATAGAAAAATTTTTATAATGAAACATTTCCTATAGAAAAATTTTTATAATGAAAAATTTTCTATAGAAAAATTTTTATAATGAAAAATTTTCTATAGAAAATTTTTCGTTGTCAAAAATTTTCTATAGAAACATTTTTATAATGAAAAATTTTCTGTAAAAAATTTTTTAATGAAAAATTTTCTATAGAACATTTTTTATAATGAAAAATTTTCTATAGAAAATTTTTTATAAAGAAAAATTTTCTATAGAAAATTTTTTATAATGAAAAATTTTCTATAGAAAATTTTTTATAATGAAAAATTTTCTATAGAAAATTTTTTATTAAGAAAAATTTTCTATAGAAAATTTTTTATTAAGAAAAATTTTCTATAGAAAATTTTTTATTAAGAAAAATTTTCTATAGAAAATTTTTTATAATGAACAATTTTCTATAGAAAAATTTTTATAATGACAAATTTTTTATAGAAAATTTTTTATAATGAAAAATTTTCTATAGAAAATTTTTTATAATGAAAAATTTTCTATAGAAAATTTTTTATAAAGAAAAATTTTCTATAGAAAATTTTTTATAATGAAAAATTTTCTATAGAAAATTTTTTCTATAGAAAATTTTTTATAATAAAAAATTTTCTATAGAAAATTTTTTATAATGAATAATTTTCTATAGAAAATTTTTTATAATGAAAAATTTTCTATAGAAAATTTTTTATAATGAAACATTTTCTATAGAAAATTTTTTATAATGAAAAATTTTCTATAAAAAAAATTTTATAATGGAAAATTTTTCATAGAAAAATTTTTAAAATGAATGAAAAATTTTTATAATGAAAAATTTTCTATAGACAAATCTTTTAATGAAAAATTTTCTATAGAAAAATTTTTATAATGAAAAATTTTCTATAGAAAAATTTTTATAATGACAAATTTTTTATAGAAAAAATTTTATAATGAAAAATTTTTTAGAGAAAAATTTCCTATAGATAAGTTTTTTAATGAAAAATTGTCTTTAGAAAAATTTTTCTATACAAAAATTTTCTATGGAAAAAATTTTATAATGAAAAATTGTCTATAGAAAAAATTTTATAATGAAAAATTTTCTATAGAAAAATTAAAAAAAAAAAAATTGTATGAAAAATTTTTATAATGAAAATCTAAGCTTCGTAAATACTTACGCCATAGCTAAACGATCAATCCTATCGATGAACAATTTAAAGACTGGCATTACATTCTCGGGAGTTTGACTATATAAAGCAGTAAAAGCTAGACTTTTGAGACCCTGGGGAACCTTATCTGTTAGAATAAAGGAGTATTGGTCATTAATATTATAGCGTGTGCAACCCATGGCCCGCAAAAGCTTTTCCTTTTCACTCATCAAATTTGTATTTTCGTATAACTTGTTCAATTTTTCTTGTACATCGGACTTATCATTACGGCCAGCGGCACAGTAAAGAGTTTCTCGGAAATCCGGGCTTGGTAGGCTGTTGCTTGACCAATGAGATTGGAATATTTCTTTGGCTTTTTTGTTACACTCCTCATGGTGATATCTACAAAGCCATGAGATAACTTTATTACGATTATAGACATCCAAAACCGTGTCATTGGAATTTTCAAACCCCAACTGCTTGAAAACCTTGTCTAGGATTCTAAATAAGAATTTACCCAAATCCGGTTGCTTTTCCACTACCAAACGCATTGAAACAAAATTAAGACCCTTAAAGGCAGCATACCAGGGTGTATATTCAGTTTCTGTGGACAAATATTCCATGAATGTGAAAACATCATCATATTCTTTGAGACCACTTCGGCCAAAGGTGAAAAGATCATCCACAACACTGGCTCGATTACTGACATGGATATCAGAGTGATTGGCCGCTTTAAATACCACGCTCAATCTTTTCTGTAGCTCCGATGAATAGAAAACTCTGAAATAATTGGATTGTTGGGTATTTACAATGATCCAAGCTTGACTGGATGAATTGGCAAAGGTTATCTCTCCCTGGGTTTTATTAAAATAGAAAGCCGGGGTCAAATCCGTAAAATTGTTTCTCTTAGCACTGTTTAGAGTTATAGGAATGGTGTATCTTATTTTGGTATCACTACCATCAAGAGGATCTAGTAAGAAACGTTTTTGAGTCAAACCAAATCTACCATTGGGCTTGGCTGTTACCGAGATCATAGGATAACCCACTTGTTCCGTCCAGTCTTTAAAGAAGACATCCAAATTTACTTGATGTTCCTGAGGCCAATATTTCTTTAAATATTTAAAAAGATCTTGGGGGACTGTATTCTTCAAATGGCTATAAATTAAAGAATAATATTATTTTTATGAAAAAACATTTCTCTCTTACTCTACTTACTTTTCTCTTAAATACTCTCTTATGGCTTGATCAAATCTCTCTTTACCCATAAGATTAGCAAACATACGTACAATTGCTGCACCCTTGGCATAGGTTATACCACTAAACTTATAACCCACCTCTGAAGGAGTATTTATAGAGTCCTCGGGACTTGTTAAGGGCTGGGTACCATTTGAGGCATCTGTATCGAATATCATTTGCAGTTGATTGACCACAAATTGTTTGTCTAATTCATATTCAGGATATAACTAAAAAATAAAAAAATATACAATCATTATATAAATCTCTAAATGATCTGAAATTTAAACAAACCTCATGAGCCATGAAATACTGATAGTAGCGTGCAAAGGCTTCATTTAGCCAGAAATAGCTCCACCATTTGAAGGTTACACTATTACCAAACCACATATGTGATGTCTCATGGGCCAAGATGGTTATAGTGTATTCCTTGTTCGACCAACCATCTGTATAATTGGGTTCATGTGCCAAAACCGAGTCCCTTTAAAAGTTATATAAAATTATATAGCAAATCGTTGACCTTTTCTTTAAAAAAACTTACTTATACATAACCAGACCCCAATTTTCCATACCGTTATGAGGGAATTTGATGGAACCGGCCTTTTGCATTAAAGTATTGCCCAAAGTTTTGTAGGGCAGTTGAGTATAATCATCATAAGCCTTTAATGTCTTCAAAGCCACCTCATAGGTGAAATCAGTCTTGTTACGGAATTTAGAATGCATGATCAATTTAAAGTCGTCAGTGCCCTGGGACTCAAAATCACTTATCATAAATGCTACCAAATATGTCGACATCAGGGGTGTTTCTTCGAAATGGTCAATGGAACGATCGGTTCTGAAAATAAATTTTGAACATAAAATTTTCGGTAGAAAATTTTCTACACAAACATTTTTGATACCGAAAAATTTTTGATAGCGAAAAATTTTCAATAGAAAAATTTTTAATAGCGAAAAAAAAATTTTGATATAGAAAAAAAAAGAAAAATTTGGACAGCGAAAAATTTTGTATAGAAAAACTTTTCATAGCGAAAAATTTTCTACACAAAAACTTTTGATAACGAAAAATTTTCTATAGAAACATTTTTGATATCGAAAAATTTTCTAAAGAAAAATTTTGAGTAGCGAAACAAAAATGTTGGTATAGATTTATAGATAGATATTTTGATAGCTATCAAAAACAGTTTTCTATAGAAAAAGTTTTTTGACACTGAAAAATTTTCTATGGAGAAATTTTTGGTAATGAAAAATTTTTTATAGAAAAATTTTTGATAAGGAAAAATTTTCTATAGAGAAATTTTTGATAACGAAAAATTTTTTATAGAGACATTTTTGATGACGAAAAGTTTTCTATAGAGAAATTTTTGATAGCGAAAAATTTTCTAAAGAACAACTTTTGATAGCACAAAATTTTCTATAGAAACATTTTTTATAGAGAAAAATTTTTGAAACCCAAAAATTTTGTATAGAAAAATATACCGAAAAATTGTTGATAGCAAAAAATTTTCTATTGAAAAATTTTTAATACCGAAAAATGTTCTATCTATCAATAAAAAGTTTTGATACCGAAAAATTTTCTAAAGAAAAATGTTTTACACCGAAAAAGAAGAAAAATTTTTGATGGCGAAAAATTTTCTATTTCGGCATCAAAAGATGGCGAAAATTTTCTATAGAAAAATTTTCGACAGCGAAAAATTTTCTATAGAAAAATTTTTAATAGCGAAAAATTTTCTATTGAAAAATTTTTAATAGCGAAAAATAGAAAAATTTTTGATAGCGAAAAATTTTTGATAGCGAAAAATTTTCTATAGAAAAATTTTTGATAGCGAAAAATTTTCTATAGAAAAATTTTTGTTAGCGAAAAATTTTCTATAGAAAAATTTTTGATAGCGAAAAATTTTCTATAGAAAAATTTTCGACAGCGAAAAATTTTCTATAGAAAAATTTTTGATAGCGAAAAATTTTCTATAGAAAAATTTTTAATAGCGAAAAATTTTCTATAGAAAAATTTTTGATAGCGAAAATTTTCTATAGAAAAATTTTTGATAGCGAAAAACATTTTCTATAGAAACATTTTTGAAAGCGAAAAATTTTCTGTAGAAAATTTTTGATAGTTAAAAATTTTCTATAGAAAAACTTTTGATAGCGAAAAATTTCTATAGAAAAACTTTTGATAGCGAAAAATTTCTATAGAAAAATTTTTGATAGCGAAAAATTTTCTATATAAATTTTTTGATAGCGAAAATTTCTATAGAAAAATTTTTAATACAAACATTTTTTGATAGCGAACAATTTTTGCTAATAAAGAAATTATCTATAGAAAAATTTGTGATACCAAAAAATATTTATAAAATTTTTATAGCGAAACAATTTTTATAGAAAAATTTTGATTCCAAAAAAAAAAATAAATTCTAGAAAAATAATTAAAAAAAATTTCTATAGAAAATTTTTCGCTATCAAAAATATTTCTCTAAAAAACTTAAGGCTTTCAAAAATTTTTCTATAGATAATTTTTCGATATCGAAATTTTTTTATTACAGAATTTTTCTCTATCAAAAATTATTGATAGCGAAAAATTTTGTATAGGAAAATTTTTGAAAAAAATTAAAAATTTTTGATAACGAAAAATTTTTTATAAAAAAATTATTGATATAATTGATTATAGAAAATTTTTCTATGTGTACCAAAAAAATTTATTAAACAAATTTTTGATATCGAAAAATTTTCTATAGAACAATTCTTAGGGAAAATTATTTCGTTATAAAAAAATTTTCTATATAAATTTTTTCTACTGAAAATGTTTTTATTAAAAAAAGTTTGATCAGTTGCATTACCCATCACTTGTAGTTTCCAGTAGGCGAGTATTGAAGACCGAATTATACTCATTAGGACGACTGATGTGCATACGGAATTTTGCCTTGAATTCGGGTTCATCGAAACAGGGAAAGGCCGTTCTTGCATCAATTCTTTGCAACTGAGTGATGCCATACCAACTAAAAAGTAAAAAAATCATTATTATGCTTTCAAAGCTTTATACCTTAAAAAATCATACTTGACATTATCATAAGTGGCTCGGAATAAACCAGCCATACCATTACGGATTTGACCCTTGTACTTAAAATATAAAGTGTAGGCCGTATTAACCTCCAGAGACGTTTGCAAATACATCGTATATTTATCAGAAGAGTAATCATAGAATATGTTTTCGTCGTTAATATTTTCCACAACTTGTCCATTTTTATCGATTAAAATAACTTCTAGAATTTGGATGTAGTCCTTGTGGACTGTGATTTTTTTCACATTCTCTTCAGTCGCGTGAAGGGTAATATTAACTTCGCCATCAAAGGTAAATTTTTGAGAGCCATCTTTCTGCTGAAGATATGGTTTTATATGAATGTCATACGAGTCCGGAATGACGTCCTTAGTGAGACGATATTTTATTTTATAGGCATTAAAATGAGTTACTATTTCTCTCATATGTTTGGCCGACCATTTGAAATTGTTTTCTACCGTTTGAAGGGAGGTTTCCACAATAAGTTTGTGTTCACCAAATAATAGTCCCTTGTCTTGGATAAATTGTTTTAAGAGATCAAATTGCTCCTGGGTAGTCAAATAATTGGAGATGTCAGTGATGATGTTTGCTGCTCGGAGCCAGTCTAAGCTGTAAGGAGAGATAAAGAAAATTTTGAGATTAATATTTCAGTGATCGAAAAGATTCTAATTTTTTGTTATAACTTTTATAAAGAACATTTTTGTTATAAATTTTTCTATTAAAATTTTTCAATCAATTCTAAAGTTCGAATAATTAATTCCCAAATAAAATTTTTTTTCTAAATTTTTTTTTTAAATTTTTCTTTTGAAACTTGTTTGCATCGAAAAATTTTCTATAGACAAAATTTTTATAGAAAATATTTTCATACCGAAAAATTTTCTATAGAAAAATTTTTCATACCCAAAAATTTTGTATAGACAAATTTTTCAAACTAAAAAATTTTCTATAGAAAAATTTTTCATACCGAAAAATTTTCTATAGAAAATATTTTCATACCGAAAAATTTTCTATAGAAAAATTTTTCATACCAACAAATTTTCTATTGAAAAATTTTTCATAACGAAAAATTTTTCATACCGAAAAATTTTCTATAAAAAAAATTTTCATACCGAAAAATTTTCTATAGAAAAATTATTGATATCGAGAAATTTTCTATAAAAAAATTTTTGATATCAAAAAATTTTTTATAGAAAAATTTTTAATACCGAAAAATTTTCTATAGAAAAATTTTTCATACCGGAAAATTTTCTATACAAAAATTTTTCATACGGAAAAATTTTTCATACCCAAAAATTTTCTATAGAAAAATTTTTCATACCGAAAAATTTTCTATAGCAAAAATTTTTCATACCGAAAAATTTTCTATAGAAAAATTTTTCATACCGAAAAATTTTCTATAGAAAATATTTTCATACCGAAAAATTTTCTATAGAAAAATTTTTCATACCCAAAAATTTTCTATAGACAAATTTTTCATAGCGAAAAATTTTCTGTAGAAAAATTTTTTATACCAAAAAATTTTCTTTGAAAAATTTTTGATACCGAAAAATTTTCTATAGAAAAATTTTTGATACCGAAATATTTTCTACAGAAAAATTTTGATACCGAAAAATTTTCTAAAGAAAAATTTTTGGTACCGAAATATTTTTGATACCGAAAAGTTTTTGATTTTGAAAACTTTTGATGCCGAAACATTTTCTATAGAAAAATTTGTTCTACCAAAATATTTTTGATAGAAACATTTTTATTACCGAAACATTTCCAATAAAAAAATGTTTGATATCGACAAATTTTCTATAGAAAAATGTTTAATAATAAAAAATTTATTTATTTAAAATTTATTATATTTATTGGTTAGAAAAACATTTTTTGTGTAATATTTTTCCACAGACATTTTTTGTTAACATTTTTCTACAAAAAATTTTTCTGTAAAAATGTTTTTAGAAAATTTTTGTGTGTAAAATCTTTCTATGGAAATTCTTTTATAACAAATTTTTTTGTAGAAAATTTTTTGTTAAACATTTTTTATAGAATTTTTTTTTGTTACAAGATTTTCTATAGAAAATTTTTTGTTAAATATTTTCCCAAATTTTTTGGTATAAAAAAATTTTTATTCTGAATTTTTGTATAGAAAATTCTTTATTCACAATTTGTCTATAGAAAATTTTTTGTTCAAAATTTTTTAGTTTTTGTTCAAAATATGTCTGTAGTAATTTTTTGTTAAAAGTTTTTTATAGAAAGTTTTTTGTTCAAAATTTTTCTATAGAAAATGTATTAAACGCATTTTTTTTTATAAAAAATTGTT
This sequence comes from Stomorhina lunata, assembly GCA_933228675.1. Lineage (NCBI taxonomy): Eukaryota > Metazoa > Arthropoda > Insecta > Diptera > Rhiniidae > Stomorhina > Stomorhina lunata. The sequence goes on from OW121740.1 coordinate 176,171,613, forward strand.
TTGGTTAATATTTTTCTTTATACCAAAAAATTTTCTTTGAAAAATTTTTGATATCAAAAAATTTTTTATAGAAAAATTTTTCATACCAAAAAATTTTGTATAGAAAAATTTTTAATACCGAAAAATTTTCTATAGAAAAATTTTTCATACCGGAAAATTTTCTATACAAAAATTTTTCATACGGAAAAATTTTTCATACTCAAAAATTTTCTATAGAAAAATTTTTCATAACGAAAAATTTTCTATAGCAAAAATTTTTCATACCAAAAAATTTTCTATAGAAAAATTTTTCATACCGAAAAATTTTCTATAGAAAATATTTTCATACCGAAAAATTTTCTATAGAAAAATTTTTCATACCCAAAAATTTTCTATAGACAAATTTTTCATAGCGAAAAATTTTCTGTAGAAAAATTTTTTATACCAAAAAATTTTCTTTGAAAAATTTTTGATACCAAAAAATTTTCTATAGAAAAATTTTTGATACCGAAATATTTTCTACAGAAAAATTTTGATACCGAAAAATTTTCTAAAGAAAAATTTTTGGTACCGAAATATTTTTGATACCGAAAAGTTTTTGATTTTGAAAACTTTTGATGCTGAAACATTTTCTATAGAAAAATTTGTTCTACCAAAATATTTTTGATAGAAAACTTTTTATTACCGAAACATTTCCAATAAAAAAATGTTTGATATCGACAAATTTTCTATAGAAAAATTTTTAATAATAAAAAATTTATTTATTTAAAATTTATTATATTTATTGGTTAGAAAAACATTTTTTGTGTAATATTTTTCCACAGACATTTTCTGTTAAAATTTTTCTACAAAAAATTTTTCTGTAAAAATGTTTTTAGAAAATTTTTGTGTGTAAAATCTTTCTATGGAAATTCTTTTATAACAAATTTTTTTGTAGAAAATTTTTTGTTAAACATTTTTTATAGAATTTTTTTTTTGTTACAAGATTTTCTATAAAAAATTCTTTGTTAAATATTTTCCCAAATTTTTTGGTATAAAAAAATTTTTATTCTGAATTTTTGTATAGAAAATTCTTTATTCACAATTTGTCTATAGAAAATTTTTTGTTCAAAATTTTTTAGTTTTTGTTCAAAATTTGTCTGTAGTAATTTTTTGTTAAAAGTTTTTTATAGAAAGTTTTTTGTTCAAAATTTTTCTATAGAAAATGTATTAAACGCATTTTTTTTTTATAAAAATTGTTTTGGTTAATATTTTTCTTTAGAAAATTTTTTGTTCAAAAATTTTCTATAAAAATGTGTTATAAAAAATTCTTATTGAAAAATTTGTATTGAACACAAAATTTCAAAAATCTTACCTTTCGCTTAATTTTTCAATATTTCCAATCATCAAATTAAATACTGTATTAATATTTTCAGGTGTTTGACTGTATAAAGATTTCAAACCCGTCTCCTTTAAATCAAATTCAACATTTTGCGACAAAACAAAATCATAATGATCCTTTACCCGATATTGGGTGCATCCCATAGCTCTCAAGATCTTTTCCTTTTCAGTCAGCAAATCTTGTTTCAAAAACATTTGCTTCAAGCTGTCATAGATATCGGTAACATCCTCACGTACTGCGGCACAATAAACAGATTCCCGGAAATCGGGAGAAGGCTTAGTATTGGCTACCAAATGTGAACGGAATATAAGTTGGGCAATCTTATTGCAATCTTTGTGATGATATCTGCAGAGCCAATTGATAACGTTGTTGCGATTAAAAACATCTAAAATTGTAACATTCGGATTTCCAAAGTCCAACTTTTGGTAAATTTTCTTAAGTATCTCTTGAAGATACTGGCCAAAAATATTATGTTGAACCGATGTCAGGCGGGGGTATATAAAATCGTAAACCTTAAAAGCCGTTTGCCAAGGTAAATAGTCCAATTCATTTTCCAGATAATCCATAAATTTGAAGACATCTTCATATCTTCTGTAGTCGGCTCGAGCAAAAGCAAAAAGATCATCAATCATACCGGCACGATTGTTGACATGAAAAACTAAGTGATTACTTTTGAAGGCATTACGTAATCTCTCCAACAAGAAGTCATCGTAGAAGACACGATAATAATTGGATTGCTGGGTATTGACCATCATCCATTTGTGATAAGTGACATTACCAAAGGCTATGAGTATAGTTGACTTGGACATGTAAAATGTAGGAGTCAGATTTGAGAAATTAGCCGTCGTACTGTAGGTACAAGTGATGGGTATGTTATATTTAATATCTCTATCACTGCCATCACTGGAGTTTAATAAAAATCTTTGTTGTGACAAACGATACATATTCCCGGAGGCTGTTACATTAACCATGGGATAGCCAACTTGTTCAGTCCATGTACTGAAAAATTCAGTCAAATTTACATCATGATTGGGCCAGTGTTGTTTTAGGTGTTTAAATAGATCTTCGGGTTCGGGGGACTTCAAGTGACTGTCAAATAAAAGATTTTTTAGAATTAAGATTTAACATATATAAATTTGAATAAATCATACTTTTCCTTCAAATAACCCCTAATGGCAGCATCAAAATTATTTTTACCCATTAAATTTTTAAACATGCGTATTACACAGGCTCCCTTGTTATAAGCAATTTTACTAAATTTCTCGCCGATTTCCAAGGGTGTATTTACCGATTTCTCTGGACTTGTCAGAGGCTGTGTACCATTAGTAGCATCAAGTTCAAAAATCATATGTAATTGATCATCAATAAATTGTTTATCAAACTCATATTCGGGATACAGCTAAAAAAGGAGTAAGAATAAAATCTAATCAGATTTTCTAAATGATGTCCAATATTTACCTCATGACCCATAAAATATTGATAAAAACGGGCAAAGCCCTCATTAAGCCAAAAATAACTCCACCACTTATGAGTAACGCTATTGCCAAACCACATGTGAGCAGTTTCGTGGACCACAACAGATATAGTATTTCGTTTGTTGATCAAGCCATCTGTATAACCAGGTACATGGGCCAAACCAGAATCTCTTTAACAATATTAATTTTAGATTTTAGCCGATTTTTTATATTATATTTATTAAAAAAAAAACTTACTTGTATATAACTAAACCCCAATTTTCCATACCACCGTGAGGAAAATGATTAGATCCCAAAAACTGCATTATAGAATTACCCAAGGATTTGTAGGGTAACTGGGTATATTTATCATAGCCCTCTAAAGCGCGTAGACCCACCTCATAGGCGAAGTTAGTTTTATTAAGGAGTTTAGACTGCATGATGATTTTTAGATCTTCACTTCCAGTTGATTCGAAATCACTTATCACAAAGGCCACCAAATATGTGGACATTATGGGAGTTTCTTCAAAATGATCAATCGAGCGATCGGTGCTGAAAAAGTAAATATTTTAATAATAACTCAATGGAAATATTCAAGTTAAAGTGAAGTTTTGTACACAAAAATGTTTAATACACAAAATTTGTTATATAAACAATTTTGTTAATGAAAATTTTCTATAGAAAAATTTTTAATATCGAAAAATTTTTTTATAAAAAAATTATACTGACAAATTTTGTTGTAGTTTTTTCTAAACCTGTTCCAAGCCAAATCCATGTAACTTTGCTTAACTTGTAAATATGTTTGAAGTTACAGTAATTATTTTTTCACATTCGAAAAAAATTCTTTTCATTCCAAATTTTCCTTTGCTTTGTGAAAGTCATAAAATATAATAATTATAATTTTAGTTACTTAATTTTGAATTTAAATAAAACCGTTTGTTAATTTAAATATATTCGCAACGTCTTTTAATTGGTTTGCTTCCACGAAGTTTTTAATCAATAAAAACTAACAAAGGTTATGGGCCCAGGACCCTGGTAACCAAAGAAGGAAATAAGTGCTAACGTTTTTAACAATAAGCAAGTTCCATTGGTTTTGATTGTTTTTTCCGGAGATTTAAAAAAAAAACAAAAAATGGCTAGCGGTATTGCGAGTATTGAAAAATTAAGCGGTGAGAATTATGCAACATGGAGCATACAAATGAAGAGTCTTATGATCACCTTGGATTTGTGGAAAACGGTTGTGGAAGATTGTCCCGAGCAAAACCCACAGAGAGGTATCTGGCTGAACAATGATAGTAAGGCGCTTGCAACAATAACCCTTTGTGTGAAGCCTAGTGAGTTGTTACATATCAAGCATTGTTCAACTGCTAAAAGTGCCTGGTATGTATTAAGTGGTTTGTACAAATCTAATACGGCATCCAGAAAAGTAAATTTGTTTAAGAGGCTGGTAAAATTTAAATTTCAAAATAACGAAAAGTATTCTGCACAAATAAATGAATTTTGTTCGATAGTTGATGACTTAAAGGAGATTGGGATCAGTTTAAATGAAGACTTGTTGTCCATATTACTATTGTGTAGCCTTCCTGATGAAATGGAGAGTTTCGTGGTAGCTATTGAAAGCCGGGATGAATTACCAAAGTATGACAAATTGATTTCAAAGATTCTGGAAGAAGAATTGCGACAAGGTGGCAAGTCAACAACCGAAGGTGTATTTGCAGCAAGAAATGGCGCAAAGAAAAATTATAAAGGATATGTCAACAGCAGCAACAACAACAAATTTAAGAATAAGAATATTTCAAAGACCCCAAACAACAACAGCAATAACAGTAATAAAAGAAACGATGGGTATGTAAATAATATTAAGTGTTTTCGGTGTGGTAAAAAGGGCCATATACGCTCACAGTGCAAAGAAAAAAGTGGCAACGATTTTGCTTGCACATTAACTAATTGTGATCGTAGCTTGAAAGAGTTGTGGATCCTTGATAGTGGTGCGACATCACATATGTGTAGATCTAGGGAATGTTTTGCTACATTATCCGAGTCAAAGCAGAAAATCGTATTAGCTTCTGGTGAAAGCATCGAAGCGGAGGGCATAGGAAGCATTAAAATTACAACTGAATTCTGTAATCTTGAATTGAAGGATGTTCTGTTTGTCCCAAGATTGCACTCAAATTTTGTTTCTATAAATAAAATAGTTAAAGCTGGTCACAGTGTCAAATTTGATAATAATAAAGCTGAAATGAAAAGCAAAAAAGGTGAAAATATTTTGACAGGATATCTGAAAGATGAAATGTTTATTGTAAACATTAAATCTATTGCTAAAGTGGACAAAGTGGAAAATGCCTATAGTTTAGTAAATAAAAATATTGGCGTAAAATGGCATGAGCGTTTTGGGCATATAAATATGAATGATTTGAATAAATTGATGGAAAAAAATATGGTGAATGGTCTTAATGTAAAAATTCCAAAGTCAATTGAATGTGTCACTTGTGCAGTGTGTAAAATTTCTGCTAGTCCTTATAAAAGCTATGGTAGTGTTCAAACTAGTGATTTGCTGGAATTGGTGCATACAGATTTATGCGGACCAATTGGCACTAAAACCTTGAGTGGTGCATCCTATTTCATCACATTCATTGATGATTACTCTAGGTACACAACAACATTTTTCTTAAACAACAAATCTGATGCATTTGAAGCATTTTGTTATTTTGCTGGGACCGCGGAGAAGCAGACAGGCCGCAAAATCAAAATTGTTAGAAGCGATAATGGTACAGAGTTTGTAAACTCGAAGTTTAAAGAATTTTTCGCTAAAAATGGTATCGTTCATCAAACAACAGTTAGCTATTCGCCTCAACAGAATGGCGTTTCGGAGCGTGCGAATAGGACGTTGGTGGAGATGGCAAGATGTTTACTGGAATCTTCTGGGTTGCCACAGATGTTGTGGGGAGAAGCTGTTAATACTGCCACATATCTACGGAATCGTGCACCTACCAAAGTTTTAAATGATGTTACTCCGTATGAGAGATGGGTTGGTAAGAAACCGTCTGTTTTTCATTTAAGAACCTTTGGATGTGATGCAGTTGTTTTGAATAAAGGACCCAAACCAAAAGGTGGTAAATTTTTGCCTAAAGGTAACAAAATTAAATTTGTTGGTTATGATTTAAATACCAAAGGATATCGGTTATACAATTCAAAAACTAGACAAATTGTTATTTCTCGTGATGTTATTTTCTTTGAACAATCATTTGAAAAAATTTGTGCTCCAGATCAAGAAAAAGAAGAAGATCAATATTTTATTAATTTTTTCAAGAAAAATTATCCGGAAATAGTCCATGAAGAAGAACGAGAAGAGGAGCCGTTAAATAATGATGTTGATGATGAAGATAGCTCTGGTTATGAGGAGTCCGATGAAGATGGAGGCAAAAGAAAGCGTGGTAGGCCTAAGTTAAATAGAACCGGTCGTGTTGGCAGGCCTAGAAAAGTATATTGTACCGAAAATGGCATTCAGATGATCAATTCTATTATTGAAAATCCTGAAACAGTTGCTGAAGCTTTACAGTCTGAAAATTCTGAGAAATGGAAAGATGCTATGCAGGTGGAATTTGATTCGTTAATCAAAAATAAAACTTGGCAGCTGGTGGAGAAACCTAAAGGAAAAAATATAATCGGCAGTAAGTGGGTGTTTGCAGTAAAGCGAAATCCAGATGGATCGGTGGAGAAGTTTAAGGCAAGGCTTGTTGCCCAAGGCTGTTCTCAAAAACAAGATGTCGATTATACAGAAACTTTTTCTCCGGTCGTTCGTCACTCAACAATTAGATTATTATTGGCATTAGCAGCTAGACATAAATTGTTGGTGAATCACGTCGATATTGTAGCAGCTTATTTAAACGGTGATATTGATGACGAGGTTTATATGATACAACCACCATTTTTTGAAGATCAAAATCATCCTAATAAGGTATGCAAACTTACTAAAGCTTTATATGGTTTAAAGCAAGCAGGACGTGAGTGGAACAAGAAGGTCAATGATATTTTACTGAACATGGGCTTTGTGCGATGTCAATCTGACACATGTGTATATATTCGAAGAAATGGTTCCAATATATGCATTATTGCTATTTATGTTGATGATATGTTACTGGCGTGTTCGAAGGAGGCTGATATGAAAAATATCGTGATGGAGTTAAACAAATATGTGGAAGCTATTGATCGTGGGCCAATTTCATTCTATTTAGGAATAGAAATTTCTAGAAATGGCTTGAGAGGTGATTTTACAATTCATCAAAACAAATATACCAACGATATTTTGGAGAAGTATGGTATGGCAAATTGTAAACCAGCATCTACACCATGGCCTAGTGGTACAGTACTGGAGAGGTGCAAGGAAGCTTGTGAAAACCTAGATGTTAAAGGATATCAAAGTCTTATTGGTGCATTAATGTATCTTGCAATCATTACGAGACCAGACTTAATTCACGTGGTGTCGAAATTATCTCAATTTAATTGTCATCCACATGAAGCGCATTTCAAAGCAGCTAAACATGTTTTGAGATATCTGAAGATGAATCCTGCTGGTAAAATTGTTTATTCGTCTAATTTTAAAGAATTAAATATATTCACAGATGCTGACTGGGGCTGTGACACAAATGATCGAAAGTCATATTCGGGTCATGTCTTGTTTATGAGCGGTGGTCCTATTGCTTGGGAGTCTCGTAAGCAGCCCATTGTAGCATTGAGTACCATGGAGGCTGAATACATTGCTCTGTGCCAAGGTACGAAGGAAGTGGTATTTCATCGAAACTTGTTGAAGGAGCTTGGTTTTGATGAATATATCAAAAGCGCAACAACTATATTTTGTGATAATCAAAGTGCTAGTTTTATGGTGAAGAATCCTGCCGTTCACAAGAGGAGTAAACATATCGACATTCGATATCATTATATTCGGGAGCAGTTCGAGGAGAAGGTCATAAACATAGAATACGTTCCTACTGATGAAAATGCAGCTGACATTCTAACTAAAGTTTTATGTAAAAACAAGCATTTGAATGGTTGTAAGCTTTTGAAATTAAATTAGATAATATATTGTTAATAATTTTGAAAATTTGAATATCATTATATTGTAAATGCATTTGGCTTGAGGGGGAGTTTGTTGTAGTTTTTTCTAAACCTGTTCCAAGCCAAATCCATGTAACTTTGCTTAACTTGTAAATATGTTTGAAGTTACAGTAATTATTTTTTCACATTCGAAAAAAAATTCTTTTCATTCCAAATTTTCCTTTGCTTTGTGAAAGTCATAAAATATAATAATTATAATTTTAGTTACTTAATTTTGAATTTAAATAAAACCGTTTGTTAATTTAAATATATTCGCAACGTCTTTTAATTGGTTTGCTTCCACGAAGTTTTTAATCAATAAAAACTAACAAATTTTCTATAGAAAAATATCTGAATCCGAAAAATTTTCTCTAGAAAAATTTTTGAAACCAAAAATTGTCTATATTAAAATTTTTGAAACGGAAAAATTTTGTATAAAAAAATTTTTGAAAGCGAAAAATTTTCTATAGAAAAATTTTGGATAGCGAAAAATTTTCTATAGAAAAATTTTTGATAGCGAAAAATTTTCTATAGAAAAATTTTTGATATCGAAACATTTTCTATGGAAACATTTTTGATAGCACAAAATTTTCTATAGAAAAATTTTTGATAGCGAAAAATTTTCTATAGAAAAATATAGAAAAATTTTTGATAGCGAAAAATTCTCTATAGAAAAATTTTTGATAGCGAAAAATTCTCTATAGAAAAATTTTTGATAGCTAAAAATTTTCTATACAAAAAATTTTGATAGCGAAAAATTTTCTACAGAAAAATTTCTGATACCGAAAAATTTTCTATAGAAAAATTTTTGATACCGAAAAATTTTCTATAGAAACATTTTTGATACTGAAAAATTTTCTATACAAAAATTTTTGATACCGAAAAATTTTCTATAGAAAAATTTTTGATACCGAAAAATTTTCTATAGAAAAATTTTTGATACTGAAAAATTTTCTATAGAAAAATTTTTGATACCGAAAAATTTTCTATAGAAAAATTTTTCATACCAAATAATTTTCTATAGAAAAATTTTTGATACCAAATAATTTTCTATAGAAAAATTTTTGATACCGAAAAATTTTCAATAGAAAAATTTTTGATATGGAAAAATTTTCTATAGAAAAATTTTTGATATGGAAAAATTTTCTATAGAAAAATTTTTGAAACCGAAAAGTTTGCTATAGAAAAATTTTTGAAACCGAAAAATTTTCTATAGAAAAATTTTTGAAACCGAAAAATTTTCTATAGAAAAATTTTTGAAACCGAAAAATTTTCTATAGAAAAATTTTTGAAACCGAAAAATTTTCTATAGAAAAATTTTTGATACCGAAAAATTTTCTATAGAAAAATTTTTGAAACCGAAAAATTTTCAATAGAAAAATTTTTGATACCAAATAATTTTCTATAGTAAAATTTTTGATACCGAAAAATTTTCAATAGAAAAATTTTTGATATGGAAAAATTTTCTATAGAAAAATTTTTGATACTGAAAAATTTTCTATAGAAAAATTTTTGAAACCGAAAAATTTGCTATAGAAAAATTTCTGAAACCGAAAAATTTTCTATAGAAAAATTTTTGATACCGAAAAATTTTCTATAGAAAAATTTTTGAAACCGAAAAATTTTCAATAGAAAAATTTTTGATATGGAAAAATTTTCTATAGAAAAATTTTTGATACTGAAAAATTTTCTATAGAAAAATTTTTGAAACCGAAAAATTTGCTATAGAAAAATTTTTGAAACCGAAAAATTTTCTATAGAAAAATTTTTGATACCGAAAAATTTTCAATAGAAAAATTTTTGATATGGAAAAATTTTCTATAGAAAAATTTTTGATACCGAAAAATTTTCTATAGAAAAATTTTTGAAACCGAAAAATTTTCAATAGAAAAATTTTTGATACCGAAAAATTTTCAATAGAAAAATTTTTGATATGGAAAAATTTTCTATAGAAAAATTTTTGATACTGAAAAATTTTTGATACTGAAAAATTTTCTATAGAAAAGTTTTTGAAACCGAAAAATTTTAAATAGAAAAATTTTTGATACCGAAAAATTTTCTATAGAAAAATTTTTGAAACCGAAAAATTTTCTATAGAAAAATTTTTGAAACCGAAAAATTTTCTATAGAAAAATTTTTGAAACCGAAAAATTTTGTATAGAAAAATTTTTGAAACCGAAAAATTTTGTATAGAAAAATTGTTGAAACCGAAAAATTTTCTATAGAAAAATTTTTGACACCGAAAAATGTTTGATACCGTAAAATTATTGATTCCGAAAAGGTTTCTAAAGACAAACATTTTTGATACCGAAAAATTTTCTATAGAAAAATGTTTGATATTGTTGGTGGGGAAAGGTTTCCCCACCAACATTTTTTTGTTTTTTTTCAAAAAACTATTTATTACAATAATAAATAATTGTAATAAATTGGGATCTTAGTGCAATAATAGTGTAAGCTTTTAAATAAAACATTTTTGATTCCAAAAAATTTTCTATAGAAAAATTTTTATAGCGAAAAAATTTCGATAGAAAAATTTTTGATAGTGAAAAAAATTTCTATAGAAGAATTTTTGATAGCGAAAAATTTTCGCATAATTTAAGTTCGTTTTTCGTTATCAAAAATTCTATGCAAAATTTTTTTATAGAAAATTTTTCGTTATCAAAAATTTTTCGTTATCAAAAATTTTTCTATAGAAAATTTTTCGTTATCAAAAATTTTTCTATAGAAAATTTTTCGTTATCAAAAATTTTTCTATAGAAAATTTTTCGTTATCAAAAATTTTTCTATAGAAAATTTTTCGTTATCAAAAATTTTTCTATAGAAAATTTTTCGTTATCAAAATTTTTTCTGTAGAAAATTTTTCGTTATCAAAAATTTTTTTTATAGAATATTTTTCGTTATAAAAAATTTTTCTATAGAAAATTTTTCATAGAAAAATTTTTGATAGCGAAAAATTTTCGCATAATTTAAGTTCGTTTTTCGTTATCAAAAATTCTATGCAAAATTTTTCTATAGAATATTTTTCGTTATCAAAAATTTTTCTATACAAAATTTTTCGCCATCAAAAAATTTCTATACAAAATTTATCGTTATCAAAACTTTTTTTTTAGAAAATATTTCATTATAAAACATTTTTCTGTAGAAAATTGTTCATTATCAAAAATTTTTATATAGAAAATTTTTCATTTTCAAAAATGTTTTAATAAAAAATTTTTCGTTTTAAAAATTTTTCAATAGAAATTTTTTTTTAGTAAAAAATTTTCTATAGAAAATTTTTCGTTATTAAAAATTTAGTATCGTAAGTTTTTCATTATCAAAAAAATTTTTTGTTATCAAACATTTTTCAAAAATTTTTAATAGAAAGTTTTTCTTTATCTAAAATTTTTCTATAGAAAACTTTTCGTTATCAAAAATTTTTTCTATAGAAAATTTTTCTATAGAAAGTTTTTCGTTACAAAAATTTTTCCATATAAGATTTTTCGTTATCAAAAATTTAGTATTTAATTTTTATGAAATTTACGATTTAATCAACTTACCCATCGCTTGTTGTTTTCTCTAAACGGGTATTGAAAAAAGATTTATAGGCATTGATTCGATTTATATGCATTCGAAATTTCGCCTTAAGTGCGGGCTCATCAAAACAGGGGAACACTGTGCGTGCATCAATTCTGTGAAGTTGGGTAATGCCATACCAGCTGAAATAAGAATGTTTGTTTTTAGAGATTACTCAGGCTTACAGATAAAGTTATTCTGAATAAATTTTTGACTATCATTGTCCCATCAACAAATCACGTAGTCCAATATTGCTATATTTATATTTATTACTTTGAAGTTTAAAATTTAGTAAAAGTGTATTTCAAAATAAGGGGATTTTTTATTTTGTTTATGAATTTTTTCGATTTAATTATTTGGTTCAATATTTATTTATGATGATAATTATCTAATCGTTGTTAGTTTTTATGATTATGTTCCTCTGAAACTTATTTTGAACTATATTATGACTCAGAACTAATCATATATTGACTTTCAAAATCACCTGTTACTTACTTGACATTATCATAGCTGGCTCCATAAAATCCTTCAGTGCTGTTGCGTATCACACCCGAATATTTAAAATATAAAACATATTTTCGGTTTAATACCATCGATTTTGATAAACTAATTGTTAGTTTATCGGTTTCGACCTCATAAGCTAATGACTCATTGCTTATCTGTTCCTTAGAATTATCCGTCGTATCAAGGAATGTCACTTCCAAAATATCAATTAGATTTTTGTGCAAAGTTATCTCTTTAAGATTATCGACAGCTGCATGCAAAGTTATACTAACTTCACCCTCAAAGGTAAATTGTTTAGAGCCATCCTTCGCATGTAGATAAGGTTTAATATGAATATCATAAGAATCGGGCAAAACATTTTGACTTAAACGATATTCTACGGCCCATGAACCCACTAGCAAACAACTTAGTAGGACTAGCACTAATTTACCGGCCCCCATGTTAATGGTAAATGCCGAATAACACACGTTTGGAAAGGTAACTTGAGAGTTTTCTAATGTGATCTCTCCGGTAGTACAAAGTTAACTAAATTATGTTCTATTTGGTTCAATATAATGAAATGTTTATTTTAATATATTTTTATTTTATTTTGTAAACATTATCATCCTAAGAGATTAGATTAGTGAGTAAAAAAATTATTCTTTTATGAATTGAGTAAAATTTGAGTGTATACAAAAATTAATTACACACAAATAAAGCAATTAAGAGTGAATATATTAAAGCAAAGAGTACAATATCTCTTAACCATTAATAAGCCCAGCAAAAACTAGTTAAAAACATCCCACAAATAAGACAACCTAAAAAAAAAAACAAGTAAGCAAGTTCTATCGCTGGACGAGCGTGACACTATAATGCCCTACTGATAGCATTGGTCAACAGCCAAAATTACATTTTACTTAAAATATTTGTTTGTACTTATGTGTCCCCTGTCAAAACTCGATGTTGATGAACAATGCTAAATTAGGATCTCAGTCCACTTAAAGGTAGAAGGCCAATGCACGCGGCAAGCGGCTGCGGGCGGTAATCAGCTGTTTTTTGATTTGTCAAATTTGAAGCGGCAATGGAAAAAAGTAGAACTTTGTTCTACTTTTCCGCGCGGCAGTTTTTTTCAGTGCAGCCAGATTTAATTATATCCTACTCAAATATTTTTTATATGAATATTTTTATAAACAAACGCACATTTTATGTACTGGCAATACTATGACCGCCCGCAGCCGCATGACGCGTGTATTGGCCTTGTACCTTAAGACGCAACACAGTGATATTTCTTCACAGTGATATTTCTTCAACTGCAAAAAATTGAAGGAGTGATCCTACAATGATGAAATTTGGCACACTTATTTAATTTTATATAGATAAGAAAAATTAAAAAAAAACTTTGAAATCCGTCTCCTTCGGGTACCTCCCTTGGACCCCCATTTTTTTTCACTTATATTTCTTTTCAATGTACAACACGTAATTTTCACCAGATTTTTATGAAAATCGGCACAATTCTATTACTTGACCCAAAAATGAGCACCACTAGTTTTGGTTGAAATCCGTCAACTCCTTGGGGTGCCTCCCTTGGCCCCCCACCTTTTCAATTATTTTTATTCTCAATGTATAAAACGCTATTTTCAATAGAATTTGATAAAATTTGATACACTTTAATTTTTTGATGCAAAAATGAGCTTTAATAGTTTTGGTTGAAATCCGTCTACTTCTTGGGTTACCTCCCTTGGACCCCCATTTTTTCGCTTATTTCCATCTCAATGTATAATCCGCAATTTTCAATAGAATTTGATAAAATTCGGCTCACTCTTATTTTTCGACCCAAAAAAGAGCTGCACTAATTTTGGTTGAAATCCGTCGACTCCTTGAGGTACCTCCTTTGGACCCCCATTTTTCACTTATTTTCCTTCTCAATGTATAAGCCGCAATTTTCAATAGAATTTGATAAAATACTTCATACTTTTATTTGTTCATCCAGAAAAGAGCCCTACTAATTTTGGTTGAAATCTGATGACTTTTTGGGGTACCTCCCTTGGAACCGCATTTTTTTTTACATATTTTCCTTCTCAATGTATAATCCGCAATTTTCAATAGAATTTGATAAAATTCGGCTCACTCTTATTTTTCGACCCAAAAAATAGCTGCACTAATTTTGGTTAAAATCCATCGACTCCTTGAGGTACCTCCTTTGGACATCCATTTTTCACTTATTTTCCTTCTCAATGTATAAGCCGCAATTTTCAATAGAATTTGATAAAATACGGCATACTTTTATTTGTTCATCCAGAAAAGAGCCCTACTAATTTTGATTGAAATCTGATGACTTCTTGGGGTACCTCCCTTTGAACCGCATTTTTTTTTACATATTTTCTTTCTCAATGTATTACCCGCAATCTTTAATAGAATTTGATAAAATTCGGCTCACTCTCGATCCAAAAAATAGCTGCACTAATTTTGGTTGAAATCCGTCGACTCCTTGAGGTACCTCCTTTGGACATCCATTTTTCACTTATTTTCCTTCTCAATGTATAAGCCGCAATTTTCAATAGAATTTGATAAAATACGGCATACTTTTATTTGTTCATCCAGAAAAGAGCCCTACTAATTTTGATTGAAATCTGATGACTTCTTGGGGTACCTCCCTTTGAACCGCATTTTTTTTTACATATTTTCCTTCTCAATGTATAAAACGAAATTTTCAATAGAATTTGATAAAATTCGGCTCACTCTTATTTTTCGATCCAAAAAATAGCTGCACTAATTTTGGTTGAAATCCGTCGACTCTTTGAGGTACCTCCTTTGGACTTCCATTTTTCACTTATTTTTCTTCTCAATGTATAAGCCGCAATTTTCAATAGAATTTGATAAAATACGGCATACTTTTATTTGTTCATCCAGAAAAGAGCCCTACTAATTTTGATTGAAATCTGATGACTTCTTGGGGTACCTCCCTTGGAACCGCATTTTTTTTACATATTTTCCTTCTCAATGTATAAACCGAAATTTTCAATAGAATTTGATAAAATTCGGCACACTTTTATTTTTTGATCCACGAGCTGTACTTATTTTGGTTGAAATCCGTCGACTCCTTGGGTTACCTTTATGGATCCCCATTTTTCAATTATTTTCCTTCTTAATGTATAAACCGCAAGTTTCAATAGAATTTGATAAAATACGGCATACTTTTATTTGTTCATCCAGAAAAGAGCCCTACTAATTTTGGTTGAAATCTGATCACTTTTTGGGGTACCTCCCTTGGAACCGCATTTTTTTACATATTTTCCTTCTCAATGTATAATCCGCAATTTTCAATAGAATTTGATAAAATTCGGCTCACTCTTATTTTTCGATCCAAAAAATAGCTGCACTAATTTTGGTTGAAATCCGTCGACTCTTTGAGGTACCTCCTTTGGACCCCCATTTTTCACTTATTTTCCTTCTCAATGTATAAGCCGCAATTTTCAATAGAATTTGATAAAATACGGCATACTTTTATTTGTTCATCCAGAAAAGAGCCCTACTAATTTTGATTGAAATCTGATGACTTCTTGGGGTACCTCCCTTGGAACCGCATTTTTTTTACATATTTTCCTTCTCAATGTATAAACCGAAATTTTCAATAGAATTTGATAAAATTCGGCACACTTTTATTTTTTGATCCACGAGCTGTACTTATTTTGGTTGAAATCCGTCGACTCCTTGGGTTACCTTTATGGATCCCCATTTTTCAATTATTTTCCTTCTTAATGTATAAACCGCAAGTTTCAATAGAATTTGATAAAATTCGGCACACTTTTATTTTTTGATCCAAAAAAGAGCTCTACTAATTTTGGTTGAAAACCGTTGACTTCCTGCGGTACCTGCCTTGGACCCCTATTTTTTCATGTATTTTTATTTTCAATGAATAAGGCGAACTTCTCGTCCATCATGTCGCTTAAGCCCTTTTGGCGGTAATGACCATATTATAATGGATACAATTTTTGATTGCTCTTTTCGTGAATGGCCGGTCTTTATTTGCACCCATCTCGAATTTTTATACATTTTTTAAACTAATGGTTTTTTAAAAGTTCATAAAAATCACAAAAACATTAATTTAGGCATCAAGTTTCAGTAGGGACTCAAAGTCTGCTTAATTTTATACAATTGGATGTAGAATGACCTATCAAAAGGCAAGTAAAAAAGAACTCACATTGTGTAGCGTCCGTCACAGAAATAAAGTTTTTTTTTAATTTGACTAGTGCAATTTTTCTTTTTTTACCAACTGAACTTGGTTCGTAAAGAGAACTTATGGTATGCTTTACATTAGGCTAATAATATATGGATGTTAATAAAGCAATTTACAGAATAATATATATAGGAAAATGTGTAGCGTCCGTCACAGTATATATTTTTTACAAAATAATATTTATTAAATACAAAATTTACGAACACATGTCTGTCTTATTCATAAAGCAATAACACTGTCTATATCCACAGATTAAATTTAAGATATTAGGTGTTTAAAATATATACAGTGGGGCAAATTTGATACTTTTGAAATTTGTTTTATTTTTTATTTTATTTTTGGGACACTCTAAGATGTAAAAAATGTCACTTCCATTTTTTGTAGCGTCCGTCACAGTACTTTAAAATCAAATATCTTTTTCCTCCAAAAGAAGTATGTAAATTAATAAATGCCATTCGATAGCACAATCGATGGGCTAATATTCTCAGAAATCTGTGCAAAGATATCAAGTGTAGAAAGGCAATGGGATACATTTAAGTACAACAAAATCCGTACAAATGTATCGTCCGTCACGCAGAATTTGCCCATATGTAAAGAATTTCTTCCAATTGTACCTAAATTAAATTTTAATTATACTTTATAATTTGTGGATAATCGATCCACTTTTGATTGATTTTTCTCAAAACCACTTTTCTCAAATTATAATGTAGTAGTTTGAGAGCACAAGTGTAAAAGGCAACACAAATATAGATAATGTAGATAATTACGATCTATAATAACAAATAAACAATTATTATTATAATAAAAACCGAAAAAATGTTAATAAACATTTTTTTACACTTTATTTTCAATTAATTACTTATATCGTTCTATACTCTCGAGTATTGTTCTGATGGTAGAATTAAATGTGAGTACATCTTTAATTACACAAGTACAAAAATATACATATAAACGAAATGATAAAATATTTTGATTTAAGCCGGTTTTAATCTAAGTACAAGATCATGAGGCCCTATGTTTCACAAGGAATTAAAGGACTAAATCTACGAGATAATATGTTTCATCTTTTGTTTGTTTCATCGGTGCCAAAATATTCTCTTTCTTTTTGATCTTATTTCAAAAAATTTTAAAATAATCAAAATTCATTTTTTCAGAATACTACATTTTCAGTTATACTATTATTTTTGTAAATGAACATTATTTCCGCTTTTTTATACTTTATTGCAATTTTGATATCGAACATTTTTCTATAGGAAATTTTTGGTTTAGAAACTTTTTATAGAAAATTTTTGGTTTAAAAATTTTTGGGGTACAAATTTTTATAGAAAATTTTTTGTGTAAAATTTTTTTATATAAAATTTTTTGTGTAAAATTTTTTTATCTAAAATTTTCGGTAAAAAAATTTTTATAGAAAATTTTCGGCATAAACATTTTTTACAAAAAAAAAATGGAAAATTTTCTGTATAACAATTTTTTATAGAAAATTTTCGGTAAAAATTTTTTTATAGAAAATTTTCGGTAAAAATTTTTTTATAGAAAATTTTCGGTAAAAAAATTTGTATACAAAATTTTCGGTACAAAATTTTTTTATAGAAAATTTTCGGTATAAAATTTTTTTTTAGAAAGCTTTCGGTATAAAAATTTATTATAGAAAATTTTCAGTAAAAAAATTTTTTGTTAAAAACTTTCGGTATAAAATTTTTCTAGAAAATTTTCGTTATTAAATTTTTTATAGAAAATTTCGTTATAAAAATGTTTTATAGAAAAATTTTGGTGTAATTTTTTTTTATAAAAAACTTTTGGTATAAAAATTTTTTATAGAAAATTTTCGGTATAACAATTATTATTCGGTAAAAAACTTTTTATAGAAAATTTTCGATAAAAATTTTTTCATAGAAAATTTTCGGTAAAAAAATTTGTATACAAAATTTTCAGTACAAAATTTTTTTATAGAAAATTTTCGGTATAAAAATTTCTTTTAGAAAGCTTTCGGTATAAAAATTTATTATAGAAAGTTTTCGGTATAAAAATTTATTATAGAAAATTTTCAGTAAAAAAAGTTTTTATACAAAATTTTCAGTAAAAAAATTTTTCATACAAAATTTTCGGTATAAAATTTTTCTAGAAAATTTTCGTTATAAACTTTTTTATAGAAAATTTCGTTATAAAAATTTTTTATAGAAAAATTTTGGTACAAATTTTTTTTATAAAAAACTTTTGGTATACAAACTTTTTATAGAAAATTTTCGGTATAACAATTATTTATAGAAAGTTTTTGGTATAACAATTTTTTATAGAAAATTTTCGGTAAAAAGTTTTGTATACAAGCTTTTCGCTATAACAATTGTTTATTTAAATTTTTTTATAGTCAATTTTCAGTACAAAATTTTTTTATGATAAATTTTAGTATAAAAATATTTTGCAGAAAATTTTTCGATATAAAAATTTTTAAAGAAAATTCTCGGTAAAAAAATGTTTATGAAAATCTTCGGTATAAAATTTTTTTATAGAAAATTATTAGTATAAAATTTTTTTTTAATGTCAAGTGAGTAACAGGTGATTTTGAATGTCAATATATGATTAGTTCTGAGTCATAATATGCTTAAAATAAATTTCGGAGAAACATAATCATAAAAACTAATAACGATTAGATAACTGTCAACACAAATAAATCTTGGACTAAATGCCTAAATCAAAAAATTTCATAAACAAAATAAAAATCGCATTATTTTGAAATATACTTTCACTAAAATTTCAACAATTCAATTTCAATTTTATACCGAAAATTTTCTATAAAAATTTTATACCGAAAATTAACTATAAAAAATTTTTATACCGAAAATTTTCTTTAAAAAATTTTTATACCAATAATTTTCTATAAAAAATTTTTATACCGAAAATTTTCTATAAAAAATTTTTATACCAATAATTTTCTATAAAAAAATTTATACCGAAAATTTTCTATAAAAATTTTTATAACGAAAATTTTCTATCGAAAATTTAAAAAAAAAAATTTTATATTGAAAGTTTTCTATAAAAATTTTTTATACCGAAAATTTTCTTTAAAAAAATGTTCATACCAAAAATTTTTTATAAAAAATTTGTATACCGAAAATTTTCTATAAAAAATTTAATATCAAAAATTTTCTATAAAAAATTTTTATACCGGAAATTTTCTATAAAAATTTTTATACCGAAAATTTTCTATAAACAACTTTTATACCGAAAATGTTCTATAAAAAATGTTTATACCGAAAATGTTCTATAAAAAATTTTTATACCGAAAATTTTCTATAAAAATTTTTTATACCGAAAATTTTCTATAGAAAATTTGATACAGAAAATTTTCTATAAAAAATTTTTATACAGAAAATTTTCTAATGTTTATACCAAAAAAAAAAAATTACACCGAAGATTTTCTATAAAAAATATTTATACCGAAAATTTTCTATAAAAAATTTTATACCGAAAATTTTCTATAAAAAAATTTTATACCGAAAATTTTCTATAAAAAATATTTATACCGAAAATTTTCTATAAAAAAATTTTATACCGAAAATTTTCTATAAAAAAATTTTATACCGAAAATTTTCTATAAAAAAAATTTATACCGAAAATTTTCTATAAAAAAATTTTATACCGAAAATTTTCTATAAACAAATTTTATACCGAAAATTTTCGATAAAAAAATTTTATACCGAAAATCTTCTATAAAAAAAATTTATACCGAAAATTTTCTATAAAAGAATTTTATACCGAAAATTTTCTATAAAAAAATTTTATACCGAAAATTTTCTATAAAAAATTTTTATACCGAAAATTTTCTATAAAAAATTTTTATACCGAAAATTTTCTATAAATAATTTTATTTCGAAAATTTTCTATTAAAAATTTTTATACCGAAAATTTTCTGTAAAAAATTTTTATACCGAAAATTTTCTATAAAAAATTTTTATACCGAAAATTTTCTATAAAAAATTTTTATACCGAAAATTTTCTATAAAAAATTTTTATACCGAAAATTTTCTATAAATAATTTTATTTCGAAAATTTTCTATTAAAAATTTTTATACCGAAAATTTTCTGTAAAAAATTTTTATACCGAAAATTTTCTATAATTTTATTTCGAAAATTTTCTATTAACAATTTTTATACCAAAAATTTGTTATTAAAATTTTCTATAAACAATTTTCTATAAAATAGATGAGGTAGATGAAAACTGAAAAATGTTTGTTTTTGTTCAGTCGATAATCTACGCTTTTACTTTTGGTTTATGAACATAATTCTTAATAGTTATGTTTGTAAATTTAGTAATAATGCGAGGTTTTCGATCTGTCTAAATTGGGGATAATCCTCCTGAAGAGATGGCTTAACCAACCATCGAAACGCGTCGAGGAATTTTGTTTCTCCGCAAACATTTTTTGGCTTTTTATCAATAAATTGATCTGTTACATTAATAAATAAATGTAACAGGTTTGGGATCAAATGCAAATACACTTCTTTTTGAATAAAATATTTTCTATTAAAATTTTCTATAAAAAATTTTTATACAGAATATTTAAAAAACAAAAAAAAAAAATTTAGACCGAAAATTTTCTATAAAAAATATTTATACCGAAAATTTTCTATAAAAAATTTTATACCGAAAATTTTCTATAAAAAAATTTTATACCGAAAATTTTCTATAAAAAAATTTTATACCGAAAATTTTCTATAAAAAAATTTTATACCGAAAATTTTCTATAAAAAATTTTATACCAAAAATTTTCTATAAAAAAATTTTATACCGAAAATTTTCTATAAAAAAATTTTAGACCAAAAATTTTCTATAAAAAAATTTTATACCGAAAATTTTCTATAAAAAAATTTTAGACCGAAAATTTTCTATAAAAAATTTTATACCGAAAATTTTCTATAAAAAAATTTTATACCGAAAATTTTCTACAAAAAAATTTTATACCGAAAATTTTCATTAAAAAATTGTATGCTGCAAAAAAGAAAATTAATGTTATAAAAACTTTTTATACAAAAATGTTATATTTAAAACTTTTCGTAAAAAAATTGTGTATTAAAAATTTTATATAACAAATTTTTATACCAAAAATTTTTTATAAAAATGTTATATACAAAATTTTTTATAAAAATTTTATATACAAAATTATTTATAAAAACTTTATATATATATAACAAATTTTGTATAACCTTTTTTTTGTAGAAAGTTTTCGGCAAATTTTTTTTTTCAAAAAGTTTGTGTTAACATATCATAGAATGCAGTCCATATCGTTATGTCTTAGTATGAATGTTAAGAAAAAGTGTGCAGAAAATTCATTCATTATTAAGTTCTAATCTGCTGTAGAAACATTTTTATTAGTCCAATAATAACTTTTTTAAAAGCGACTTATACTAGATATTATTAACAGATTGTTATATTTTTGAATTTAGATTAAATTTATTCTTATCGCCCTAATAAACTAGTTATCGGGGAACCCACTTAGAAAAAGAACCTTGCGTTTAAATATTTAATGCCGACATCTAATAAATAATCGGTTATCAAAATCTATTCGATTTTATATATAAAAAATGTTTATTTTTAAACTAATTTACCAAATACTTAAACATTATATAACATTTCTATAAAACGATTTTAAATGATCAATCCTCTAGCTGAAGATCATAGAGGTCAAGGCTACTAACATTACTAATACAACCGAGACTGTATTAAAGCCTGCACTATTAGCCTTGTATTTCTCCAAATAGTTTCTAATGGAGCCTAAATTAGTTTTGGACCAGTTCAAATTAAATTCAACTGTTTTGATAGCACCATCCAAAGAGTTGCCAAATTTAGCCTGATTTTTGTTACTGAAATCTTTAAGTTTCGTCAGTTGAAGATCGGTGGTAAAGTAAGCAGCTAAACTGGAGACAACTGAGGCAACGGAGGAGTTACTGCCCAAACTGAAATGTAAATTATTGGTTAGGTTACTAAATATATACACTTTCTTTAATCCAAAGAGTTAAACTTACGATTCAGCTAAAGCTTCAGTATTTTTATCGATCAAATCGAAAACTAGATCAATGTTGCCATGATTTTTTGTATACAAATTCGAAAGGGCCGTAGTCTTATCCTGACGACGTACTTCATCTGACATAACCATATGGAAAAATCTCGTCACCAATTTACTATCCAAGACACAACCCAATGAGTTCAACAGCAAAGTTTCTTCGGTGGGTACGGTTTCGGTTTTATATTTGTTGTAGAGCTTGTTAAAGTCTGCTTCATTACCCTCACGCATGGCAGTACAATAGACGACCGAGCGTATATTGATTGGAACTGGATTGGCTTTTAGATTTTTATTAAAATACGACTTGGCCTGGTCAATGCAATCTGTAAAACGGAATTTACAGGTCCAATCTAAAATCTTAGCACGATTGTAAATATCCAAAGTGGTATCGTCTTTTTTCTCTTCAAAACCCAATTTATTGAAAGCTTTAGCGGTAAGCTTTCGGATATACTGAGCAAAGTTTTGGATATCATAACCCAAACGTATGTTAATGTAGTTAAAACCATTGAAAGCTGCAGTCCAGGGCAAGTAATTGGTTTCAGTTTCAAGATATTCCAAGACATCAAAAGCCAATTTATAATCGATTTCTCCGGCACGGGCTAAGTTGAGCAGATCATCAACAATTTGAGCACGATTTAATTCATGGATGCCATCCCAATTTTGGGAAAACAATTTAGAATGAATTTTATGCCAGGTTGCAACATCATAATTGACACGATAGTATCCAGTCTCCTGAATGTTACCCACAACCCAAGAAACATCTTTGTCAACAAAAAAGGTGGAGGGATTTTGGTTAAGGAAGAATTTAGGATTGGCATTTTGGAAATCCTTTTCTTTACTGGTCGTATAGGTAATGGGAATAGTGTAGACTAGATTAGGATTAGCAAGTTCAAAGTCCCTCAACAAGAAACGCTTTTGACTGACCAGTACAGTTGTGTCACTGGTACGATTAAAGGTTACAACAGGGTAACCGACTTGAGTGGTAAAGCTCGAAAAGTAACTATCAGCATATCCGGCTTGTGCATTGGGCCAATATATTTTCCATACATTGAACAGATTCGAGGGAACTGTGTTGGTGTATTTGCTGAAAATAGAAACGTTAAATATATAAAAAAGGGTTCTAAACATTAATATCAAATACAGAAAACTGTCTCAAAACCAATTCTGCGAAAAAGAGCAGGATATATACAAATATTTGCAATACCACTTGTATACATCTATCTCTTTTTCGTAGAACTGATATAATTTTGACATTTCTTTCTATTATTCTTTGGTTTAAAATAGGTATACTTACTAAGCTTTAAGATATTCAGACATAGCTTTCTGGAAGTTCTCTTCTCCCAAAATATATTTAGTCATACGAATGAAACTGGCTCCCTTGAGGTAGGTAATACTGTTAAACATGCGACTTGTTTCAGCTGGAGTATTCGTATCTTCATCACTCATGGGATTCGTCGAATTTGTAGAATCCATACCCATAACAGACTGGATTTGATCAACCACAAATTGCTTGTCCAATTCGAAATAGCTCTCAACCTAGAATAATAGAAAAGGTTGGAAATTTGGATAGTTTATATATATATATATATATATATATATATATATATATATATATATAAAGTCAGACAGAGAAAATATTAAATGTAGTACAAACCCTCTCTAGATTTTAAAATAGGTCGGTCTTTTAAAATTGGGTATAAATGAGATCCTGGCAACCACTAAAATTGGTACTATATTTTTAGCTCAAACCCCTCAAAATAATAAGTAACATTTAAAGTCAGATATTACATTAAGATTTCGGTATAAAATTTTCACTATAAAAATTATTTATAGGAAATTTTCGTATAAAACTTTTTATAGAAAATTTTCGGTATCGACATTTTTTATAGAAAATTTTCGGCTTAAAAATTTTTTATCAAAAAATGTCGGTATAAAAATTTTTTATTAAAATTTTCGTTATAACAATTTTTATAGAAAATTTTTGGTATACAAATTTTTATAGAAAATTTTGGGTATAAAAACTTTTAAAAAAATTTTTTGTACAAAAAAAATATTTTATAGAAAATTTTCGGTATAAATTTTTTTATAAAAAATTTTCGGCATAAATTTTTTTATAGAAAATTTTCGGTATAAAATTTTTTTTATAGAAAATTTTCGGTATAAAAATTTTTTTATAGAAAATCTTCGGTATACAAATTTTTTTATAGAAAATTTTTGGTATAAAAATTTTTTTATAGAAAACGTTTTGCAAAATTTTTCGGTATAAAAATTTTTTTATAGAAAATTTCTCAGTATAAAATTTTTTATAGAAAATTTTCGGTATAAAATTTGTTTTAGAAAATTTCGGTATAATTTTTGTTTTAGAAAATTTTCAGTATAAAATTTTTTAAATAAAATTTTCGGTATAAAAATTTTCGGTATAATCCTTTTTAGAGAAAATTTTCGATATAAAATTTTTTTACACAATTTTCGGTGTAAAATTTTTTTTTAGAAAATTCTTCAATAAAAAAAAAATTTCGGTATGAAAATTTTTTATAGAACATTTTTCGGTACAAACATTTTTCGGTGTAAACATTTTTATAGAAAATTTTTTTGGCAAAATTTTTATAGAAAATTGTTTGGTATAAAAATTGTTTATAGAATTACTCGGTATAAAATTTGTATAGAAAATTTTCGGTATAAAAATTTTGTATAGAAAATTTTCGGTATAAAAATTTTGTATAGAAAATTTTCGGTATAAACATTTTTAGAGAAAATTTTCGGTATAAAAATTTTCTATAGAAAATTTTCGGTATAAAAATTTTCTATAGAAAATTTTCGGTATAAAAATTTTCTATAGAAAATTTTCGGTATAAAAATTTTCTATAGAAAATTTCCGGTATAAAAATTTTCTATAGAAAATTTCCGGTATAAAAATTTTCTATAGAAAATTTCCGGTATAAAAATTTTCTATATAAAATTTCCGATATAAAAATTTTCTATAGAAAATATTCGGTATAAAAATTTTCTATAGAAAATTTTCGGTATAAAATTTTTCTATAGAAAATTTTCGGTATAAAATTTTTCTATAGAAAATTTTCGGTATAAAATTTTTCTATAGAAAATTTTCGGTATAAAATTTTTCTATAGAAAATTTTCGGTATAAAATTTTTCTATAGAAAATTTTCGGTATAAAATTTTTCTATAGAAAATTTTCGGTATAAAATTTTTCTATAGAAAATTTTCGGTATAAAATTTTTCTATAGAAAATTTTCGGTATAAAATTTTTCTATAGAAAATTTTCGGTATAAAATTTTTCTATAGAAAATTTTCGGTATAAAATTTTTCTATAGAAAATTTTCGGTATAAAATTTTTCTATAGAAAATTTTCGGTATAAAATTTTTCTATAGAAAATTTTCGGTATAAAATTTTTCTATAGAAAATTTTCGGTACAAAATTTTTCTATAGAAAATTTTCGGTATAAAATTTTTCTATAGAAAATTTTCGGTATAAAATTTTTCTATAGAAAATTTTCGGTATAAAATTTTTCTATAGAAAATTTTTGGTATAAAATTTTTCTATAGAAAATTTTCGGTATAAAATTTTTCTATAGAAAATTTTCGGTATAAAATTTTTCTATAGAAAATTTTCGGTATAAAATTTTTCTATAGAAAATTTTCGGTATAAAATTTTTCTATAGAAAATTTTCGGTATAAAATTTTTCTATAGAAAATTTTCGGTATAAAAACTTTCTATAGAAAATTTTCGGTATAAAAACTTTCTATAGAAAATTTTCGGTATAAAATTTTTCTATAGAAAATTTTCTGTATAAAAATTGTTTATAGAAAATTTTCTGTATAAAATATTTTATAGAAAATTTTCGGTATAAAATTTTTTATAGAAAATTTTCGGTATAAAAATTGTTTATAGAAAATTTTCTGTTAAAAATTGTCTATAGAAAATTTTCGGTATAAAAATTGTCTATAAAAATTTTCGGTATAAAAATTGTCTATAAAAATTTTCGATATAAAATTTTTTTATAGAAAATTTTCGGTATAAAAATTTTTCATAGAAAATTTTCGGTATAAAATTTTTTTATAGAAAATTTTCGGTATAAAAACTTTCTATAAAAAATTTTCTATATAAAAATTGTCTATAGGAAATTTTCGGTATAAAATTTTTTATAGAAAATTTTCGGTATAAAAATTGTCTATAGAAAATTTTTTGTATAAAAATTGTCTATAGAAAAGTTTCGGTATAAAATTATTTATAGAAAATTTTCGGTATAAAATTTTTTTGTAGAAAATTTTCGGTATAAAAATTTTCTGTAGAAAATTTTCGGTATAAAAATTTTCTATAAAAAATTTTCGTTATAAAAATTTTCTATAGAAAATTTTCTTTATAAAAATTTTCTATAGAAAATTTTCGGTATAAAAATTTTCTACAGAAAATTTTCGGTATAAAAATTTTCTATAGAAAATTTTCGGTATAAAATATTTAATAGAAAATTTTCTGTATAAAATTTTTTGTAGAAAATTTTCTGTATAAAATTTTTTGTAGAAAATTTTCTGCATAAAATGTTTTGTAGAAAATTTTCTGTATAAAATTTTTTATAGAAGATTTTTTTTAGAAAATTTTCATTATAAATTTTTTTAAATAAAATTGTCGGTATAAAAATTTTTATATAAAAATTTTTATAGAAAATTTTCGGCATAAACATTTTTAGAGAAAATTTTCGATAGACAAATTTTTTATAGAATTTTCGGTATAAAAATTTTTTATACAAAATTCTTTGGTAAAAAAAAAATTTCGGTAGAAAATTTTTCGTCACAAAAATTTTTCGGTATTAAACATTTTTTATGGAAATCTTTTCGGTATGAAAATTTTTTATAGAATTTTTTTCGATATAAAAATTTTTATAGAAAATTTTTCAGTATACAAATTTTTTATTAAAAATTTTCGGTATAAAAATTTTTATAGAACATTTTTCGGTATAAAAATTTTTTATAGAAAATTTTTCGGTATAAAAATTTTTTATAGAAAATTTTTCGGTATAAAAATTTTTTATAGAAAATTTTTCGGTATAAAAATTTTATATAGAAAATTTTTCGGTATAAAAATTTTATATAGAAAATTTTTCGGTATAAAAATTTTATATAGAAAATTTTTCGGTATAAAAATTTTATATAGCAAATTTTTCGGTATAAAAATTTTATATTATTATTTTATATTATTAAAAATTATATCATTAAAAATTTTTTCGGTATAAAAATTTTATATAGAAAATTTTTCGGTATAAAAATTTTATATAGAAAATTTTTCGGTATAAAAATTTTATATAGAAAATTTTTTGGTATAAAAATTTTATATAGAAAATTTTTCGGTATAAAAATTTTATATAGAAATCTTGGATAATAGATTAGAGAATATTTTCTTTAATTTCTTACAAAACACTAGTAGCCTAAAATTATACTTACCATATGTGTAGCAAAATATTCAAAATAACTGGCAAAGCCCTCATTCAACCAGGTGTAACTCCACCAATCACAGGTCACCAAATCTCCATACCACATATGGGCCTGTTCATGAGCCACTATCGTGGCAATACTTTGTTTCGAGCTCAAAGTACTATGATCCTTATCGAACAACAAGTAACGCTCTCTATAGGTCAAAAGACCCCAATTTTCCATGGCACCAGCTGAGAAATCGGGTATAGCAGCCATATGCATCTTATCAATACCCATTGTATAATAGGCAATATCGGTGTAATTATCCAAGGCACTAAGAATACGCTTACCAACATCCATACTATACTCGGTTTGATCATAATATTCAGGTCTAGCCAAAACACCAAATTCACCATCATAACGATCATTAAATTCGGAAACCATAAAGGCCAATATATAGGTAGACATTTTGGGGGTGGTGGCATAGACATCGGTAATGTATTCTCTGCAAATATGGGGTAGATATGACATTATTTAGTTTTTCAAAGGGTATTAAGTATTTACCCCTCTGGTTTGATTTCAATGACCCGAGTGGGTCCTACAGTTCTCAAGCTGCGATGACGTGTTAAAGAAAGATCAAAGGAGGCCTTGAATTTGGGTTCATCAAAGGATGGGAAGGCACGGCGGGCATCGTGTCTTTGAAACTGGGTAGAACCAAGCCATCTTTAAATATACTAAAAGATTAAATAACTTTTTAATAAAAATTTCTTATTTTTACTTACTTGGTAATATTTTGCGAGGTTTTATACTGACTGCGATAGAAACCCTTCATATCATCATCCATACTACCAAGATAAACATAATGCAAGATATAGGGTACATTAGCTTGTAACTCCTCATTCAAAGTGTAAACCACAATATCGGTCAAATTATGAGGCGTGGCCTTAGGTAGCTGAGTTTTCGTATTGGGTGTATCCTTTCGATAGTATTCACTTACACTTATATCCAAATTTTTAATATGTAATTGTAGTTCTTTGGTTTTCTCTGTGGCTTGAATTTCAATATAACATTCACCATCAAATTTAAATGCCTTACCATGATTTTCATCCAGATAAGGCTTGAGATTGATTTTGTAATTGATAGGTTTGATGTTAAGGGGTAGACGATAGTTATCATTAGTGGCTCGGAGATTATAAGTTAACACATCCTCAATGGGAAAAGTAGCAGCATATGCCAGGCATAAGCTTGCTACCAAGAGTATAGCTGTTGTTATAGGTGACATTTTGTGATGTGAGGATATTTGTTTATTTTTAATCCTTTTGGGTTTTTTGATAAGGACTTTTGATTTTTTAATTTTTAATTACTCCATAAATTTTTGTTCAAAGCGCTCACTTTTTCTTTTCGAATTTAACACTTTTTAAGGCCAGCAAAAACCAAATGCTTTGCCACTTAAGAAGTTCTATTTATAAGAAATTGTATTTTTATTACAGAATAAATAATCTAAAATATATAAACGATTATCAGTTCTTTTGTTTATCGTAATTATAGCAAATAAATAAATAAAAATTCTTAATATAGAAAATATAGAAAAGTGGAAATTGCTATTAGTTGAGGAATTAAAATTTACAATTGTAGCCAAAAATTATATAAGAAGTGTTTCGAATAAAATTTGTAGTTATAATAAACGAAATAAAACGCTTAAAATCGGACAGGTTCTGGGATACCATTTCTGTTTTCTTCAATACCTTTTTTTAAGAGCTTAATACCTATTCACCGACGCACGGTGGCTTATAATCAATTTTCATTGGCCAAAACCTATATTATTCCATGACATAGATTCTAAAATTTTGTATGCCAACAGAAAGGAAACATATGAAAACTAAGATAGCCGAAAATTTTTTTCAAAATATTTATAGTAGGCGTGGCATGCTGCTTAAGGCAGCATGCATTGGATGGACTATTGTTTTTAACAAATGGTATTTGCACACCCTCTATAATTTGTAGTTAGTGTAGGGTTGCCAGTCAGGCTGGATTCGACTGGATTGTCCAG
Organism: Stomorhina lunata; assembly: GCA_933228675.1. Lineage (NCBI taxonomy): Eukaryota > Metazoa > Arthropoda > Insecta > Diptera > Rhiniidae > Stomorhina > Stomorhina lunata. The sequence continues at coordinate 176,201,329 of OW121740.1, forward strand.
CTTTTTTAGTGCTTGTCCAGTATCAAGCTAAAATTAAATTTGTCCAGCTGAAAGATGAAGAATTTTAATTTTTTAAATATTTTCTTAAGAAAAACTATTTTTATGAAAAAGAACGCAATAAAAACATTTGTAAAAGTGCATTTTTTTCTTTTTTACGTAAGTGATTTTTGCGTTGATTAATTGACTGCTTGATCAAGTTCATTTTGTAATAAAATTACCCTCTATTAAATTTCCCTATTGCACTTACTTTACATAAATTGCCTATATTAAAAACCTGTTAAGGTCAAAGGCCAAGCATATTTTAGAATTCCATACGCTTCAAACATGTGTGCATATTCTCCAATTCGTAGGTCTAGCTTTAAAAGATTTTTCTCTACTTAGCTTTTCCACCGAGTTTTCGGACATCCTCTTTTACGAGTTTGATTTCGAAACTTATGTCGTTATTTATGTTGACGGCGGTACCAAAGTAAACAAATTCTTTTACAAACTTGTAGCTATAGTTCTCAACGATTCTCAATTCTTAAGGATTGTCTGCTTGTAGAAACCAGCAGTTTTGTTTTGATTCATTAACAACTAGACCCATTTTATTGGAATCCTTCTCGATACTTCAAAAGGCGACAGTCAGATCGCGCAATGTGAGTCCCATGATATTAATGTCATCGACAAACGCGAGTTGTATGTGTTTTCTGTTGAAAATTGTTTCAGACGTATTAGCTGCAGCATCTCGGACGACTTCATTCTCTCACGATATCGTTGCGTTAATTACGGTATTCACATTTCGGTTTATCAAAAATTAAAAGATTCATCGAAGCAAATTATTAAAGCAAGTTTTTTTATTATTTATGTCCAGCTAATTTTTGGGTTGTCAAGATTTTTTTTCTTTATGTCCAGCTTTTTCAGGATTTGTGTCTGGCAACCTTAAGTTAGGGTGTTATGTAATTAGTTTAAAGCCACCATACATTCGTAAAATTTTAAGTTTAATAGTGTGTAACTTTTAAAGGACAAAGAACCACCTATATCCGACCGAAAATGAAATACAACACTCATGTATGGGCCGGTGCTTCAAAGTCTATTTTGGAGCTTCTCGACCGAGTACAGGAGAGGGCGAAGGTGCTTATTGGTGACAGTAGGACATCCAACTCTATTGACTCACTTGAACACCATCGCAGTGTGGGTTGTGTTACACTGTTCTATCGTTACTACTTTGGAGTACAGGAGAGGGCGAAGGTGCTTATTGGTGACAGTAGGACATCCAACTCTATTGACTCACTTGAACACCATCGCAGTGTGGGTGTTACACTGTTCTATCGTTACTACTTTGGAATATGCTCTAAGGAAATCAGGGAACTTGTTCCCGAAACTCGAATTTTCATGCGCAACACTCGTTTATCTTTAAGAGCTCATCCCCTCGTGGTCGATTGGCCAGTAGACCGAACAACGCATTACAGAGAAAATTCGTTCTTCAGCCGTACTGTTCGTATGTGGAATTTACTTCCTGCAGAAGTTTTCCCTTCCACTTACAATATAGAAAAATTAAAATTCAAAAAGAATGACTATTCGCATTTGATCCCAAATCTGTTACATTTATTTATTAATGTAACAGACCAATTTATTGATAAAAAGCCAAAAATTGTTTGCGGAGAAACCAAAATTCCTCGTCGCGTTTCGATGGTTGGTTAGGCCATCTCTTCAGGAGGATTATCCCCAATTTAGACAGATCAAAAACCTCGCATTATTACTTATTTTACAAACAAAACCTTTCATAAACCAAAAAATTGTTTGCGGAGAAACCAAAATTTCTCGACGAGGAAACCAAACCGCCCTAACCAACCATCGAAACGCGTCGAGGAATTGTGGCTTTTTATCAATAAATTGGTCTGTTACATTAATAAATAAATGTTACAGATTTGGGATGAAATGTGAATAGTTATTCTTTTTGAATAATATTTACATCCCGACAATTTTGTTATTTTTTGAGAAAAATTAAAATCAAATGTCCACAAACACTACTCCTTCTATCCTCCTTCCCATAACCTATTTTCCTAGTTCCAACACAATGAGTTTCATTAGTAGGGGTCATCCCCTGAGTGCTGGTCCTAAATTTAAAAAAAGGACAAAGAAGGAACAAAAAATCGACACCATCCAAAGATATGCGAAAGCGTTTTCTTTTAGCCTATGTAAACTTTTGCACCCGCCTGAAACACTCGTGGAACACTTTTTTAATTTTAATGAAAATACTCAAAATTTTTATATACAAAATTCTATCAGATTTGCTAGTAAATTGCCATAAATGCAAATTTTAGATAGCAAAACGTAACGTAACGTAACGCAACTTCTAAACCGTTGGACGGATTTTAAAATAATTATGTGTATATAGCACTATCCTTAACACTAGGAGCTCAAGTTTTGAACCTGGAATGACTAGATTTTATTGGAATGGCACAATGGGCCCCCAAAGTTGGGCACCCCAGACTCATAAATCACTTAAAACTATATATAATAGTCATTTCCCAAACGATTTGAAGAATCATACTATATAATAAATACGTAGTTTATGATATGCAAAAAACGTTGCGACATACATATCATATCTCTTGTGGTTTTAATTTTAAATTTTGTTCCATTTGGGCCATACTAATGAAAATATGGAAAATACTTAAATGAAAATAGGGGCCAACCTAAGGATAAAAAAATATTATATTGTCATCCATGATTGGCTTGTGGACTAAATTTGAATTTAGTCCACAAATTGGTTAAGAGGAAATGGGTAAAAACACATATGAAACAAAATTACATATCGAAAATTGAACTTTAAGCTTAAATTTCTTTACAACCGCTGTACAGATCCTTATAAAACCTAAATGAATGCTTAAGATGTTATCTATTTATTAAAAAAAGAACGACTACAAAATCTTTGTTAGTTGAAAAGTTACAGAGTTTTGGGCAATGAAAAACGATTCTGAAGCACAGTGCGACGGAAATTCTTGTTCTTACATTATTGTTTGAATACCACTAAAGTGCCTTCAGAGCACAATATATAGGTACTCTGTGCTGTCTCAAAAACGGAACACTCCGTGGTATAAATTTCTGTGTTTATTGTGCCTGACACAAATGCTTGCCTACTTTTGCTGTAATTGCCAGTTTCTGGACACACAGAAAGTTTCTTTGTAATTTTTTTCTGTTTTTGTCGGCTAGTGTTATCTGAACATAGCCTCGTTCATCAGCAATATACAAATCCTGGCCATGAAGTTGTGAAAAGTCTGCCAGTAACTACGTTTCACTATCCGGCTAATTAGCTCTTGTTTTTCTCTTTACCGAACAATGATGAAGAACTTTCTGAACTTTATATGACTTCAGTCCAGCATAAGCTTTGGTATACCCAAAGAAACTTAAGAGCATTTAACTAAACGAGCTGATTTTCTCAGAAAAGATTTAGGATTTAGTGACATACACGACTTCTGTTGCAATATTAATATCTGTCGGACCTGTTTTCTTTCTGAATCAAATTTTCTTTTAATGCTAAGACCTTCATAATACCGTTTAATGGCATTAGAAATAGTGCGAGGACCTTCAGATAACTTTTTCCTGATATAGTAAATCCATATTTTATCGGAAATACTCCTTAAGCACCTTTTACAGTGAATTAAATGTCTGTCTGAATTTAATTTTTGGCATAATTGTTATAAAATTATTCAAAATTTTTTAAAAATCAAATATTGCCTATATTTTATTTTATCTTATGCAATTATTAATATTTTGTTTTTGTTGTTTTATGAAAAGTGATAACACTTTTACTGATTTGGGTTAAGAGTTGTTGTTGGTTGTATTACAATTTGTTAGACTTAACCATAACAAGAGTACAATAACTCTCGTCTACAAGAGATTGTACATTTAATTAGTCTAGGTATTACTTGAGGTAAAGATAAAGTTAAATATCGACGGATGACGAGCAAAAGGGTGATCATTTTTTTGATTTCGCAGTAATATCTACAATAGTCTAAGAACCTTAAAAATATGTTTTGCATAGATGGAAAGTCTATTTCGATTTTATCAAGTTCTAAAAGACCTTCTATAGCAGTTTTAAAAATAAGAATAATCGGAGGTCAACTGAGTCAGTTATGAAATTTAAAGAACTGAAAATAGAAAAATAGAAATATATATTAGAAATTTGGTTGAAATCGGATGTCGTTAACCCCATTACCAGGGTCAAATATACAATTTAAAATATTACTTTTTATACCCTTCACCACCATAGGTGGAAAGGGTATTATAAGTTTGTGCTGATGTTTGTAACGCATAGAAATATTTGTCTTAGACCCACCTTTTAGTATACCAATAGGCTTAGAATCACTTTCTGAGTCGATTTAGCGATGTCCGTCCGTCCGTCCGTCCGTCTGGCTGGCTGGCTGGACGGCTGGCTGGCTGGCTGGACCCCCATGTAAACCTTGTAATCAAACTACAGGTCGCAATTCTAAAGATAATTTGATGAAATTTGGCACAGATCATTTTTTTGATAATGGGACCATGGCTATTGAATTTGGTCAAAATCGGTCCATTATTTATGGTACCTCCCATAGGTCCCACTTCCCGGAATTGCTATATTGGCCACAAATATCAATATTTTTTCATAAAATTTAAAACAAATACTGCTTAAGTCAACTAAAATCACTCTGCCAAATTTCGAGATAATCGGTCCACATTTGACCCTAGCTCTCATATAAGTCCAAATGACGGAAACAGGTTGAATATATAAGTTTTGAGAAAATGTTTGTATGATGGCAAAATTTAGGAAATATTTGTCTTTACACAGGAAAAATAACACCTTTGACCTTAGTGGTGAAGGGTATCGTATGGTCGGCTTGACCGACTATAGCGCTTTCTTACTTGTTTTGTTATATTTTTATGAAAATTAAAAAAAAAAAAATCATTCAGAGGCCCCTTCAATTAAATTTTAAACAAATTGTCACTTACGAAACCACAGGCTAAGCATGGGACCTATTTACACAAGGGTTAATTTGTATAAAAATGTAGTTGAAGAATTTACTTTTTAAAGAAATTGAATATTTTAAAATTTTTTCTTTTGACCCTGGTAATACAAATTCTAATATATCGTGAGCCTATATTCAATACCGACTATGAACCAAATAAAATATTTTAAAGGAGGGACAAAAAATTGTTTTACATCCAAAATACTTTAATAGAAGTCAATATTTCCTCTACGATATATTTAAGCCAATAACTACCTTAATAGATTTCTTCCCTTTGATTTTTATTACAAGAGATGTTCTTTTTTAAAAAAACAGTTTTCCAATAAAAAGTATTTAAAAACAAAATTACTTCATAGGCGGTATTGAATATAGGCTCACGATATATTTCTAATAATTTCACTTTTTCTTATAAAAAACCCTAATACATAACAATTCACTTGCTTTTTTTACAACATTATTGAAAAATTGGGGTTTTGTCGATAGCATTTAACCTTAAGTCGGAGGTACGGCTAAGCTAAGCTTCATGGTAATCTGCAGAGTGTTCTAACTAACACTCCGGAACTTTTTTATTCGAATTCGTTTAATGTGGAAACAAAAGAAAAGATAAATCTGAAAAATTCTATGTATTTCTGTTCAGATGATGTTCTTCGCTTTATATTGATATTTGTTAAGACACTATAATTCTTATTTATTCTGTCTCGCAAATTACATAGAATTAGGAATACTCCTCCTGATTATGATTGCCTTACCTACCATCAAAGTTCTTTGAGGAAAGTTTGTGCAGACCAACATTTTTTAGTGCTCATGTAAAACTTCTAGAAACCAAATTTTGTCATCATGGCTGTTATAATTTGTCATTTATTAGCAATTAGACTAGATTAGGTTATTCGGGAGCTATGGTCAAATGTTAACCGATTTTGCCCAATTTCAATACCAATCAATACCAATTTTCTCATAGATGAAGAATGTTTTTACTAAGTTTCAGTGAGTTAGCTCCTTTCGTTTAGGCGTTATCGTGATTTCAACAGACAGACAGACGGACAGACAGACGGACATCGCTCAATCGTCTTAGAATGTCATAAGGATTCAGAATATACAGTTGTGTTCAAAAAAATAGGAGTTACCATATCAAATTTTTATTAAATTGATTTCAGAATATATATCGTTTTTGATTTTTGAGCCAATATTAAGAAAATTAGATGGTGGGTATAAAAAGATGATAACGAACAAAATTTGCGTGTGCTTCCATATAGTAGTGCCAATATTGAAAGGCTATTTTCGACAGTAAATTTACTTAAAACTTCTAATAGGAATAAACTTTTTACTGATACTCTTCAAGGAATGCATGTATATTTTTGAAACAAAAAATTTAATATAAACGAAAATATTCTAACTTTTAAATTCTTAAAAAGCTTAAAAAATAAAAGTGGTAGATCTACCACTTTTTCAAAATGAATTTTGTGGAATCTACTACTTTTAAATATCGAATCTCCCACAAAGTAAAATCTTTGGTTGGCATCACTGTTATACATACTAACTAAGTCTCTCATGACAAAAAAATTTTTTTTATAAAAATATCCTAATTTTTATGTCATGTCGGCACGTTTTCGTGATAATGCCAGGAAATAGAGATCGCGCATTTTTATCTCAACAGTGACTTTCATTTTTTTGACACACTCTTATTGTATAATAATATTTATGACAAAATGATTGATTTTTGATAATAAAAATTATTGAAAGTCATAAGTAATAAGCAATTCTAATCCATATCAACAAATTTGGCATACGTCTATATTAAAGGTATTATCTAAGTCAATAATAAATATTATTAAGTTATAATAAAATTTATAATCGTAACAAAGTATAAAAATATCTATGTAGTATTAACGAATTTCACAACTTTCCGGAAAAAAATTATTAGGGGGCTGATTGTTAGCTTAGGCCGCTGAAAGGTGATTTAAGCGCAAGGGGTACAATGCCATTGTGTTTATACTAATTTTTAAATGAATCAATTTCTTAAAATTAGGAATCAAGTGCAATACACTTAGTGTAATCTTTCTGAAAAAAAATTAAATTTACCTTTACAAATATTTTATAATAAGATTTGAAATGTTTTTACTTTTTGAAATCGTCTTGTAAGTCCATAACATCTAGTTTGCAATTGTTGTTAAGCCAGCCAAGCGAAGTGTGATCTAAAGTAACATATAACTAAAGGGTTGTTGTTTGCTTTCAAGATTACTTTAACCAATGGTTTCAAAATGTCCTGAACCAATCTTCAAACTTCGTCGAGTTTTTGTTACTTCACAACTTTTTTTATCATGTTATCAATAAAAATAAAGACTAACTGTAATAAATTTGGTTGTGGGACAATATTAACCCAATTTTCTAAGACCAACCGATCTTACGATCAATCAAGACGATCTTAGTACTTGACATATAATCCATGTGAAATTGAATAGAACCAACTGGGATGGAATTCATGAATTGAATCGTGCTCAAATATTGATGATCTACTCAATTTGGTTTGGTCTGGATATATCTATTACAACTTGGCTTTTGATGTTATCGAAAATCTAGAAACTAGAACTAATTACTTACCCTGTATTGAAGCATTTAATGTCCTTAACTACCCAGCAAAACTTTTCATTACCAAATAATGAGTTAAACAGCTAAACTATTGAACACGAACTACTTACTCATTCACTGTTTAAGTCATTACATTAACATGGGGATGTCATTGGAGGCAAGTACTTACCAACTGCAGAAAAGTAATGGCTTGGGTAAGCAATTGGAAAACAACAACAACTTTTTTAGTTGTTGTTTTATTTAAAAAAACATATATTTTTTATATTTTTATTTTTTTAACGAAACACAATTTTTTTTTTATGACCCAATGGGGGCTCGAACCCAGACCCCTGCGACTGCTAGGCGGAGAGTCTTCCACTGAACTACTTCATATGTTGAAAACTTAGGAGCTTATAATTAATATATACAATTTTTATTTTTAGATCCAAAATCATGTGACAATAACTTTGTTTTTCCCTGCTTTTTTTGCTTTGTTGTAATTTTTGGAAAAATATTTCTATACGATTTTTTGTAAATGTTTAATGCATTTAATAAACAATAAAGAAGTTTTTTTTTAATTATTTTAAAACTTAAACAATTTAAATCTTTCTTTTTGTATAAGTTTTTATATAACACTGGCTCTTACTTACTTAAATGGCCTATAGATACAACCTATTTTCTTCGATCTTGTGCGAATATTCTTCAATTTTATAGGCCAAGTTGTGAGAAATTTTATTTATTTTTTTATCGTTCTTATTGGACAACTCGCGGTACGTGTTAGCTCACTACGTAACGTAGTTCTTTTGGTGATATCACTAGGAGGTCAGTGTCCACAGTTGAGATGAAGGATAACCAAGATAAGTCTGGGCTTACCAAGTTAAGAACCATTGCTTGGTATACAAAATCAAAATTGACTCATGATAGTATTTTTTCATTACCGTGAGTTAGTTTTCCAAAATTTTTTTTTACAGAAGGTAATATTTAAGTTTTTAAAGTTCAAAAATCATTTATAAATACATTTTTAATAAAAAAAAATTAAAAAAAAATTTTGGTCTTGGTGGGATTTGAACCCGGGCCATTCAGTTCAACTTACCATTTTAATTAAAAATAAGTACTTATGTAATAACTTATTAGTTCTTTGGAGGGTATGTTGTAGTCATTACAAGGTAACCAGTTACCATTTATTTGGATATAAATTTTTGCCCAGGTTCTGGAAATATAGCCAAAATAACTACATTAAAAAAATCATTTGAAAATTCCAGATAATTTCTCATAAATATCTTATAATACTTTATTTCAATATTATAAATATTTTCTCTTCTTTTTTGTAAATTAAATAATTTAACTTAGCAATACATTAACTATAGATTTTTGTAAATGTAAAAAAGTCACAACTTAAATATTCTAAAATCTCGGCTTGCAAAAACGATCTAGTGGAAGATCATGGCAATCAAGGCGGCTACAACTAGGGAGACAATAGAGATGCTTTGAATGCCGGCACTATTGTTACCATGTTGTTGCAAGAAACTCTTGATAGAACCCAAATGGGTTTTGGACCAGCCCAAATTAAATTCGACATTCTTGATGGCGCCCTCTAAAGAGCTACCAAATTTGGACTTGTTCTTGTCATTGAAGGTCTTAAGGTTTTGTAGTTGGTTTTCGGTGGTGAAGCGAGCAGCAATGTTGGAGACAACACTAGCAACATCGGAATAATCACCCATTCTAAAAGGAAAAATTAAATAATTAATGAATTTATTTTTATATTATACAAAAATCTAAAAACTTACGATTTGGCTAAGGCATCGAGATTTTGATCGACCAAATTGAAGACTGTTTCAACATTTTCATTATTTTCGGAATACAAACTAGACAAAGCACTGGACTTGTCCTGGCGACGAATTTCGTCAGAGATCACCATATCAAAGTATCTGCTTACCAATTTTTTATCCTTAACACAACCCAAAGAGTTCATGAGCAAAGTCTCTTCGGTGGCCACAGTTTCGGTCTTGTACTTATTGTAGAGTTTATTGAAGTCCTGTTCATTACCCTCACGCATGGCAGTACAATAGACCACAGAACGTATATCAACCGGTACTGGGTTGGCAATTAAATTCTTATTGAAATATTCCTTTGCCTTAGCAATACAATCATCATTGCCATATTTGCAGGACCATGCCAAAATCTTGGCACGATTGAAAATATCCAAACTAGTATCTCCCTTCTTGGCTTCAAAGCCCAATTGGTTGTAGGCCTTATTCGTAAGGAAACGTATATAACGGGCAAAGTCTTGAGTTTCATAGCCCAAACGTATGGTTATATAGTTGAAGCCATTAAAGGCCGAAGTCCAGGGCAAGTAATTGGTTTCGGTTTCCATATATTCGATAACATCAAAAGCCAATTTATAATCGATATCTCCAGCACGAGCAAAATTAAGCAAATCATCAACAATTTGAGCACGATTCAATTCGTGTATTCCATGCCAGTTGGGAGTATTCAATTTGGCATGGATTTTATGCCAAGTAGCAAGATCGTAATTGACACGATAATAACCGGTTTCCTGGATATTACCCATAATCCAAGAAACATCTTTGTTAACATTTAGGGTAGTGGGAGTATGTGTAAGGAAGAATTTAGGACTGGTATTTTTGAAATCCTTTTCAGCACTAGTGGTATAGGTAATGGGTACGGTATACATAAGATCGGGGTTGGCAAGATCAAAGTCTTTCAATAAGAAACGTCTTTGGCTAACAACTACCGTTGTCTCACTTGTACGATTAAAGGTTACAACGGGGTAACCCACCTGAGTGGTGAAACTGTTAAAGTAATTATCAGAATGTGCGGCAAAAGTATCGGGCCAGTATTTTTTCCAGGCAGCAAAGAGATCCGAGGGTACAGTGTTGGTGTACTCGCTAGGGTTGACAAATGAAAGAGAGGGAGAGAGCAGTTAGTTAGATTTCAATCCCTCATGAGAGTCGTGCTGATTAAGACAGTTTTTATACCCACCATCAAAAAGAATGGGGGGGGGGAGTATAATGAGATTGTCATTCCGTTTGTAATTCCCTTAATATAGGCTCAAAAACCAAAAACGATATATATTCTGAATCCTTATGAAATTCTAAGACGATTGAGCGATGTCGTCTGTCTGTCTGTCTATCTGTCTGTCTATCTGTCTGTCTGTCTGTCTGTCTGTCTGTCTGTCTGTCTGTCTGTCTGTCTATCTGTCTGTCTGTCTGTCTGTCTGTCTGTCTGTCTGTCTGTCTGTCCGTCTGCCTGTTTGTATGTCCGTTGAAATCACGATAACGCCTAAACGAAAGGAGCTAGCTTACTGAAACTTAGTAAAAACATTCTTTATCTATGAGAAAATTTTGATATTGGGCAAAATAGGTTTACATTTGACCATAGCTTCCGTAAAACCTCGCCTTTTCTAATCGCTTATTTGCTAATAAATAACAAACTATAATAGCTATGATGATAGAATTGTGTGCATAGAAGTTTTGCAAATCAAAATCGGTTCACATTTAGCTATAGCTCCCATACAAAATATTTATGAAACAGCCTAAATTTCACCTAAAATACACTTAAATGCCAATAAATCTTAAATATAGCAGATATAACCACTAAATTTAGCACAAGGAAGTCTTATGTGAATTTCAGCAAGTGTGCAAAATTTTGTCAAAATCGGCCACCATTTGACCATAGCATACAAAAAACTTACGGAAACACAAAAATACAAAAAGAAAAGGGGGTTTATGTCCGTCAGATAAGCTCCTTAACTACAAGAGCTACAGAAACAAAATTTTACAAATGTATTTTTGGTATGTTATAGAAGTTGTGTACTGAAAATGGGTGAAATCCCCCATATAACCCCGCCCCGGGAAACACATTAATGCTGATAAATTGAATACAATTGTAATAGCTATGACGACTAAATTTAGAATAGAGAAGTTTTATGCAACTATTGATCTGTATATCAAATTTTACAGGAATCGGTCCATATTTGACTATAGCTTTCATATAAAAAACACTCGTGGCAAAGGCCAGTTAAAAGCTATTAAATTAAAAACTATGACAGCTATGACCACTTAATTTTGCAAGAATAAGCTTTATATAAATACCAGACAGTGTGTAAAATGTTGTTACAATCGGTCAACATTTGGCTATAATTATATATCATCTCCTTTTTATATCTACAATCAAAAAGATTCGGAGGTACAAGCAGCATTTTAAGATTGCACCAATGTCCAAACGTTGGTGGGGTGTCGCAAGGCCATAAGACATAAAGCCATAATGGCTTTATGTCTTAATCCAAACGGACATAAATTATGATATGGCCTTAAGACTCATATCAATTTTAATGAAATGGGACATAAAGCCATTATGGCTATATGTCCCATTAGATGATTTAAAAAAATCCAAAATTTCTAGGCTTCAGGAATTACATCTTCAAACATTTTGTGAAAGAAAAAATCCTTAGCTATTATTGGAAAACATTTTTTTATTCTTCTGATGCACGCAGGAAAACTTTATTCAACGAAGCCACCTGCCGCGTCCTACTAGAGGAAAAAACCCCTAAGCGCGGCCGCAGGCCGCCACGCAGGAAAACTTTATTCAGCGAAGCCACCTGCCGCGTCCCACTGGAGGAAAAAACACAAAAGCGCGGCCGCAGGCCGCCACGCAGGAAAACTTTATTCAGCGAAGCCACCTGCCGCGTCTTACTGGAAGAAAAAACCCAAAAGCGCGGCCGCAGGCCGCCAAGCAAAAAAACTTTAGTATGGGAAGCCAGATTTTAATACTTAACTTTAGTGTCTCAGGAATTAAAAAGATAGATAAAATCCCTTTCTAATAATGAAAAATATGGCTTTATGTCTCATTTTCGAAAAAAAAAAATTATGGTGTTAAGTCCCACTATAATGAGACTTAATGCCATATGGCCTTATGTCCCAATGGGTTGGGACTTCACACCATATGGCTTTATGTCCTATGGCCTTGCGACACCCCACCCCAAACTTTATATACGGCAGATGCATTAGGAAAAATATATGGACCTGTCATATTACTACCAACATGTTTATCCATATTAAGTATTAAACTCAACGAAAAGTATTTAACAACTTATTAATTTAAGACCATACCCGGATACGGTAACGAATTTTCTTCAAAGTAAATACTAGGGAAACCACTCACATACGTTTAAATATTGAACTATAAAGCCATTGCAACCGAAGTTATTCCAAATATTTTACCAACAATAGCAACTAGCGTATCAACTTTTTCCCAAGTTGGTCCACGTTTTGAATTTACTGCACCCTCGTAGTTATATGAGATATGTTTCTAAATTTAACACAACTTGATGTTGGGTATATAAGATTCGGCACAGCCGAATATAACACTTTTACTTGGTCTCGACTTTCCTATTAAATTAAACATGATCATAAAGAGCTAATAAACTCTCAATTACGAGAGAGCCGTTAACGACAGTTTCGTACTAGATTAAAAGAAAACATAGTGATCATGTTTTTTTTAATCTAGTACGAAACTCATGAACCCTTCATCAGCCTTTATCAGAGCAGTTAGTAATATCCTAACCCCTCACGAGAGAAGTGCGGATAAAGTCAGTTTCTTACTAGACTTAAAAAAACATGATCTCGACATCTTCAATCCAGTGCGAGAAGAGTTAACAAACTCTTTATTACTTACGAAAATAGTGCCGATAACGACAGTTTCGGTATTATTCACCTGCCTTCTTCTTCATTTATTCACCAGAGAAGTGGTGATAAAGTCACTTCTTCTTCAAGCCAGAACGAGAAGAATGGAAAAACTCTTTATCATTCACGAGAATCGTGCCGATATTGACAGTTTAGTACTAGTTTAAAGAAAATATGATCACGACTTTTCTAAGCTAGTACCAGAAGAGTTAATAAACCTTCAGCCTTTATTAGAGCAGTACAGTCAGTTTCTTACTAGATTTTAGAATACATAATCACGACTTCTTTAATCCAGTACGAGGAAAGTTAACAAACTCTTTATCAATCACGTGAATCGTGCCGATAACGACTGTTTCGTACTAGATTAAAAAAACTTTACTAAGCTGGTACTAGAAGAGTTAATAAACCCTTTGCGTCTCAAGATAGTCGAGTTAGTAACATCTTGTTCTCTAGGGTTGATAACTATAGTTTTGTACTAGATTAAAGAAAACATAATCACGATTTCTTTAAGCTAGTACGAAAATGTCAAATGTGATTTGATGTAGTCTGAAATTTGGCTAAAGAAAACTCACTGTTTTTTCAAATATTCATTGAGGGACTTCTGGAAGTTCTCCTCGCCCAAAATATGTTTGGTCATACGTATAACAGAACCACCCTTGTTATAGGAAATGCTATTAAACATACGACCTGTATCAGCCTTGGTATTGGTATTTTCATCACTCATAGGATTGGTGGCATTTGTAGAATCCATACCCATAACAGTTTGGACATAGTTAACAACAAATTGCTTATCCATTTCAAAACCACTTTCGACCTGAAATTTATCGGATTAAATAAGATCCGCTTATAGATCTTTTGTATCTGAAAATATTTTAACCTACCATATGTGTACCAAAATATTGGAAATAGCTGGCAAAACCTTCATTCAACCAGGTATAACTCCACCAATCACAAGTCACCAAATCACCAAACCACAAATGGGCCTGTTCATGGGCCACAATACTGGCGATATATTGTTTAGAATTCAAGTTACTGTGTAGGTTATCGTAAAGCAGGGCGCGCTCTCTATAGGTAATGAGACCCCAGTTTTCCATGGCACCGGCCGAGAAATCGGGTATAGCAGCCATATGAAGTTTGTCATTACCCATGGAGTTGTAGGGTATACCCATATAATCCCCCAGAGCCTTGAGAATAAGTTTACCCACATCAAAACTGTACTCGGTTTGATCATAATATTCAGGTCGGGCCAAAACACCCAATTCACCATCATAACGATCATTGAATTCGGAAACCATAAAGGCCAAGATATAGGTAGACATTTTGGGGGTGGTGGCATAAACATCGGTAATGTATTCTCTATAAAAAGGAAAAGAAAGAATCGATATATTTAGAACAATTATTAGAATGGGAGCTATTAAGTAGTACTTACCCCTCAGGTTTGATTTCAATAAGACGTGTAGGACCTACAGTTCTCAAGCTGCGATGGCGTGTCAAGGAGAGATCATAGGTGGCCTTGAACTTGGGTTCATCGAAGGAGGGGAAGGCACGGCGGGCATCATGTCTTTGAAACTGGGTAGAGCCAAGCCATCTATAAATATAAGAAAGATATAGTAAGTTCTTAAATTATAATATTTTAAAGCTTTTTTCGACCAGAGAGGCTTTATTTCACGAATTCTTTCATAAATTTTGTTAGTCTAAATTTTTTTTAACAATTCTTTTTTTTTTTGCCATAAAGTAGGTTTTCTAGAGAATTTCTGTTAAAAAATTTCGATAATTTAATTTGCTAATAACACTGTGCTAGTTGAAAAACCGACAAAAGGGAGATCTAATGGGTAAAAATAATTCGAGTACACTGAATTCAATGGTGCTAACCGTTTTTTATGTAAGCTCTAGTTTTTGAGACATAGCGTTATAAAAAATGGAGAAGGTTAAATTAAATATAATTAAATTTTCTTTGTTTCTTAAATTTTTTTTTTACCTAACAATAAAAAAAAATATATTTTAAGCAAAAGAATTCAAATATGATGCACCGTTTTCAAAAACAAAATAAACAAACTCAAAAATACAACGCCATTTTATTCATGTTCCACATGTAGATGATATCCACATTTGAAAAACCTTTGAGAATGAGGTTTGATAATGATTTGAGAATAAAGGCATTTCTCAATTTGAGAATAAAGTCCCCTTTCTGTTGAGAACGCTATTATTCTCAAATCAGTATCAAACGTTTGACCTTTGAAAAGATATTTATTTTCAAATCATCCTCAATTTGAGAATAAACCTTTTTTCTTACTGGGTCTCGAAAATTATAAATTTAAAATTATCTTTCAGACATTAATTATTTTTTAATCCGGACAATCGTTTTGGGAATAAATTTTTTAGTTTGCCAAAAAAAAAATATTTTTGAAAATGGAAATTTTTGTAATTTTTCAAAAAAAAAAAAATATTTTTTCTTGGAAACAAATTAGTTTTTAAAACGATAATTAGTGTTCCTGAAAGATAATTTTGTTGTCGAATTTCGATAAATAATTCATGAAAATAAACGTTACGCGAATATTTATTGCACAACCTCCTCCATTTTTTTTTTTCTATAAAAATTTTGATGATATCAAAAAATTTTCTATAAAAATTTTGATGATATCAAAAAATTTCCTATAAAAATTTTGATGATATCAAAAAATTTTCTATAAAGATTTTGATGATATCAAAAAATTTTCTATAAAAATGTTGATGATATCAAAAAATTTTCTATTAAAATTTTGATGATATCAAAAAAATTTCTATTAAAATTTTGATGATATCTAAAAATTTCCAATAAAAATTTTGATGATATCAAAAAATTTTCTATAAAAATTTTGATGATATTAAAAAACTAACCTAAAAAAACCGTAAGCATTATTAAATTTAGGTCTCCCTTCTATCGGTAAAAAACGTTGTCAAAATCGAACACATTGTAATTATTTAATAGCTAATCAAAACTGGAACTACATAACGATTTTTTTAAAGTTTAAACTCATACCTAATAAAAAATTTGAGTTAAATTGAAAGTTACTTACTTGGTAATGTTTTGGGAAGTCTTATACTGACTGCGATAGAAGCCCTGCATATCATCATCCATACTACCAACATAAACATAATGCAAGATATAGGGTACATTAGCTTGTAACTCCTCACTCAAAGTGTAAACAACAATATCGGTCAAATTATGGGGTGTGGCCTTTGGCAAATTAGTTTTCACATTGGGATTATCTTTACGATAGTATTCACTGACACTGATATCGAGATTTCTGATATGTAATTGAATTTCTTTGGTTCTTGTCTCGGCTTGAATTTCAATGTAACATTCACCATCGAATTTAAAGGCCTTAGCGTGGTTTTCATCCAAATAGGGCTTGAGATGGATTTTATAATTGCTGGGCTTAACAGTTAAGGGCAGGCGATAGTTAAGATCAGCACGGGCTTCAGGTGTTTCGACTTCATCGACAAAGGGAGCGGCAGATGCTAAACATAAGCCTGCTACCAATAAGGTAGCCAATGATATAGGAGACATTCTGAAATTTGAATTTAATATTAATCCTTTTTAAATTTATAGTATTCGTTATTTTTTCTTTTAAAAATAATTTTATATATTTAATTTACTTCGCACACACCTTTTTTTCACTTATGCAAAATGCACTATATATAAATTGGCCAAAATATATGGCCCTACTGAAATCATGGTTACTTAAGTAGTTCTATTTATAAGAAAATGACTTTCAAAAAACGATATTTTAATCATATAAACGATTATCAACATTTTTTTGCGATAATATTTCGTGTGAGGTTTTATTGATCAACAGAAATTAAAATCCAAAACCGTATACAATTTTAGGAAATACTTATATACTGTTCATATTTTTTTTTTAGAAATTATCAGATGAATTTATTATTTTTGCTATTGTTTTATTTGAACCGATAAGATTTTAAACTGATTTGTGGCACTTACTTATTATTAGTATTATTACCAAGTATTAGTGTTTAAAGTTGGACATTTAAAAATGTTTTATTTACTATTTTATAAAAGTACTCGTAGTTGTTTTAAAATTTATAGATCCGCAATAAAATGACAAATCAAAATCATGTACCCACTCATATAACAGACACGACATTTCATGATATCGGTTACCAGTTCTTAGATTTTAATAAAATAGGGGGTCTTAAAGATCATAATAAAACTTGGTAATAGTCCTTCATATTACTACTTCTGCGAAAATTTCAACTACTTTTGGCTTTTTAAATATATACCCAGTAAGAAAAAAGGTTTATTCTCAAATTGATGATGATTTGAAAATAAATCTTTTTTCAAAGGTCAAACGTTTGATACTGATTTGAGAATAATAGCGTTCTCAACAAAAAGGGGACTTTATTCTCAAATTGAGAAATGCCTTAATTCTCAAATCATTATCAAACCTTATTCTCAAAGATTTTTCAATAGTGGATATCATCTACATGTGGAACATAAATAAAATGGCGTTGTGTTTTTGAGTTTGTTTATTTTGTTTTTGGAAACGGTGCATCATATTTGAATTCTTTTCCTTAAAATATAATTTTTTATTGTTAGGTAAAAAAGTTTTAAGAAACAAAGAAAATTTACTTATGCATATTATTTTTGAATTTTTTATCTTGAAATTTTTTAAGCAAAGTTTTATGGTCAAATATGAATCAATTTTAAAAAATCCAAAAGAAATAACAAATTTCTTTAAAATGCAATGTCATTCCATTAAAATATCTTAAACATTAATTTTATTTAACATAAATTATTTTTTTTTTAACGTTTGAAAAAAAATTGAAATAAGGTTTGATATCAGATTTATATAACATAATTTTTCAAATTATTCTCAAATCATCTTAGGGTTTGATAATGCTTTGAGAATAACCCTTATTCTCAATTTGAGAAACTATCATTTTTCAAACGTTTATTCTCAAATGAACCCTCATTTGAAAATGAATGTGGATCTCAAACATCTGTTCAGGTTTGAAAAAAACGTTTTATATCAAATGTAAAAGTCATCATATTTCAAACGTTTGACTCTGTTTTTACTGGGTATGTAGTAGGTCAAAATCGATTTTGTCATTATATGCGTGTAGGCCGTGAGCGGAAAAGGGTTTTATTATTAATTTGAGATTATAATTTGCTTACTTTTAAATTCCAACAATAAAAATAATAAATTTCGATTTCTTATCATAACCAGTATTTTCCGGAAATAATTGCGAAATTCTTTAATTTCTTATCTTTATCTTAAATGTTCGATTCTTACGATCGGATCAAATAAAAAAGCCCAGTTATTACAGTGTCAAACGTTTGAAATATGATGACTTTACATTTGATATCAAACGTTTTTTTCAAACTTTTTTCAAACCTGAACAGATATTTGAGATTCACATTCATTTTCAAATGAGGGTTCATTTTAGAATAAACGTTTGAGAAATGATAGTTTCTCAAATTGAGAATAAAGGTTATTCTCAAATCATTATCAAACCCCAAGATGATTTGAGAATAATTTCAAAAATGGTATTATATAAATTTGATATCAAAACTTATTTCAAATTTTTTTCAAACATTAAAAAAAAAATAATTTATGTTAAAAAAATAATGTTTAAGATATTTTAATGAAATGGCATTGTATTGCAAAGAAATTCGTGTTTTCTTTCGGATTTTTTAAAATTGATCCATATTTGACCGTAAAAATTTGACCTTAAAAATGTCAAGATTAAAAATTTAATAATATTCATATGCATAAGTAAATTTTCTTTATTTCTTAAAAAAATTTTTTACCTAACACTAAAAAAATTATATTTTAAGCAAAAGAATTGAAACGTGATGCACCGTTTTCAAAAACAAAATAAACTCAAAAATATCAAAAATATTACAACGCAATTTTATTTATGTTCCACATGTAGATGATGTCCACATTTGAAAAACCTTTGAGAATGAGGTTTGATAATGATTTGAGAATAAAGGCATTTCTCAATTTGAGAATAAAGTCCACTTTTTGTAGAAGACGCTATTATTCTCAAATCAGTATCAAACGTTTGATCTTTGAAAAAAGATTTATTTTCAAATCATCCTCAATTTGAGAATAAACCTTTTTTCTTACTGGGAGTAAATAAACATTAATCGTTTAATTAAGAAAACTACAAAACATTGCTCTTTTATCCACTATATACATATTTAGATTAGGTCTTCAAACTTTTAACAATTTTGGGAAACCATATCAAAATTGGCATTTAATGAAATAGGTCATAAAACCGAAAATGCACTTAAAGCAATAAAGATTTAAACGAAAAAAATCAATAACTTGTTTATGACAATTATAACTCAGGGGATGACCCCTATTTATGCAATACATTGTATTGTTACCAGGAAAATAGGCTATGGAAGGGGTATAGATAGGAGTAATGTTTATGGACATTTAATTTTAACTTCCCTAAATTGCAAATGGCAGGGAAAGCGAATTTTACGTGCGAAATGTACAGCTAAAGAACGAATTGTCTCTCTCTTCTGCTAACTGGCTAATCGACTACAAAGGAATGAGCTTTAATAGATAGACGTGTATTGCTTAATAAAAAACAAGTTTCGGGAATGAGTTCCCTGCTTTCATTAGAGTACATTCCAAAGTAGTAACGCTAGAACAGAGTGATTCTAGTAAATTTTCCCATGGTTATTTGAGGGTTAATTTCTAAAAAAAATATGTGTCAGTTAAGAACTAGAACCATTTTGAGCCCTTGGGTACGCAAGGGTTAATTTGTATATAAATGTTATTAAAGGCTTCTTTGAACTATTTGTTGAATTTTTATTCAACGGTACTAAAACTATGTAATTTTTAGTACCTTTTTTTTAAAAAAATTAATATTTTACAAATTTTACTTTTTACCCCGTGAATAATAGGGTTAATGACATCCGATTTCAACCAAAGTTCTCATATATATTTCTACCCATCGAAACAATAATAATTATAGTTCTGTTTATAAAAACTGCTAATATATAACAATTCACGTGCTTTTTTTATAACTTTGGTTAAAAATTGGATTTTTGTCTAAATCGTTTGACTTTAAGTCACAGGTACGGCTAGGCCTTTAAAAATATCGATTTAATTCTTCATTTGTGCTAATTTGCATAGTGTTTTACTAACACTCTGGACTTTTTTTTTACTTTTTTCCATTTGAAACAAGGGTTACTTTCCCCAAAAAACGAGCTGGATCCGATTCTATTTTTATACTCATTGAAGGTGTTTTAACTCCGGCTCCTTGCGGCAAATGCATTAGTTGGAGAAGTTTTTACATAGCCTGTACTGAATAACCAGTGGCCGTTTTTTTTATTTATTCTTTTTTCAAGTGGGTCTAGCCGGGCATGCTATGGCTGCCAAAATTTAAAGCACCACTTTATAATTTATTCGCAAATTTTTCGACCGCCTTAAGGTATTCCAAAAAAAAATTATAAGGATTGGTAGATCACTTTCGCATCGTTTGATATATATGTCACCAATATGCTCCATATAGGTATAATAACATACGACATGTATAAATGACGAAAACTTGAAGGTAAATTTTCGCAAATATGTATGAAAACTTTTAAAATACCGCGTAAACCGATTTTTTTGCCATTTAGCACCTAAAAGCAAAAGCCAACCAAAAAATCATTTCTTGCTAAAATTTTATGAAGATTTTAAAAATCGCTTAAAACTTTTAAACTTTTTTTTTTTGTGAATTTCGACTTATTTGTTTAAAGGTCTTATATGGAATTTAAATATGGTCCAAGTTCAACAAAATTTTGATACAGTGAATTTTGTATAATTATGTATAAGCACAATTGAATTTCATCAAAATATATTAAAATTTGTGGCAAAATTCTAAATTTTGGAAAAAAGACCTACCCGAAATTAATCACCGAATAATTTTTTTAACAAACTTTAAAATCAAAAATTTTCTCTAAAAAATTTTAATATATCGAAAATTTATTATAAAAAATTTAAATTTTTTTAAAAAAAAAAATAACATGACAATTTTTTTTTTTAAATTTTGTATCAAAAATTTTCTATATCAAATTTTAATATCGAAAGTTTCTACAAGAAATTTTATATCGAAAATTTTCTATAAAAAATTTTAATATCGTAAATTTTCTATAAGCAATTTTAACATCGAAAATTTTCCATAAAAAAATTTAACATCGAAAGTTTTCGATAAAATATTTTAATTTTGAACATTTTTTATAAGAAATTTTAATATCGAAAATTTTTTAAAAAAATTTGAATATCAAAAATTTCCTATAAAAATTTTAATATCAAAAATTTATTATAAAAAATTTCAATGTCAAAAATTTTCTTTAAAAAATTAATATGCCAAATTTTTTATAAAAGAATTTTATAATGAAAATTTTCTTTATAAAATTTAATATCGAAAACTTTCTATAAAAAATTTTAATATCGAAAACTTTTTAAAAAAATTTTAATATCAAAAATTTTAACATCGAAAATTTTCTATAGAAAATTTTAACATCGAAAATTTTCTCTAGAAAATTTTAACATCTAAAATTTTCTATAAAAAATTTTAACATCGAAAATTTTCTATAGAAATTTTAACATCGAAAATTTTCTCTAAAAAATTTTGAACATCGAATATTTTCCGCAAAAACATCGAAAATTTTCTATAAAAAAGTTTAAAAACGAAAACTTTCTATAAAATATTTATTATTGGTAATTTTTTATAAAAAATTTGAATATCGAAAATTTTTTCTAAAAAAATTTTAATATCGAAAATTTATTAAAAAAATTTCAATGACGAAAATTTTCTATATACAATTTTAAAAAATTATAAAAAATTCTAATATCGAAAATTTTCGATAAAAAATTTTAATATCAAAAATTTTCCATAGAAAATTCAATATCGAAAATTTTCTGTAAAAAATTTTAACATTGAAAAATTTCTATAAAAAATTTTAATATCGAAAATTTTTTATACAAAATTTTAATATCGAAAATTTATTATAAAAAATTTCAATGTCAAAAATTTTCTTTAAAAAAATTAATATCGCAAATTTTTATAAAAGAATTTTGTATCGAAATTTTTCTATAAAAAATTTGAATATCAAAAATTTTCTATAAAAAATTTTAACATCGGAAATTTTCCATAAAAAATTTTAACTTCGAAAATTTTCTATAATTTTCTGTAATTCTGTTGAAAATTTTTTAAATAAAAATTTTATATCGAAAATTTTCTATATAAAATTTTAATATCGAAAATTTTCTATATAAAATTTTTATATCGAAAATTTCTACAAAAAATTTTAATATCGAAAATTTCTACAAAAAATTTTAATATCGAAAATTTCTACAAAAAATTTTAATACGAAAATTTTCTATAAAAAAGTTTAACATCGAAAATTTTCTATAAAAAAATTTTTCTATGAAAAATTTTAATATTGAAAATTTTTTATATTTTTTTTTCAATATATAAAATTTTGTATAAAAATTTCAATGTCGAAAATTTTCTTTAAAAAACTTTAATTTGCAAATTTTTATAAATGAATTTTATATCGAAAATTTTGTATAAAAAATCTTAATATCGAAAATTTTATATAAAAATAATAACATCGAAAATTTAATATAAAAGATTTTAACGGACATTTTCTATAAAAAATTTTAACATCGAAAATTTTCCATAAAAAATTTTAACATCGAAAATTTTCAATAAAAAAGTTTAACATCGATAATTTTCTATAAAATATTTTAGTATTGAAAATTTTTTATAAAAAAATTTCATATCAAAAATATTCTACTAAAAGATTGAATAAAGAAAGTTTTCTATTGGAAATTTTAATTTCAAAAGAAGAACTCAAAAATTGCATTGCATATTAATCGAAATCGGAGATGGTGTGATTCAGTACGTGTTAGAAAATTCTTTGATTTAACTTATACATATATCAAAATATTCTACCTTTAGGAGGTATAAGACTCCTAGCGTTGGTTCAGTTTAAAGATAATCGAATTTTGGATTATTCTTGTTAAGTTCAGTTGTGTTTATGTAAATACATAATGTAATTTGCTACTAAAAAAGGATTATATTTCAACAACTGGAGCTTATTCGATTCATGACCACCTCAAAAGTTTGAGTCAACGCAAAAGGTACGCTTTTTGTACCGTAGTTTTCTCTTAACAGGCTAATTATGGTTCAATCCGATTCGGCTTGCATGCAACAATTTTTAATTTTTGTCCATTTGTTTCGGAAGTAAAGCAAAAATTTTATCAAAATTTATATTTTGAATAATTTCAAATTCATGTTTTTGTCATTTTTTATGATTTCTAATTGTACGTCACTTTTTGACAACAAATTTTTTATGATCGTGAAATGCTATCGCACAGATTAGATTAGAAACAAGATAGTAAAATTCTTCAAAAAAAGCAATAAATTTACAATATCCGATTAAACAAGAAATTGTGCCAATAATTTATGACCAATTTGGAGGACCCAATTGATAAAAAAGTTATTATGTAAACTTTTAAAGAAGTGAGAAATAAGTGACTTAAAATCATTTTGTTTTTTTTTTGTTTGTGATGGAAATCGATAGTTTTCAAAGCGATGGATTTTTGATATATTTTTGGGATCATTTTCCGTTATTTCCCCATACAATAAAAATTTGGACTTTGTATTTTTCTTACAAATTTCTTTCAACTTGAGTAACTCTAGTGTTCTCGGGGACTTACCCTTAATAGAAGGGTAGAATAAGGTGATAAAAAATATATTTATATACAAAATAAAATTTATTTAAATTTGTTGTTAACCTAAATAATTCATTAGACAAACTAAATTTTTAAAAAAATATAAATGAATATATTTGTATATACTTTAAGCAGAAAGAAAACTATTTAATGGAAGATCATGGTGATCAAGGCTACTAGAACTAAGGATAGAACAGAGACACTGTTAATAACAGCACTGTTAGTTCTATATTTCTGCAAGATGGTTTTGACGGCACCCAAATGAGTCTTGGACCAGCCCAAATTAAATTCGACTGTCTTGATAGAGCGTTCTAAAGACTTGCCGAATTTATCTTTGTTGTTATCATTAAAGAACTTAAGCTTTTTTAATTGGTCTTGGGTGGTAAAACGAGCAGCAATGTTGGAGATAACAGCAGAAACATCGGAATAGTCACCCATGCTGGAAAGAAAAATTTTTATAGTCCAATTTTATCTTCTTAGTTTTGAAAATTAATAACTTACGATTTAGCTAAAGCCTCAAAGTTTTCAACGACCAAATCAAAAACAGGTTCAACATTTTCATTATTTTCTGAATACAAACTTGATAAGGCCCCGGATTTGTCTTGACGACGTACCTCATCGGACACTACCATGTTAAAGAATCTGTTAACTAATTTTCTATCCTTGACACAGCCCAAAGAGTTTAGAAGCAAAGTTTCTTCGGTGGCCACGGTACCGGTTTTGAATTTGTTGTAGAGTTTATTGAAATCTTGTTCATTGCCCTCACGCATGACGGTACAGTAGACAGCGGAACGAATGTCGACGGGTACCGGCTCGGCTATTAAGTTTTTGTTAAAATATTCCTTGGCTTTGCTAATGCAATCAGCATTACCAAATTTGCAGGACCAAGACAGAATCTTGCCACGATTATAAATATCAAGTGAAGTATCATATTTCTTGGCCTCGAAGCCCAACATAGTATAGGCCTTGTTGGTGATATATTGAATATATTGAGCAAAATCTTGAGTATCAGTACCCATACGTATGGCCAGATAGTTGAAGCCATTAAAAGCAGCCGTCCAGGGCAAATAATTAGTTTCAGTTTCCAGATAACCCAGAACAAAGAAGGCCAAATCATAATTAATTTCACCAGAACGAGCCAAATTTAAAAGATCATCCACAATTTGAGCACGATTTACCTCATGAATGTCATCCCATTTTTCAAGAAATAAGTGATGATGAATTTTGTTCCAAGTCTCTTGGTCATAATTGACGCGATAGTAACCAGTTTCTTGGATATTACCAATTATCCAAGAAACATTCTTCTCGAGTCCAAAGGCAGTGGGAGTTGTGCCAAGAAAGAATCTGGGAAAGACATTATAAAAATTCCTTTCTTTGCTGGTGGTATAGGTAATGGGCACGGTATATATAAGTCCGGTATTGGCGGTATCAAAATCTTTTAACAAGAAACGTTTTTGACTAACTAGAACAGTTGTTTCATTGGTGCGATTAAATGTGACCACAGGATAACCGACTTGAGTGGTAAAGTCTTTAAAGTAAATATCAGCGTAATCTTCGTATATTGCGGGCCAGTATTTTTTCCAAACCGTAAATAGGTCCGAGGGTATGGTATTGGTGTATTTACTTAAGAAAATAATAATTAAAAATTTTAGAGTTATGCTTTTAATCAGGGACCGAAAATAACTGTTATTTTTGAATTTTTGATTAAAAAAAGCAACCTCAAGGAAATGTCGGAGAATAAAACCATGTATACCATTTTAATAGTCTTAGACCATATTTTCATAAAATGGGATGCTTTTTAAAAATCTGCTTTTTATTTTTTAGAAAAAAAAAATAACAGTTATTTTTTGATTTTTATTTTTTTGAGCAAAAATAAAAGTTATTTTTCATTTTTATTTTTTCGAGCAAAAACAACAGTTATTTTTGACTTTTATTATTTCGAGCATGAGTTATGAGTTATTTGTTGACTTTTATTTTTTCGAGCAGAAATAAAAGTCATTTTTGTGTTTTCAACCCCAGTTATGATTGCAAAACTCAGCTCTATTAATTTTTGCTTTTTACTTTTTAGAAAAAAAAAAATAAATAACAGTTATTTTTTGATTTTTATTTTTTTGAGCAAAAATAAAAGTTATTTTTAACTTTTATTTTTTTGAGCAAAAAAAAACAGTTATTTTTCACTTTTATTATTTCGAGTATGAATAAAAGTTATTTTTTGACTCTTATTTTTTAGAGCAGAAATAAAAGTAATTTTTGTGTTTTCAACCCCAATTAAGATTGCAAAACTCAGCTCTACTCGTATTAATTTTTGAGAATATACAAATTATTTTCACTGAAAAATTATCTTAGTTTGAAACATGTTTTTAATGAATTTATCATGAATTTAAAGAAAAATAACTTTTATTTCTCCCCGAACAAATAAAAGTCAAAAAATAACTTTTATTACTGCTCGAAAAAATAAAAGTAAAAAAATAACTTCTATTCATGCTCGAAAAAATGAAAATCAAAAATAACTGTTATTTTTTATCGAAAACGTAGAAGTCAAAAAATAACTTTAATTTCTGCGCGAAAAAATAAAAGTAAAAAAATAACTTCTATTCATGCTCGCAAAAATGAAAATCAAAAATAACTGTTATTTTTTTATCGAAAACATAGAAGTCAAAAATATCTTTTATTTCTGCTCGAAAAAATAAAAGTAAAAAAATAACTTTTATTTTCTGACATTTACGATAAAAGTTATAACAGTTACGGTCCCTGCTTTAATTGGTATACTTTTTAGTCAAACTCACTAAGTATTAAGATATTCAGTTAAAGACTTTTGGAAGTTCAGCTCACCCAAAATGGATTTAGTCATGCGTACAAAAGTGGCTCCTTTGTTATAGGAAATACTATTGAACATACGATCTGCATCCGAAGGAGTATGGGTGTCTTCATCACTCATGGGATTTGTAGCATTCGTAGAATCCATTTCCATGACTTTATGAATTTGTTCAACAGTAAATTGTTGATCCAATTTAAAACGAGGTTCAACCTAAAATTCGACATAATTTTCCTTAAATTAAAGCCTTTTTAAAAAATTTACTAACTCACCATATGAGTACCGAAATACTGAAAATAACGGGCAAAACCTTCATTTAACCAGGTATAACTCCACCAATCACAGGTAACCAAATCACCAAACCACATATGAGCCTGCTCATGAGCCACTACACTGGCAATATATTGCTGAGAATTCAAAGTACTATGCTCCTTGTCAAAAAGTAAAGCCTTTTCTCGGTATGTCAAGAGACCCCAGTTTTCCATGGCCCCAGCAGCAAAATCGGGTATAGCTGCCATATGCATTTTGTCATTACCCATTTTATAATAATCAATATCAAAATATAAGCTCAAACTCTTTAGAATTTTCTTGCCCACATCGAAGCTGTACTCGGTTTGGTCATAGTATTCGGGTCTAGCCAAAACACCAAATTCACCATCATAACGTTCACTAAATTCCGAGACCATGAAGGCCAAAATATAGCTAGACATTTTAGGAGTGGTGGCATAAACATCGGTTATATAATCTCTAAGATTTTGAAAGAATATTTTACAAATTGAACTAGAATTACAATATATATCATTAAAGTCTCACCCCTCGGGTTTAATGGAAATAAGACGTGTAGGTCCAGTAGTTCTTAAGCTGCGATGACGAGTCAACGACAGATCAAACGTGGCCTTAAATTTAGGTTCATCAAATGAAGGGAAAGCACGGCGGGCATTATGACTTTCAAACTGAGTGGAACCAAGCCATCTAAAATTAAGACACAATTTATAAAAGATTAACTCAAAACCTTCCTCAATAAAACACATACATACTTGGTAACATTTTGAGGGGTTTTATACTGACTCCGATAGAAGCCCTCCATGTCATCATCCATGCTACCCATATAGACAAAATGCAAGATATAAGGCATATTAGCTTGTAGCTCCTCCTTCAAGTTATAAACCACAATATCGGTCAAATTGTGAGGCGAGACATTTGGCAGCTGAATTCTCGTATTGGCCAAATCCTTTCTGAAGTATTCACTTACACTGATTTCCAAATTTTTCATATGCAATTGAATTTCCTTGATCTTTTCAGCTGCTTGAATTTCAATATAACACTCACCATCAAATTTAAAAGCCTTAGGATGGCTTTCATTCAAATAGGGCTGGAGATGAATTCTATAATTGATGGGCTTAATGTTTAAGGGTAAACGATAATTGACATCTGTTGCAAAGGTCTCGGGTGTTTGCACGGTATCGGGAAAAGGAGCAGCATATGCCAAGCATAAGCAGGCTACCAATATGGTAGCTGGTGAAATAGAAGACATTCTGAAAAGATCGCAATTATTTTTAAATTTGTTGTTCTTTTTCATTTTATTGGAATTTCGTTTCAATATACCTCACGTTTTTCACTTTTCGATATGAACAAAATTTGTGGGTTTACTTTATGTCTAGTCTCTTTTAAATGACTATTTAAAATAAAATATCTCTTGAACTAATTTTAAGTTGATACCTATATTATGTTTTTAACCATAAAATATTATCTGAAGATTGTTAATATTTCAGATAAGACCTCTTTAACTGATTTCTGCTAATGTTAAGCTAACTCTAGTTAGTATTAGTGGTAAATGTTGATCTAGACTAAGATACAGACAAGCAGAGGCTACATATATTTTATATTCAATACCGACTATGCAATAAATAGTATATTTTTAAGGAGAGACTGAAAACTGTTTAATATCAAAAATATTTAAATAGATGTTAATACAATATATTTAAGCCAAAGTTCTAAAATATGTTCCTTCTTTCTGATTTTTATTAAATGAGATCTAACTATTATATAAACAGTGATTTAAAAAAAAATTGGTTCATAGACGGTATTGAATATAGGCTCTCTATATTCCAAATTATGTTCTAAAATCTAAAATATCAAATTATGTTGATATTGAAAGTCCCATTTCAGTGCCTACTACCGTAATACCCAACATATTTTTTTTTAAATTACACTTGTCAATAGCCAAAAGTTAAGTTAAAATACTTTTTTTTTTATATATTATGGTTCCGTAAATAAACTCCCGATTTTTCAACATTTTTTTTTTATTTATGGATTTTGGAAAAAGTTGTCCTAGTTATCATCTTCTACATATACGTATATATATAAAAAATCAATGCCACTTTTCGTTGTGAAGTTTTGATCGAGCGGTTCTTCACTTATTACATTTTTATACCCTTCACCACCATAGGTGGAAAGGGTATTATAAGTTTGTGCTGATGTTTGTAACGCATAGAAATATTTGTCTTAGACCCACCTTTTAGTATACCAATAGACTAAGAATCACTTTCTGAGTCGATTTAGCGATGTCCGTCCGTCCGTCCGTCTGGCTGGACGGCTGGACCCCATGTAAACCTTGTAATCAAACTACAGGTCGCAATTCTAAAGATAGTTTGATGAAATTTGGCACAGATAATTTTTTTAATAATGGGACCATGGCTATCGAAATTGGTCAAAATCGGTCCATTATTTATGGTACCTCCCATAGGTCCCACTTCCCGGAATTGCTATATAGGCCACAAATATCAATATTTTTTCATGAAATTTAAAACAGATACTGCTTATGTAAACTTAAATCACTGTACCAAATTTCGAGATAATCGGTCCACATTTGACCATAGCTCCCATACAAACTCTTCTTCAAAAACGCACTAAATGAGACAAAAAATCACTAAAACGCTCGTAAATCTAAAGATAATGAAAATTTTGAGTTTATTTTTTGCATACATAATTTTTGTAACTACTGTAATCAATTTGCCAAATTTCGAGATAATCGGTCCACATTTGACCCCAGCTCTCATATAAGTCCAAATGACGGAAGCAGGTTGAATATATACGTTTTGAGAAAATGTTTCTATAATGGCAAAATTTAGCAAATATTTGTCTTTATACAGGAAAAATAACACCTTTGACCTTAGTGGTGAAGGGTATCGTATGGTCGGCTTGACCGACTATAGCGCTTTCTTACTTGTTTGTAACAAATTAGTGTTTTTTTTTGAGTTTACAAAATCCATGGAAATTTTTTATATTTACATACTCGTACATATTGTATAATATTATTTCCATATATTGTATAAACTTTATAAAATTTCTTCTTTTATATATATAAAAATTTGATCATGTTATGATCTTTAGCAAAGTTGTTACGCATGAGCCGACGAAATATTACTAAGTTTGTATAACCAAGTTCCGACAGATGGCGCCACTGAAAATTGATTAAGGTTAATTAAATCGTAAACTGTGCATTTGATCACGCATAGTTTACGGGAAAAGTTCTTGCGCATGAGCCGACAAAGCTTTCTAAGTTAGTATGACTAATTTCCTGCAGGCGGCGCCACTGAAGATTACTTAAATTGAATTTAATCGTAAACTATTAATTTGATCTTGCTACGATATTTAGCAAAGTTATTTTAAATGAGCCGACGAGGGTTTGTAAGTTGGTATGACCAATTTCCGACAGGTGGCGCCACAGAAAATTAATGAAAATGAATTAAAGCATAAACTTAGTACTAGATTATTGAAATTATGTTGATGTTTTCTTTAATCTAGTACTAACTGCATAGTCGAAGTCGTATATACGATAACTGTAATAAGCGTGATTACCTTTAGCAATCTTGTTGCGCAGCAACGCGCGCTTGGTACAGTTATTATTACCATATATTGAAGACGACTTTTCCAATATTACCAAAATACATAGGTTTTTTGTGTGTTCAACGTTTTTAGTGTTATTTATATCGCAATAAAACAAAACAAATTTATTTGATCATACTTGTCATACAAGAACTTCTGACAAAAGAAACAACTTTTCTAGGCAAAACTTTTTCTAAACGTTAACTTTTCTACAGAAAAACTTTTTATCATCGTCAACTTTTGTATACAAAAATATACCCTCATCGCCAACTTTTACAAAAAAGGCTTGCCCTCAACGCCAACTTTTCTATAGAATTACTTTCCCTTATTGCCAACTTTTCTATTGTTGGATTTTGTCTTCAACTTTTCTATAGAAAAGCTTTTCCTCAACGTCAACTTTTTTATGGAAAAGCTTTCTCTCATCGTTTCTATGGAACAGATTTTCCTTATCGTTAACCTGGGTGCCAGAAATTTTTCGTGAAAAATCGTCAGTTAATTTTCAGAAATCGGCAAAAAATCGGAATTGTCGAAAAATATATTAATAAAATGTTCATTGAAAATATTTCTATAATGTTCATTGAAAATATTTCTATAGCCCAAACTTTTATAGAAAATATTTCTATAGAACAAATTTTATATTGAAAATTTTTCTAAAAGAAAAAAAATTATATAATAAGTTCGTCTAACTGAATCGATCATATGGTCATAGGTGAAATTGAAATGGGTGTTAACATAATTCTCGTTTTCCATTTCGCTTAAGAATTCAGTTAAATAGATGATCTTAACTACTGGCATCTAACAGTTGGTGACACAGTGTGCTGATGAAGTCCGTAGCGGGACAGAAAATGCTACTACTAAGTGTCACATAGTTTTTTTCAGAATTCCTAAAATTTATTCATCTAATTTAAAAATCATAAATTAAAAAAAAAAATAATTTATGACATGAACCTAAGCCTGACTGGAATTCAAGACCATCAACATAAATTCTGGTTCAACTAAAATTAATTTCTTTCAGAAAAAAATTGTATTGAAAATTTCTCTATACAAAATATTGTATATTGAAAATCTTTCTATACACAAAAATTTATATTAAAAATTCTTCTATACAAAAAATTTTATATTGAAAATTTTTGGAAAATGTTTCTATACAAAAAAATTTTATGAAGAAAATTTTTCAATACAAAAAATGTTATATGTATATACAATTTTTCTATTGAGAAAATTGCATATAAAAAAATCTTCTTTACAAAAAATTTATATAGGGAAATTTTCGATAGAAAAATTTTAAATGTAAAATTTCAATACAGAAAAAAATGTAAACATAAAATTTTTCTTTAGACAAAAAAAAATAATATTGAAATTTTTTCGGCGGAAACAATTTTAACTAGAAAATTTTGAAGTTAAGTTGGTTTTCGATATTATCTTAAAAATCGCCAATTTTCTAGCCAAAATCTGCATATCGGCACTTAACTATTTTTTAGGTCAAAAATCGCCAAAATGCCGATAAATCGGCAAATCTGTCAGGCCTGTCGTTAACTGTTCTACAAAAAAGCTTTCGCTGATCATAAACTTTTTCAAAGAAAAGCTTTCTTTCTAATAGGGAACTTTTCTTTGAAACAATTTTCTTAATCGTCATCTTTTCTATAGAAAAACTTACTCTTATCGTTAACTTTAATTCATCGTCAACTTTTCTATAAAAAAAACCTTTTCCTCATCGTCAACTTTTCTATAAAAAAGTTTTCCCTCATCGTTTAATTTTCTAGATAAAAGATTTCCCTCAAGTTTTGGGTATACCTGACACTATGTTTCTTTTTTGACACTAAGTAAAAATTCGGACCATTCAAGTTCAAGTTTCTTATTTGGGAGAAGATTCGAGAAATTTAAGTTTCGGCATTTCGAGATAAAATTATATACTGATATTACCCAAATAAAGCGGTTCGCCTTTCACACAAAAAAAAGTTTTGTCAGTCACCCCCTAGGATTAAAGATAATGTTAAAACAATTCTAACTTTTTTTTTACCACGCCTACAAATACCGCCCTTTTAGTATTTTGTTCACTGTGTCGCCATTTAAAGTCCGATCATAACATTTTATTAGTCGGTGTTCTCGGCTCTGTAAGAGCTACATTTCTCTCTTTGATTATTTTTTACTACCACGTCAATTTATAGTCATAACTTTTAAAAACAAAATTTGTACACGATTCGATTAGGGTTTTTAAAAATGTATGTCTAGAAATTGACGTGGTAGAAAAAACTATCAAAGAGAGAAATGTAGCCCTTACAGAGCCGTAAACATCGATATAAATCGATCGATGATCGATGATAAAATGGGCGGTATATGTCGGCGTGGTAAAAAATTAAAAAATTTTAATCCTAGGGAGTGACTGACTCAACTTTTCTTTCAAACCACTCTATTAACCAAGCTAACATTAAAGCTTAATTACTGTTATCAATATCGTAACATTATTTTTACGCTACAGTATCAGTATTTTTAGTAATGACGAAAGCGGTTGAGGGGAGAGTAACGATTGCCCTCTCGGTTTCCATTACTGCTATAGACAATTAAATAAAATAATAATAAAACATTAGATTTAAATTTGATTTTTCTTAATTATATTGTATTTTTTTAAATTACTATAATATTTCGGTAAATTTTTTAATTAACTATAATATTTACATTAGATAACAAAACAATACCTCTACTTTCGGTACTCATAAACAAAAAAATCAATGAAAATATTTTTACACAGACTTTAAGAAATGACTCAAGGCTATTTAGTGGAAGATCATGGCAATCAAGGCCACAAGAACTAAGGATAGAACAGAGACACTGTTAATAACAGCACTGTTAGTTCTATATTTCAGCAAGTTGGACTTGACGGAACCCAAATGGGTCTTGGACCAGCCCAAATTAAATTCACAAGTCTTGATGGCACCTTCCAAAGAGTTGCCAAATTTATCTTTGTTTTTGGTATTGAAATCCTGTAATTTTTTCAATTGAGCTTCGGTAGTGAAACGAGCAGCAATGTTGGAGATAACGCTAGCCACATCGGAATAGTCACCCATGCTGGAAAAAGGAAAAGTAATGTAATCAAATATTATATATTTGTTTTTTAATAAAAACTTACGATTTAGCTAAAGCTTCAAAGTTTTGTACGACCAAATTGAAGACGGGATCAACATTTTCATTATTTTCCGAGTACAAGCTAGACAAAGCACTGGATTTATCTTGACGACGTACCTCATCTGAGACCACCATATTGAAGTATCTGGTAACCAATTTGCTATCCTTAACACAACCCAAAGAGCTCAAAAGTAAGGTTTGTTCGGTGGCCACGGTACCGGTCTTGAATTTGTTGTAGAGTTTATTGAAGTCCTGTTCATTACCCTCACGCATGACGGTACAGTAGACAGCAGCACGAATATCGACGGGCACAGGTTCGGATATCAAATTTTTATTAAAATATTCCTTAGATTTGCTAATACAATCGGCATTGCCATATTTGCATGACCAAGACAAAATCTTGCCACGATTGTAGATATCCAAGGTATTGTCAGTTTTGTATACTTCAAAGCCTAATTTGTTGTAGGCCCTATTGGTGATAGTCCTAATATATTGAGCAAAATCTTGTGTCTCAGTACCCAAACGTGTGGCAAGATAGCTGAGGCCATTAAAAGCAGCAGTCCAGGGCAAATAGTTAGTTTCAGTTTCCAGATATCCGAGAACATCAAAGGCCAAATTGTAATGAATTTCACCAGAACGGGCCAAATTTAGCAAATCATCAACCATTTGAGCACGATTCATTTCATGAATATTATCCCATTGTTGGGTTAATAATTTACTATGAAGTTTGTGCCATGTGGCAACATCATAGTTGACTCGATAGTAACCAGTCTGTTGAATGTTGGCAGCTATCCATGTAGCAGCTTTGTTAACAGTAATGGCAATGGGGAATTCGTTAAGGAATACTTTGGGAGTAGTATCTTCGAAATCCTTTTCAGAGCTGGTGGTATAGGTAAGGGGAACAGTGTAGGTAAGACCTGGATTGGCAGTATCGAAATCCTTTAACAAGAAACGTTTTTGACTAACTTCTACTGTAGTTTCATTGGTACGATTGAAGGTGATGACAGGATAACCGACTTGAGTGGTGAAGCTGGAGAAATAACTTTCAGCATAGCTTTCAAATTTACTGGGCCAGTGTCTTTTCCAAACAGTAAAGAGGTTTGAGGGTACGGTATTGGTGTATTTGCTAAGGTAAGAGAATGTTTAATATAATTCTTATCTTTTGTATATAGAACATTTAAAAAACTTACTTAGCAGTCAAATATTCATTTAAGGATTTTTGGAAGTTTTCTTCACCCAAAATGTATTTGGTCATGCGAATAAAAGTGGCACCTTTATTATAGGAAATACTGTTAAACATGCGCCCAGTTTCGGCTGGAGTATTGGTATCTTCATCAGACATGGGATTTGTAGCATTGGTGGAGTCCATAGCCATGACAGATTGAATTTGATCTACTGGAAATTGTTGATCCAATTTGAAGTAATCTTCAACCTAAAATGTTCAATAAATAAAGAAAACAATAAAATTAACTAAGAAAGCTTTAAAGTTGGTCAAGGACGATTTAACCCTACAAAAATCAAAAATTTACCTATCTCAGAAAAATGTTGTCATATAAACAATTCCTGGAAACACATTGGGCAAATACTGCCTATATGGTATATACCAATTGGGTTACCTTCTTCGGGAAAGGGATAATAGAGAGGTGAAAGGTGAAGAGTGATGGAAGATAAAGCTTAATATTATTCAACACTGCAATTCTACGTCGTGACTATTTTTAGAATAGTGAAATTGTGGCATCTGTTATTAGTTTCACGAATTTTTTACGCTTT
The DNA here is from genome assembly GCA_933228675.1 of Stomorhina lunata. Classification (NCBI taxonomy): domain Eukaryota; kingdom Metazoa; phylum Arthropoda; class Insecta; order Diptera; family Rhiniidae; genus Stomorhina; species Stomorhina lunata. The sequence continues at coordinate 176,236,937 of OW121740.1, forward strand.
TTGTTCTACAGTAAATTTTATTATTTTTACGTCGACAGCGTGTTTCTTCTGTAAAGCTTTCCGCCGAACGAGGTTGATGTGATAATTAATAGTTTTAATATATAAATATAGATATAAAGTAATATTACAGAAATGGGGATCGAACTCGGGCAGAATTTGATATTTTATACTTAGTAGTCCTCTTAACCAACAAAGCTACAGAACCCAGAATTTTATTTAACCCCTTAAGGAGAAATGACGAATATCGCCCGCAAACATTTTCTGTGCCAAATTCGAAATTGACGGGTTATGCCCGCCGCATATTTAAATGTTTCAAAAGCAGTAGTAGTAAATTAAAATGTTTCTTCGAAATGAAATCGTGCCGCAAGGGGTTAAATAAAGACAATTTTTTGGCTGTTTGGAAACAAAATATCAACAAGAAGGATTATTATGTCTATGCCAATTTATAATAAAAATAAGGAAGAAAGTGCTATAGTCGGTCAAACCCGACCATAGGATACCCTTCACCACTAAGGTTCAAGGTGTTCTTTCTCCGCTATAATGAGAAATATTTGCTAAATTTTTCCATTATACAAACATATCAAAACTTATATATTTAAGATATTTCCGTCATTTGGACTTATATGAGAGCTAGGGTCAAATGTGGACCGATTATCTCGAAATTTGTCAAGTTGTCACAAAAATTATTTATGCACGTATGCAGATTTAAAAGTGTTTTAGTGATTTCTCATTTAGTGTGTTTTGACAGAAGAGTTTATATAGGAGCTATGGTCAAATGTGGACCGATTTCTAAGAAATTTGGTACAGTGATTTAAGTTAACATAAGCAGTATTTGTTTTAAATTTCATGAAAAAATGTTGATATATGTGGCCTATATATCAATTCCGGAAAATGGGACCTATGGGAGGTACCATAAATATTTTACCGATTTTCACAAATTTGACAATAGCCATGGTCCCACTATCAAAAAAATGATCTGTGCCAAATTTCATCAAATTGTCTTCGGAATTGCGACCTGTACTTTGATAACATGGTTTACATGGGGTTCCAGCCAGACGGACTGACATCGCTAAATCGACTCAGAAAGTGATTCTAAGCCTATTGGTATACTAAGGTATAAGGCAAATATTTCTTTGCGTTACATACATCAGCACAAACTTATAATACCCTTTCCACCTATGGTGGTGAAGAGAAGTAACACTCAAGTTAATACTGCATATACAATTTTAGATAATGAATTAGGTTCCCATATTGGGAATCAATAATAGCAAAGAAGTAAAAGGTAGTGAATATGGGAGATAAAGCTTAATAGCAATCTTGTCATCTTTTATTAGATTGAGGTATTATGTAAGCTTTTGTTCTACAGCCAATTTTATTATTTTTACATCGACGGCGTGTTAATGCTTACCGCCGATAGTGGGTGCTATTATAATAAAATAATGCTAATAGAAATTAGAAAAAACAGAAATTAATGTTGTCGTCACTGGGGATCGAACCCAGGCAGAATTTGAAATTTTATGCTTATTAGTCGATGTGCCAACAAAGCCACATTTTAGAATTCTTCCTGCGATTTCTGTCTATTAGGGAATATTTTAGTATAATTTTATTAAAATATAGACAAATTGTCCGTACTCTGATAATCAAACAGTCAAATAACTTTTTTGTGGTAGTGTATAAAAGTGTATAAGACTTACCATATGGGTACCAAAATATTGGAAGTAACGGGCAAAGCCTTCATTCAACCAGGTATAACTCCACCAATCACAGGTAACCAAATCACCAAACCACATATGAGCCTGTTCGTGAGTCACTACAGCAGCAATATATTGCTTTGAGTTCAAGGTACTGTGCTCCTTGTCAAAAAGTAAACCACGTTCTCTATAGGTCAAGAGACCCCAGTTTTCCATAGCACCAGCCGAGAAATCGGGTATAGCAGCCATATGCAATTTGTCATTACCCATTTTATAGTATTCAATACCCAAATAAGTGTCCATGGCCTTCAAGATCTTCTTGCCCACATCGAAACTGTATTCGGTTTGATCATAGTATTCGGGTCTAGCCAAAACACCAAATTCACCATCATAACGTTCATTGAATTCGGATACAATAAAGGCCAAGACATAGGCAGACATTTTGGGGGTGGTGGCATAAACATCGGTAATGTATTCTCTGGAATTATGAAACAAAATTGAAAATTTTATTAAACATGAGTCATAAAAAGGCTAATAAATAGTTATAGCAAACTATAGAAGTTAAGGGACTTACCCTTCAGGTTTAATAGAGATAAGGCGTGTAGGACCAGTAGTTCTTAAACTGCGATGACGAGTCAAAGATAAGTCGTAGGTGGCCTTGAATTTGGGTTCATCAAATGAAGGGAAGGCACGGCGGGCATGATGTCTTTGAAACTGAGTAGAACCAAGCCATCTAGAGTAATATAAATTGTTGTAATTATAAATTTAATTGATTGATTTATAAATTTGATTTAAGTGTTTTAATCATTTTTCTTTCGCATTTCTACTTACTTGGTAACATTTGAGGAAGTCTTATATTGACTGCGATAAAAACCGTGCATATCATCATCCATGCTACCAACATAAACATAATGCAAAATGTAGGGCACATTAGCTTGTAGCTCTTCATTCAAATTATAAACCACAATATCGGTCTTATTGTGAGGTGTGGCTTTTGGTAGCTGATATTTTGTATTGGGTGTATCCTTTCGATAGTATTCACTCACACTAATATCCAAATTTTTCATATGCAATTGAAGTTCCTTGGTTTTTTGTTCTGCTTGGATTTCAATTAAACATTCACCATCAAATTTAAAAGCTTTGGCATGACTTTCATCTAAATAGGGCTTGAGTTTGATATTATAATTGATGGGCTTAATATTTAAGGGTAAACGATAATTGTCAGTCGTAGCAAAGGTCACGGGGGTTTCGCCGTCTTCGGGAAAAGGAGCAGCATATGCCAAGCATAAGCAGGCTACCAATAAGGCAGCTGTTGATATGGGTGACATACTAAATTATAGAAATTATATTATTTCATAAATTTTCCACTTTTTTTTAACAATTCACTTTAACACACCTGTTTTTTTTTTTTAACCCTCACGGTACTCACTCACTCACTATTCAAAATGGCCAAAATTCGTGGGCCTACTGACTGTTCTGGTCGCAACAGAACATCTATTTATAATAAAATGACTCTTGCACTAATACAAAGTTTTTAATTGTGCCTTTGATTACTGGTCTATATAAAAAATATTATCTAAATATAAAAAAAATAAAAGCGATTATTTTTTATGAAATGCGATAAGACTTTTAGCCGATTTGTGCTAATACTGACTAACAACAGTAAGTACTTAAATATTAGTGTTAGTGGTAACTGTTGACAATTTTAATCGCATTCGTACTTCTTAAGTGTGTTTTGGACTTGAACGATATTTTACCACTCTTTTACGACTAGACGCGATATAGGTTGATATACAGTGGGGAACACAGAAAAGGCAGAGATATGTACAAATATTTATTCTGAGTTAATTATCGTAGACATCAGTAGCCTATATTTCATGTTTAAATCACGGTCATTTACACTATTTCACAAAAAAACTTTTAGTTGAAAATCAATTTTTCAAGAAAATGTTTGGTTAACAAAAAAATTTATAGAAAATTTTTCGTTAAAAAAATTTTCTATAAAAAATTTTTCGTTAAAAAAATTTTTCTATAGAAAATTTTTCGTTAAAATAATTTTTCTATAGAAAATTTTTCGTTAAAAAAATTTTTCTATAGAAAATTTTTCGTTAAAAAAATTTTTCTATAGAAAATTTTTCGTTAAAAAAATTTTTCTATAGAAAATTTTTCGTTAAAAAAATTTTTCTATAGAAAATTTTTCGTTAAAAAAATTTTTCTATAGAAAATTTTTCGTTAAAAAAATTTTTCTATAGAAAATTTTTCGTTAAAAAAATTTTTCTATAGAAAATTTTTCGTTAAAAAAATTTTTCTATAGAAAATTTTTCGTTAAAAAAATTTTTCTATAGAAAATTTTTCGTTAAAAAAATTTTTCTATAGAAAATTTTTCGTTAAAAAAATTTTTCTATAGAAAATTTTTCGTTAAAAAAATTTTTCTATAGAAAATTTTTCGTTAAAAAAATTTTTCTATAGAAAATTTTTCGTTAAAAAAATTTTCTATAGAAAATTTTTCGTTAAAAAAATTTTTCTATAGAAAATTTTTCGTTAAAAAAATTTTTCTATAAAAAATTTTTCGTTAAAAAAATTTTTCTATAGAAAATTTTTCGTTAAAAAAATTTTTCTATAGAAAATTTTTCTATAGAAAATTTTTCGTTAAAAAGATTTTCTAGAGAAAATTTTTCGTTAAAAAGATTTTTTATAGAAACTTTTTCGTTAAAAAGATTTTCTATAGAAAATTTTTCGTTAAAAAGATTTTCTATAGAAAATTTTTCGTTAAAAAGATTTTCTATAGAAAATTTTTCGTTAAAAAGATTTTCTATAGAAAATTTTTCGTTAAAAAGATTTTCTATAGAAAATTTTTCGTTAAAAAGATTTTCTATAGAAAATTTTTCGTTAAAAAGATTTTCTATAGAAAATTTTTCGTTAAAAAGATTTTCTATAGAAAATTTTTCGTTAAAAAAATGTTTCTATAGAAAATTTTTCGTTAAAAAAATTTTACTATAGAAAATTTTTCGTTAAAAAAATTTTTCTATAGAAAATTTTTCGTTAAAAAAATTTTTCTATAGAAAATTTTTCGTTAAAAAAATTTTTCTGTAGAAAATTTTTCGTTAAAAAAAATTTTCTGTAGAAAATTTTTCGTTAAAAAAAATTTTCTATAGAAAATTTTTCGTTAAAAAAAATTTTCTATAGAAAATTTTTCGTTAAAAAAATTTTTCTATAGAAAATTTTTCGTTAAAAAAATTTTTCTATAGAAAATTTTTCGTTAAAAAAAATTTTCTATAGAAAATTTTTCGTTAAAAAAATTTTCTATAGGAAATTTTTCGTTAAAAAATTTTTCTATTTTTTTTCGTTAAAAAAATTTATCTATAGAAAATTTTTCGTTAAAAAAATTTTTCTATAGAAAATTTTTCGTTAAAAAAATTTTTCTATAGAAAATTTTTCGTAAAAAAAAATTGTATTAAAAAAATTGTTTTAACCAAATTTTTCGTTAATAAAATTTTCAATAGTAAATTTTTCACAATAAAAATTTTTGTTTATAAAAATTTTTCGTTAAAAAAAATTTTCTATAGTAAATTTTTCGTTAAAAAAATTCGTAAAAAAAATTTTTCTATAAAAAATTATTCTTTAAACAAAATTTTATAGAAAATTTTTTGTTAAAAAATTTTTTTATAGAAAATTTTTCGTTGATAAAATTTTCTATAGAAATTTTTTTTTTTACGAAATTTGCTTTAACAAAATTTTAAATAGAAAAAAATGTTCAATAAAATTTATTTTTTTTATAAAAATTTTTCTATAAAAAGTTTTTCTTTATAAAAAATTTTCTATTAAAAATTTTTCGTTAAGCAAATTTTTTTATAGAAAATTTTTTGTTAAACAAATTTTTTTATAGAAAATTTTTCGTTAAACAAATTTTTCCATAGCAAATTTTTCGTTAAACAAATTTTTTATAAAAATTTTTCTATTTACAATTTTTTGTTATAAAAATGTTTCTATATAAAAAATTTTTTGTTTTAAATATTTATCTATATAAAAAAATTTTCGTTGTAAAAATTTTTATACACTAAAAATTTTTTCTGTATTTTTGATATTTTCAGCAGCCTAAAATCTACCGTCCAATTTGATTTCTATAGTAATCGAGTCAAAACTTACTTCAAACAAACAGCTATCATTGGCATACAAGAAGTATTTATACCTTCAACATTAACTCTAAAGGTCGATGAAACTGAATTTTTTATACCCGAAAACTATCTTTTTATTTTAATTTTTTTGTCATCAAATTTTTGTTTTTTTGTTTTTGCTGTAAGTTATTGATGAAACAGAAAAAATGTGTATTCCTCACGTAATATTAGCAGCTATTGAGTAAAACAATACAATTAGAACGTGGAAGAAATTTAAATATTTTATACCCAAATTATTTACAGAATACGAGTGAAATATTCAAGTACAAGGCAAAATTAAATAATATTAAGTACAATAAAGTCTTAAGTTCAAAAATTAAAACAATAGCAGCTTTTTTAGGTAATTAATTGGTTCCATATCAATATCGAATCCATTTACATATATACCCTATACCATCATAAATGGGAATCAGTTTGGATGTATTTATAACTGACACTAGTCAACGAAGTTTAACTTTTTTCGCTACATTTTATAGCTGATGTACTTTTATTATTCGTTTAGCTTTAAAAAACAAATAAACAAAAAATTTGTTATTTTTGCAAAGGGGTATATCAATTTTATCATATCTTCGTAACGGGTTATTAAAAGTTTTTGAAAATAACAGAATATAACAGTTAATCAAATTTTTCTTAAAAATCAATATTGAAAATTTATTATAAAAAAAATTTAATACGAAAATTTTCTATAAAAAATTTAATATCAATAATTTTCTATAAAAAATTTTAAAATTGAAAAATTTACTTGAAAAGTTTTTAATGCCGAAAATTTCAAAAACTTTTAAATTTTCTATAGAAAAATTTAATCTCGAAAGTTTTCCATAAAAAATTTTTATATCGAAAATTTTCTATCAAAAATTTTAATATCTAGAATTTTTTTATAAAGATTTTAATAATATCGAAATTTTTCCAAAAAAATTTAATATTGAAAATTTTATAAAAAAATTAATATCGAAAATTTTCTATAAAAAATTTAATATCGAAAATTTTCTATAAAAAATTTAATATCGAAAATTTTCTATTAAAAATTTTTATTTTCGAAAATTTTCTATAAAAAATTTTTATTTTGAAAATTTTCTATAAAAAGTTTTAATTTCGAAATTTCTCTATAAAAAACTTTAATTTCGAAAATCTAAAATTTTAACATAGATAATTTTCTATTAAAATTTTAATATCGAAAACTTTCTTTCAAAATTTGAATATCAAAAATTTTCTTTAAAAAGTTTTAATATCGAAAATTATCTATAAAAAATTTTAATATCGAAAATTTTCTATAAAAAATTTTAATATTGAAAATTTTTGATAAAAAATTTAATATTGAAAATTTTCAATAATAAATTTAATATCCAAAATTTTCTATAAATTATTTTAATATCGAAAATTTTCTGTAAATAATTTTAATATCAAGAGTTTTCTATAAAAAATTTTAGTATCGAAAATTTTCTATAAAAATTTTTATATCAAAAGTTTTCTATTAAAAATTTTAATATCGAAAAATTTCTTTTGAAAATTTTAATATCAAAAATTTTTATGAAAAATTTTAATATCGATAACTTTCTATAAAAATTTTAATATCGAAAATTTTCTATCAAAAACTTTTAATATCTAAAATTTTCTATCAAAAAATTTAAATATCTAAAATTTTCTATTAAAAATTTTAATATTACAAATTTTCTATAAATATTGGTACTATCAAAAATTTTCTATTAAAAATTTAACAATGAAAATTTTCTATAAAAAATTTTAATATCGAAAATGTTCGATTCAAATTTTAATATCAAAAGTTTTCTATTAAAAATTTGAATATCGGAAAATTTCTTTTGAAAATTTTAATATCAAAAATTTTACAATCGATAACTTTCTATAAAAATTTTAATATCGAAAACTTTCTATCATAAAATATTAATATCGAAAATTTTTTAAAACAAATTTAAATATCGAAAATTGTCTATTAAAAATTTTCTATAAATAATTTTACTATCAAAAATTTTCTATTAAAAATTTAACATTAAAAATTTTCTATAAAAAATTTTAATTTCGAAAATTTTCGATTAAAACTTTAATATCAAAAGTTTTCTATAGAAAATTTTTATATGGAAGATGTTCTATAGAAAATTTTACTATAAAAAATTTTCTATAAAAAATTTTAACATCGAAAATTTTCTGTAAATAATTTTAATATCAGGAGTTTTCTATAAAAAACTTTAGTATCGAAAATTTTCTATAAAAATTTTAATATCGAAAATTTTCTTTAAACTGATTTTAATATCGAAAATTTTATATAAAAAATTTCAATACCGAAAATTTTCTAAAAAAAAATTAATATCGAAAATTGTCTATAAAAAATTTAAATATCGAAAATTTTCTATAAAAAATTTAAATATCGAAAATTTTCTATAAAAATTTTTAATATCGAAAATTTTCTATAAAAAATTTTAATATCGAAAATTTTCTACAAAAAAATGTAATATCGAAAATTTTCTATTAAAAATTTGAATATAGAAAATTTTCTATCGAAGATTTTCTATAAAAAATTTAAATATAGAAAATTTTCTATTAAAATTTAAATAACGAAAATTTTCTGTAAAAAATTTTAATATCGAAAATTTTCTATGAAAAATTTTAATATAGAAAATTTTCTATAAATAAAAATTTAATATCGAAAATTTTCTATAAAAATTTTAATATCAAAAATTTTCTATTAAAATTTTTAATATAGAAAATTTTCTATAAAAAAAAATTTAATATCAAAAATTTTCTATAAAAAATTTTAATCGAAAATTTTCTATAAAAAATTTTTATATAGAAAATTTTTTATAATATTAAAAATTTTTTATAAAAAATTTTAATACTAAAAATTTTCTATTAAAAATTTTAATACAGAAAATTTTCTATAAAAATTTTAATACAGAAAATTTTCTAGAAAATATTTGAATATCGAAAATTTTCTTGAAAAAATTTTAATATCAAAAATTTTCTATAAAAAATTTTAATATCGAAAATTTTCTATAAAAAATTTTAATATCGAAAATTTTCTATAAAAAATTTTAATATAGAAAATTTTTTATAAAAGATGTTAATAAAGAAAATTTTCTAGAAAAAATTTTAATATTGAAAATTTTCTATCGAAAATTTATATGTAAAAAATTTTAATATTGAAAATTTTCTATAAAAAATTTTAATATCGAAAATTTTCTATAAAAAATTTTAATATAGAAAATTCTCTATAAAAAAAAATTTTAATACCAACAATTTTCTATAAAAAGTTTTAATATCGAAAATTTTCTATAAAAAATTTTAATATCGAAAATTTTCTATAAAAAATTTTAATATAAAAAATTTTCTATAAAAAATTTTAATATTAAAAATTTTCTATTAAAAATTTCAATATAGAAAATTTTCTATAAAAAATTTTAATATGGAAAATTTTCTAAAAAATATTTGAATATCGAAAATTTTCTGGAAAAAATTTTAATATCGAAAATATTCTATAAAGAATTTAAATACCAAAAATTTTCTATAAAAAAATTTTGTATCGAACATTTTTTAAAAAAATTTTAATATCAAAAATTTTCTCTAAAAAATTTTAATATCGAAAATTTTCTAAAATTTTTTTTTTCTATTTAAAATTTTCTATAAACAATTTAAGTATCGAAAATTTTCTATAAAAATTTTAGTATAGAAAATTTTTTATAAAAATTTTTAATTTTTAATTTTTTGAAAAATTTGTATATCAAAATTTGTTTTAAAAAATTTGTATATAAAAAATTTTCTCTAAAAAATTTTAATTCCGAAAATTTTCTTTAAAAATTTTAATATCGAACATTTTCTTTAAAAAAATTTAATATCGAAAATTTTCTTTAAAAAATTTTAATATCGAAAATTTTCTTTAAAAAATTTTAATATCGAAAATTTTCTTTAAAAAATTTTAATATCGAAAATTTTCTTTAAAAAATTTTAATATCGAAAATTTTCTATAAGAAATTTTGATATAAAAAATTTTCTATGAAAAACCTTAATTCCAAAAATTTTCTGTAAAAAATTTCAATATAAAAAATTTTGTATAAAAAATTTTAATATCGAAAATTTTCTATAAAAATTTTTAATATTGAAAATTTTCTATAAAAAATTTTAATATTGAAAATTTTCTTTAAAAAATTTTAACGTCGAAAATTTTCGATAAAAAATGTTAACATCAAAAATTTTCTATAAAAATTTTATTATCGAAAATTTTCTATACAAAATTTTAGTATCGAAAATTTTGTATAAAACATTTTAATATCAAAAATTTTGTACAAAAAAGAAAATTTTATTTTAAAAATTTAAATTTCGATAATTTTCTATAAAAATTCTTGTAGCGAAAATTTTCCACAAAATTGTATACCAACATTTTTGAACTTCAACAAATGAATTAGATAATAAAGCAATAAACCATTTGATTTATAATCGTCTATTGGACAATTCTAAGTTATAAAAACAAACAGAATTATTGTGAAATACGTAATAGTTTTTAGTATTTGGAATTAAACAAATAAAAATGTATTTATTATTTACTTTTGAGGGGAATTTCATTTTGATACTTTAAAGATAAATTCCATCAATCTAAATACATAAATATTTATTTATGCTTTTATTTATAACATCATTCAACTTTTTTTTATAGAGATTTTGCACGCTTCTTGCTTTTATTTCATATTTAATCTTATCTTTTCTAAATACGAACGAACAAGTTAACAATCGATTGTAAAACATTTAATTGATAATTGTTACCAATAAATTTTGATCTATTAGATTTTGGTTAAGACGTTTATATGTGTTATATGCGAGAGTATTGGTATTGGAGTCAAGTTCAATAAATAGCCGGTTGATTTCAGTTTTGTTTTGTTATCAATTGTATTAATTATCTGATTAACTACAGGACATACATACATATACATATACAATACTCGTACTTATAAATGTATGTCTCTATATGTTAATAACAATTTCCATTAGATAATATTAAAAAAAAAAGTAAAAGTAATTTTTCATGAGACTTCATTAGAAATAAATGCATTATTAAGCAGAATGTACTTGTATGTACTTATGGGTTTATGTTTAAATTTTGGCGACTTAAGTGCTTTAAATAAAGAATTTTGTTTATCTTCAAATAGTGCAGAATCATTTGGAATTGTTTACTATTATTATTGACAAAAAAAAAATTAAATAAATTTGAATTAATTTCAATAAACGTCATAAATATGTATTATAGATTAACTACAATTTTACTCTTTAAACAACAAAATTTTCTTTAAATTTTCTTCAAAATTCAACATTTTGTGGTACATTTGATTACACCCACTATAAGGAATAAAAAAAAATATTTTTCTTTATCATCTTCTGATTATATGAACGATTAAAATTTAATTTTCCTTAAATTGGATGATTAAACAAAATATTTGTCAATTTTGGAAAGTCCGATTCAATGAATTTTGTGATATCTTTGACACGAGTTAATAGATTTTGCGGAAAATTTCAGAAATAATAGCAAATAAAATTATCTTCAGACGATTCACAAATATTTTTTTGATAGTTTAACGGATTTGAAGTTATATGCACTTGAAATTAAAAGATCATTTTTTCATAACATATTCAATTTTATTTTTTTTTTAATTAAAACAAGTAAGAAAGCGCTATAGTCGGTCAAGCCGACCATACGATACCCTTCACCACTAAGGTCAAAGGTGTTGTTTTTCCTGTATAAAGACAAATATTTGCTAAATTTTGCCATCATACAAACATTTTCTCAAAACTTCTATATTTAACCTGTTTCCGTCATTTGGACTTATATGAGAGCTAGGATCAAATGTGGACCGATTATCTCGAAATTTGGCAAATTGATTACAGTTGCTACAAAAATTATGTATGAAAAAAATAAACTCAAAATTTTCATTATCTTTAGATTTACGAGCGTTTTAGTGATTTTTTGTCTCATTTAGTGCGCTTTTAAAGAAGAGTTTGTATGGGAGCTATGGTCAAATGTGGACCGATTTCAACGAAATTTGGTACAGTGATTTAAGTTTATATAAGCAGTATTTGTTTTAAATTTCATGAAAAAATATTGATATTTGTGGCCAATATGTCAATTCCGGGAAGTGGTACATATGGGATGTATCATAAATAATAGACCGATTTTGACCAATTTCAATAGCCATGGTCCCATTATCAAAAAAATGATCTGTGCCAAATTTCATCAAATTATCTTTAAATTTGCGACCTGTAGTTTGATTACAAGGTTTACATGGGGGTCCGGCCAGCCAGAAGGACGGACGGACATCACTAAATCGACTCGGAAAGTGATTCTAAGCCTATTGGTATACTAAAAGTTGGGTCTAAGAAAAATTTTTTATGCGTTACATACATCAGCACAAACTTATAATACCCTTTCCACCTATCGTGGTGAAGGGTATAAATATTGTACGAGTTTTGAGTATGAACCATTTGCGTGAAATCATCTCTAAATAGTAAATTATATAGATTTTTATGTCGTCTAAAGATCTTATACATTTAAATAAAATTTTATTTATTTATTTCCAAAGTGATAACGCGAAATTATTTCTAAAATTATTTTGACAAATATTATTTCCGCAGATATTTTTATTGCAGTTAAATAAGTATTTATTGACTACTGTTAATCAATAGTCTGCCATGTGACTTAGGCCACTTTTTAAAACTATAAATAAAAATAGCGTTATCAAAGATTTTTATTGTTTTATAACGTCTACAAACTGAAGGGTTATTTCACCACTTCATTTAGAAATAAAGAACTGGAAATATCCCAAGTTATGTTCACAAAATGGGTCAATTTTAACTGTAATGACCTTTACTTTCATTCTATCTTTAGACTTTAAAGAGTTAGCAAAAAATAATATACTTACTTTATACACTTTTTGTGACACATAAAGTAGTCAAATGTTTACGCATTACTGTATTACTTTTTACTACATTACTTTTTAGCAATTGCCTTCTCCCATTTTTGAGAGCATTTAAAAAAAACAAAATCTCTTTCGTTTGACCACATTTTTATTATACTTAACTTTAAATAACTCTTATCAAGAACAACTTTAAACATAATATTTACAAAATATCCTATTATTATATAACATCTCTAAAAAAACCCTTAATTTTTTTTAAACTATTTAAATTAGACGCATTACAGCCATAACTAAGGCCGATGCAATCAGAACAGCAGAGGCAGTTAAACTAGCACTACCATCACCACCGTTATTACCCTTATCAAGACTATCAGCGCGATATTGGGCAATCCAGGTCATAAGAGGATCACGATTAATCTTAATCCAATTGAAATTATTAGCTATCGATGCTTTTACACCCGTTTCGAGACTAGAGGTAACATGTTCACTACCCTTTACTTTATCAACCAAGGCCAAAAGTTTCGCCTCCTGTTTCTTGTTGACCACAAAAGCAGCCATACCGCGTATATCATCATCCAAAGGATTAGAACCACTAAAACCACCCTTCAATTTGCCATATTCATTATATTTTTCATCAAGGAAATCAATACAAGTCAAAAGACCCACTTCACCACGTGTATATACGGGACTGAGTAAAGTATAACGTTCTTGGGGACGCAATTGATTGGTCTCATCAATTGAGCTATAGATGAATTTATTGATTTGATTAACATTCTGAGAGCAACCCAAGGAAGAAATTAGCTGGCGGCGTAAAGCTTGATCTGAAGAATTCATGAGTTTGTCATAGACAAAGTTAAATTCTTGATCGTCGGCCTGTTTAAGGCCATTGCAGTAAATGGGATTTTGTAAATTGGGTTCAATCGGGGTATTATCGGTGACTAAGGCTTTTAATTTATCATTGGTTTCCTTCAAGCAGTCCTCAAATCCAACCATACAAGCCAAATTGATGACCAAATTGCGAGTGAATTTTTGATAATGTTGCTCACCAGGAATATCATTTACACCCAATTTCTCGTAGATAGGGCCGATTTGTTCCGATATAAAGAATTTAAGGTCATCATATTTAACATCACCACTTAAATAACGATTATAGGTATTGAAGATACTATAACCAGTAGCCCAGGGGGCATATTGATCTTCCTTCTTCAAATAGGACAACATTTTCAAAACTATAGCATGCTCCAAGCGATTAGAAGCACTAAAACGATAGGCGTCATGCATCAATTGAGCACGATTGCGAGGATGAATTTTATAGGGTCTATTGATTAAGCCGTTGGCAATAAGATTCCAATTTTCCTTATCATAGTTAATGCGATAGTATCCAGTGGACTGTTTGTTCAGAATCAACCAATCACTTTTATTAAGCTTGGCATCATTTACCGTAAGTTCAGCAACTTTAAGCATATAGTGTGAAGCTTCAGTATTACGAAAATCGGGATTTGAGGCCACAGCATAGTTAATGGGCACATACCAGAGTTTATTATCTTTAAAGGTTTCATCGTTGTGAAAGCCTTCTTGTTTAATGCTAAACGAACCATCAGCATAGTTACGGGTAACGGTCAACAAGGGTAAACCTCCTTGGCGAGACCATGAGCCCATCATTTCTTTTATGGTGGCGGGTAGGGGGTAATTCTCTTCCTTTGCTGCATTTTGTATGGCAGTGAAAAGTTGATCTTCTTCGGCGGCTCCATATTGGCTATAAGAGAGAAAATTAGGAAATTATTTAAGTTTGGGAAAGGGACAACTCTCTATGAAATGTATACTTTTATAATTCGGAAACGCTGATTTATAAAGTGGTATAAATTTTGAAATTCATATGGTTAGTTTTCGAGATATATCAGGATTGACAAAGAGTTTTTAACATCAGGGATATAAAGTATAATAAAAGTAGTTTCCATAATCATAAAATTATTTAATAATAAAGATTTATGTCTGAAATTGTGTTTGCACAAAAACATAAAAGTTCCAATATCTCGAAAACTGATAATAGATTTCAACATATTTTCGATATTTCGAATCTGCATTTCCGAATTTTTAAAAATATAATATTAAATATAGAGGAAGGTCTGACCACAAATTTTCATTTAGGGAATACTCGGACTTTGGGAACCTTTAATACTTACTTTACAGTCAAATAGTTGTGAAGACCTTGCTTGAAAACCTTATCGGTCAAGGCATTGTTCCACATGAGCAATACGGAACCAGCTTTGGCATAAGATATAGAACCGTAAAGACTGGAAATTTCTCGAGGTTTTTGTACATAATAAGTCATTGGTCTGGGATTGTTAACGCCATCATTGTTCATGGCATTCTGATAGTCGTTAACTTGGAATTCCTGCCATACACCCCATTCTGGAAAAGCCTAAACAAAGGTATTTGAACAACAAAATTAAATATTAAAGTTAATTTTCATAAAGGGTGAAAGCGAAAAACATTTTTCATTTTCAAATTAAAATATTGAAGACCCTGAACATAGTATTGGAATGATCTCACTCTAGAAATCAATTAAAAAGTCAATTAATTTTTGACATAAGTCAAACCAAAATCTCAAGTTTTTTCCTACTTTATGAATCTGAAGAAAAACTACTTCTTTAATGTCTTTTTAAAAACCTAAAGATCTCTATAACCTGGTGACGGATACTGAGAGCGTCTTGAAATTATGGAATGAGCACTTCTGCAAATTGCTGGTATCAAGTGAAAGTGACCATGACATGCCTGAACAAATCAGTGATGACGGCATTATATGCCCACCACCCAACATAAGTGAGATAAGAGCTGCAATATCTCGTCTAAAAAATAACAAAGCTGCGGGTGCTGATGGATTACCAGCAGAGCTTTTTAAGACCGGAGGTGATGAATTAATAAAGAACATGTTTCAACTCCTGAATTCTATATGGCTAGAAGAACGTATGCCTGACGATTGGAGCCTCAGTGTTCTTTGTCCAGTGCACAAAAAAGGTGATAAATCCGTATGCGCTAACTATAGAGGCATAAGTCTCCTCTCAATTGCCTACAAAATTTTATCGAGCATCCTGTGTGAAAGGCTAAAACCCAAGATGAACGAAATAGTAGGGGCCTACCAATGTGGCTTTAGACCAGGTAAATCCACCACTGACCAGATCTTTACTCTGCGTCAAATCCTGGAAAAGACCCAAGAAAAGCAAATAGACACTTACCACCTCTTCGTTGACTACAAAGCTGCCTTTGACAGCCCAATACGAACAAAGCTGTATAAAGCAATGTCAGAATTTGGCATTCCTACGAAGTTAATAAGGTTGTGCAGGATGACATTAACTGACACAACATCGTCAGTTAAAATAGGTAAAAGCCTTTCAGAACCCTTTTTAACTAAGCGAGGTTTTAGGCAAGGCGACAGTTTATCATGTGATCTCTTTAACATTTTGTTAGAGAAAATCTTGCGTGGTGCTGCAGTTAATACAACTGGCACAATTTTTAGCAGAAAGCACATGTTACTCGCTTTTGCCGATGACATTGATATTATGGGGCGCACATTGCGTGAGGTGACTGCCGCATTTTCCAGTATTGAGAAGGAATCAATGAAAATGGGTCTAGTAGTCAATGAATCCAAAACAAAACTAATGGTCTCTACTAGCAAGCAATCCACTAGAATTGGACAACACGTAACCGTGGACAACTATAGCTTCGAGGTTGTTAAAGAATTTGTCTACCTTGGTACCGCAGTAAATATAAATAATGACATAAGTATCGAAATTAAAAGAAGAATCATACTTGCCAACAGATGCTATTTCGGCCTAAGCAGGCAGCTTAGGAATAAAATCCTCTCAACAAGAACTAAAATTACGCTCTACAAAACGCTTATACTACCAGTGTTATTATATGGTGCTGAATCATGGGCACTTGCACAAGCCGATGAAGCTGTTCTTGGAGTCTTTGAGAGGAAAATCCTACGAAAAATCTATGGTCCAATCAGCATTAACAATGAATTTCGACATCGATTTAATCATGAGCTGTATGAGTTATTTGCTGACATTGACATAGTAAAACGCATCAAACAGCAGCGTTTGCGTTGGCTGGGACGAATGGATGAAAGTACTCCAGCAAGAAAAGTGTTTGAACATGATCCCGAGGGAACTCGAAGACGAGGACGACCGAAACTTCGATGGAAAGACCAAGTAGAAGAAAATTTAACCAAGCTTGGCTTACGAAATTGGAGAATATGCGCACAAGATCGAAGCGCATGGAATTCTAAAATATGCTCGGCCTTTGACCTTAACAGGTTGTAATATAGGCCATTTAAGTAAGTAAGTAAGTAAGTAAAGATTCTCTAAAAGATTCGATAAAATCGTTCTTCGCAAAGCCTATAAATTGGCCGATCACTTCAAACTAAAGACTTTAAAACCATTACACGTTTGAGACCACACCGAATTGAAAAAGATATATAATCGTACATAGGATTAGAAGTAAATTTTGAATTAAATTCATAAACTTAATTTAAAATTATTAATGGCTTATTATAGGAAAAATTTGACTTATAAGCTTGTCATGGTTTTATTTTTCGTTTATGATTTAGGGGGTTTAATTTTAACGTATGAAATTTTCAGTTTTAACAAAGAGTGTTTAAATTTATTTCGGAAATTTTTGCTATTTTTAAAATTTTCAATTGACTTCCAGCAAAAATTATTTGATTTATGCCTATTTCTATTCCAGATAGTTCAAAGCATCGAATAAGTGCAATATCTTTCCAATAACACAAACAAGGACTTTAATATGTAAATTTGAAAATGTAAAATGTTCACTGTTTCCAGCCTCTTATTAAAAGTTATATTGATAAAATCTTTAAAAAAATCATTACTTACCTCTTCCAAAGCTTTATAGGAAAACATAGTAGCAAAGCCCTCCTTCAACCACAGCTGAGACCACCAGATCGGTGTAACAAAATCACCAAACCATTGATGACAGATTTCATGGGCCGCAATGTTGGCAATACTGGTCTGGGTAAAAATTGTCGAATTCTCTGTATTGTATAGCAAATATTCCTCACGGTATGTAGCCAAACCCCAGTTTTCCATGCCACCGGCAGAAAAGTCAGGTATAGCTACGTGATCCATTTTGGGCAACATAAATCTAACATTATAGTACTCAGACAAACGTTCAGTGATCAACATGCCCGATATCAAAGCCCATTCGTGATCTTGTTTGGTGCTGGGACGAGAATAGACACGTTGCGGGAGACCATTCAAAATACCTTCGGAGTAATCGAATTCAGAAACAATAAAGGCCACAATATAGGAGGGTATGGGGGCGGTCATTAGGAAGACAGTTTTTCCGGGGCTGAAAAGGAAGGAATAAAATAAAGTAAATTTTGGCAAAAAAGGTTTTGGAAAGGTTTCCTCATAGTTCAATTGGTCTACCAAAAAATTACTTTTTAGAAATATTCAGATAAGTTTTAAAATAGTAATTGTTTAGAGCAAAGACTCTATAATATTTATAAAAATATTGCACTTCAACCATTTTTTCTTATTGGATAATCGTATCCATTAGTTGTTTCCGAATCAGAGTAAAAACAGTATACATACTTTTTTATGGGACTTATCAAAGTGACCTTACGCCAAATTAATATATGTAACAGCGCATAGAGAAATGGATCTAGGGGTGAAAAGTAAGGGTAAAAATAATATTTACCCTTACTTCAATTGGTCTACGAAAAATTTACTTTTTAGAAATATTCAGATAAGTTTAAAAATAGTAATTGTTTAGAGCAAAGACTCTATAATATTTATAAAAATTTTGCACTTCATACATTTTAGTTCTGTCAAAAGTGAAATTAAAGTGGATAAAGAACAATGAAAAATACACAAACGCAAAAACAAACAGACATTGCACGTGTGTGTGCCTTGGCTTTCTCTCATTGGATAATCGTATCCATTAGTTGTTTCCGAATCAGAGTAAAAACAGTATACATACTTTTATTATGGGACTTATCAAAGTGACCTTACGCCAAATCAATAAATGCAACAGCGCATAGAGAAATGGATCTAGGGGTGAAAAGTAAGGGTAAAAATAATATTTACCTTTACTTCAATTGGTCTACCACTTACGAAAAATTTACTTTTTAGAAATATTCAGATAAGTTTTAAAAAAGTAATTGTTTAGAGCAAAGACTCTATAATATTTATAGAATATTGCGCTTCATACATTTTTTTTCTAGCAAAAGTGAAATTAAACAAACAAACAGACATTGCATGTGTATGTGCCTTGGCTTTCTCTCCGAATCAGAGAAAAAACAGTATACATACTTTTTTTTTTGGGACTTATCAAAGTGACCTTACGGCAAATCAATATATATAACAGCGCATAAATGGATCTAGGGGTGAAAAATAATATTTAAATCGTTAAACTGGCTCTCCTGAACAAAACCGTTTTTGCCCCTAGTTCCCTTTCTCTATGCGCTGTCACATATGGAAGTGCAACATGTTGATATTACAAAGTCTTTGTTAAGAGGATCAGATTACAAATTGTTGGTCTTTAGCAAAATTAAATGAAGCCTTCGTTATAAAAATTATAAAATATCGGTTTCATTTTGAAACCATACCGATAAATTATAAATATTTTAAAAAATTTACCTTGAAAGTGCATCATTGATTGGCATATTCGAAATGGCATTAAAGGTGGGACTGTGATTTAAAGTTATGGTGAAATTGGCACGTTTAGCAGGCTCATCGTAACAGGGGAAGGCATGACGGGCATCAGTACTCTCGAATTGGGTGGTGGCCAAGTAGCTAAAATTATAGAAACAAAATATAGTTTTTTTTGTTGTTCCACTTTTTTAAATAAACACATTTTGTAAACCTACTGAGTTTTACCCTCATCATCGTTATATGTCGACAAATAGAAACCACCATTATCATCACGCAATTTACCACTGTATAATATAGTCAATTTCCATTTAGTATCGGCAGCAAAGGGCACATTAGTTTTACGTGTTAAAGTTAAAAATTCACGTTCAGCTTCATAAGAACTTGACATTTCTTCCGATACTCCAGCAGAATTGGCAATAGTTGCCTTAAATCCCTCCAACTCCCGAGCATGAATCACAATTGAAGTGGTAGCCTTGACTACCACAATATCGATGGTCACTATACCGCTAAAAGGTTTTTCGCCAGTATGAACATTTGTCGTAAGTTGAATATCATAATGAACCGGATAGGTATCGTTGGGTAGACGATAATTCAATTCCTCTTTGGTTTCGGCGCGAGCATTAGGATTTTCCAAACCGTTATCACTTTGAGCAAACAAGGGTAATTTACGCGAAGCCGATTCTGCATAGCCGGCAAAGACTAGGGCGGCTAAAGCCAAAAGTAAGATTGAATACGATTTTTGCATGTTGCTGATCGTTTGAAAAACAACATGCATTTAACCTAAATATTTTCGAACTAGCCAATTTATAAACTTTTCTAAATATTAGAAATTTAACTGCTATCAAATTTAATATTATCGATGTTAATAAATTATATATTTCAAGTAACTAGTAGTAGAAGCGATAAAGAGTTTAATCTTTTTAATTTTATTAGATTTGGCATACGTCCGATTGTGAATAGTTTATTAAATAAACGATACAATAAAAAGTACAAGTATCTAAAATTACAGATAAAATTCCAATACACTTACCATTAGAGTGGTTCAGAAAGTTTTTACTTTGCCTTGAATAAATTTGATATAGTTTATAAGTGCCTAGAACTGACGCAATTGCAAGTTTTTGAATTTTGAACTTTGATCCCAGAATTAGAAAGTTACATTTTGTTAAAAATATATATAGTAGGTTAGTCATCTGCTTAGCATACCAGAGGTCCCAAGTTCGATCACCGGCTAGACCCACTTGAAAAAATAAATTTTCAAAAAGGCGGTGATTCACCTCATAACTCAGCTAGCCACTGGTTATGGAGTATTAGGCTATGAAAAACTTCTCTAACTAATGCATTTGCCGTTAAAACGTAGGTCCCTTTCAATGAGTAAGAAATAGAATCGGATGCAACTCATTGTCTGAGAGAAGTACCCCATGTTCCAATTAGAATGTAACCGACAACAATTATATATATATATATATATATATATATTTTTTTTTTTTTCATAAAGACCTAATTGATTGAGAAAGATGGAAAATTAAGATTTAAAACCTTTTTTAACCACAAGAAAGATCGTGATTTAGGTGTTCCAAAATCACCAAACTTGATGATAGATTTCATGAATAGCAATGCTGGCAATACTGGTCTGGATAAAAACTGTATTGTTTTTTGTTTATTGTATCGCAAATATTCCTCTCTATATGTGGATAAATCCTTATTTTCCATGCAATGGTCCTAATAGGTGTTGTGTTAGAATGATGTTATTTGGATCTGTTTTGAGTAAAAACAGTCGAATTCTCTGTATTGTATAGCAATATTCCTCATGATATGTAGCCAAGCCCCAGTTTTGCATGTCACCGGCAACAAAGTCAAGTATAGCAACCTGACCCATTTTAGGCAACATAAATCTAACATTATAGTACTCAGATAAACGATCAGTGATCAATATGCCCCATATCAAAGCCCATTCGTGATCTTGTTTGGTGCTGGGACGAGAATAGACACATTGTGGTAGACCATTCAAAATACATTTGGAGTAATCGAATTCTGAAACAATAAAGGCCACGATATATGGGGGCAGTCATTAGGAAGACAGTTTTTCCGGGACTGAAAAAGAAGATATAAAATAAAGTAAATTTTAGATTTAGAGAACTGGTTTGCAATAGTCTGTGTGCTGAGACCCGACGTTGCCTAAGATTTCGATTGAAAATTGTGTATAAAGACTAACAAGCAACAAAGGCTATAGTCGGTTAAGCCCGTGCATACGATACCCTTCACCACTAAGGTCAAAGGTGTTCTGTTTTGTGTATAAAGACAAATAATTGTTAAATTTTGACACATACAAACATTTTCTCAAAACTTATATTTTAAAGCTGTTTTCATGATTTGGACTTATATGAGAGGTAGGGTCAAATATAGACTGATTATTTCGAAATTTGGTAAATTACAGTTTTTACAAAAAATATGCAAAATCAGCTCAAAATTCTCATTATCTTCAGATCTAGGAGCGTTTTAGTGATTTTTGTCTCATTTAGTCCGTTTTGATAGAAGAGTTTGTATGGAAGCTATGGTCAAATGTGGACCGATTGCAACGAAATTCAGTACAGTGATTTTAATTTACATAAGTAGTATTTGTTTAAAATTTCAAGAAAAAATATTGATATTTGTGGCCAATATATCAATTCCGGGAAGTGGGACCTATGGGTAGACCGATTTTGACGAAATTCAATAGTCATGGTTTCACTATCATTATCTGAAATAGTTTAAATCCGTTTCGGTTTCAACTGGGGCTTTAGGATTTTGCCAAAAGTTATTATTTTGCGTGTACAAGGGTAATTTACGCGAAGCCGATTCTGCACAGCTGGCAAAGACTAAGGCTGTTAAAGCCAAAACTAAAATATAATTTAATTTTTGCATATCGCTGATCGTTTGAAAAACAAAATGCATTTAATCAAACCATTTTTGTACTAACCAATTTATAAACTTTTCTGAATACATAACAGAATTTTGATTCTTTCAACGGCTAACAAATTTAACATTATCGGTGGTTATTGAATTAAATATAACAAATATGTATATGTATATGTACAAATATGTAACTATATGTATTCCTAGTAAAATAGATAAAGAATGTAATCTTTTTAACCATTTTGGATTTACCAGTTAGATTCTGTATATATTATTTAATACTTCATTAAAAAAAAACTGATTTTGAACTTTCGTAAATAACTGATAAAATTCCACTACAAAACAATTGCAAAGAAATTGTTAAGTTGGTCGTGGATGGTGGTTAGTTTTTTGATTAGTGTCTAGAACTAATGTACCCATACAATTAATCGATTAATCGGAAAACCATCAAAATTTCGTGTTTAATATAAAAATATAACTAATTATGTTTAGAACAAGTAAGAAAGTGCTATAGTCGGCCAAGTCCGACCATACGATACCCTTCACCACTATGGTCAAAGTTGTTATTTTTCCTGTATAAAGACAAATATTTGCTAAATTTTGCCATCATACAAACATTTTCTCAAAACTTTTATATTTAAGCTGCTTCCGACATTTGTACTTATATGAGAGCTAGGGTCAAATGTGGACCGATTTTCTCAAAATTTGGCAAATTGATTACAGTTGTTACAAAAATTATGTACGTAAAAAATAAACTTAAAATTCCCATTATTCTTAGATTTACGAGCTTTTTAGTAATTTTTGTCTCATTTAGTGCGTTTTTAAAGAAAAGTTTGTATGGGAGCTATGGTCAAATGTGGACCGATTTTAACGAAATTTGGTACAGTGATTTTAGTTGATATAAGCAGTATTTGATTTAAATTTCATGAAAATATATTGATATTTGTGGCCAATATATCAATTACGGGAAGTGGGACCTATGGGAGGTACCATAAATAATGGACCGATTTTGACGAATTTCAATAGCCATGGTCCTATTATTAAAAAAATGATCTGTGCTAAATTTCATCAAATTATCTTTAGAATTGCGACCTGTAGTTTGATTACAAGGTTTACATGGGGGTCCAGCCAGCCAGACGGACGGACATCGCTAAATCGACTCAGAAAGTGATTCTAAGCCTATTATATACTAAAAGGTGGGTCTAAGGCAAATATTTCCATGCGTTACATACTCAGCACAAACTTATAATGCCCTTTCCACCTATGGTGGTGAAGGGTATAAAAAGAACAATTCACAAGTACGACTGAACAGGGGGCCTATCGATCTAATTGATTTGGTAAGATTGAAAAGGGACATATGAAACATCTTTAAACCACACTTAAAAACGCGATATGGGTGTTACAAAAAAACCAAACCATTATTAATTGTGTAAAGAAAAACTGTTTCCTGTATTGTTGTCCAAAAATTAACATTTTTTTCGAAATTCTATGATTTTAAATCGCAATTACAATGAAACGGTTGAAGATATCGAACTGAATTGGAGTTTCATTTTATCATTTATTTGTTTCATGATACCAATAGGCTTAGAATCACTTTCTGAGTCAATTTAGCAATGTCAGTCCGACTATCTGGTTGGTTGGACCCCCATGTAAACCTTGTAATCAAACTACAGGTCGCAATTCTGAAGATAATTTGATGAAATTTGGCACAAATCATTTTTTGACAGTGGGACCATGGCTATTGAAATTCGTCAAAATCCGTAAATTATTTATGGTACCTCCCATAAGTCACACTAAATGATACAAGAATCACTAAAACGCTCGTAAATCTGAAGATAATGGGGAATTTAAGTTTATTTTCTGCATACATAATTATTGTAATAAGTGTAATCAACTTGCAAAATTTCGAGATAATCGGTCCACATTTGACCCTTGCTCCAAATGGCGAAAACAACTTAAATATATAAGTTTTGAGAAAATGTTTATATGATGGCAAAATTTAGCAAATATTTGTCTTTATATAGGAAAAAGAACACCTTTGACCTTAGTGGTGAAGGGTATCATATGGTCGGGCCTGGCCGACTACAATACTTTCTTACTTGTTTTTACATAAAAACGATCCCTATTGTATTATAATATGATATAATATTATAATATTTTTATAACTTTATATTTATTATAATGTCTAGAAATGACCTTCGAGTTATAATTTTTTAATTTTACAAAATGGGTAAATTTTTATTGTAGGGAGTAGGTCAAAGCTAACTATTAACATCTGTCATAATGACCTTAGATTCTCTGTATTCGGGGAACTGAACAATCTTAAAACTAAACAGAGTAAAAAATCACTAATACTTACTTTATACACTCTTTGTATCACATAAAGTAGTCAAATAATTACTCTCTGCACTACTTGGTGGCAAAAACCATATATCTAACAAGGTTTTACCGTTTTACCATATTTTTATTAAACATAATTTTACATAACTCTTATCAAGAACAAACATAATATTTACAAAATATCGAGCCCTTAGATTTAAATAATCGTAAGCGACATTCCGTTAAATATTTCTTAAACTATTAGGGATAGCGTAGTACAGTGAACATATTTTTCTTTCTTAAGTAGTTTTCGAATGTGTAAAAATCTTCTCGATAGGTTTATATTTAGGAAAGTTATACGGACCAATAGGTTTTAAATAAAATGGTGCTCAACTTTGGCGCGGTGTAGAGGCCACTGTGTTAAAAATAGACATGTTTTTAAAAATTGGTCTAAAATTCCAACTACCCATTGGCCAATTTCTGCATATTGCGCCACAATCGGCCCAGTAGCTTAAAAGTCATTGAAGTGAAACTAGAAAACTTCACATACAATACTTTGCACCATAACTTCTAAACCATTTGGAAAAAATTTAATTAGTTTTTCAAAAGTAGCAAACTAACAAAGAACAAAAATGTTATGCACTAAGACATTTCTCATTTTCGTTTAATTAAGATTTTTTGTCGCTTAAGATCAATATTTTTCCTGTTGCTTGCGATCATTTTAATCTAAGAGCTCGATAAACTATATAATTATATAACATCTCTGTAAAAATCTTAAAAATGTGTTTAAAAGAATCTAAATTAGACGCATTACAGCCATAACTAAGGCCGACACAATCAGAACAGCAGAGACAGTTAAACTAGCACTACCATCACCACCATTACCCTTATCAAGACTATCAGCGCGATATTGGGCAATCCAGTTCATAAGAGGATCACGATTAATCATAATCCAACGGAAATTAGCAGCAATCGATGCCTTAACACCCGATTCGAGACTAGAGGTGACATATTCGCTATTCTTAACTTTATCCACTAAAGCTAAAAGTTTCGCCTCCTGATTCTTGTTGACCACAAAATAAGCCATAAAACGTATATCATATTCCAAAGGATTGGAGCCACCAAAACCGCTCTTTAGTTTTCCATATTCATTCCAATTCTCATCAAGAAAATCAATACAAGTCAAAAGACCCACTTCACCGCGTGAATAAACGGCACTAAGTAGAGTATAACGTTCGTGGCTTAGCAATTCATTGGTCTCATTAATTGAGCTATAGATAAATTTATTGATCTGATTTACATTCTGAGTGCAACCCAAGGCCACAAGAAGCTGGCGGCGCTGAGCTAAATCTGAGGAATTCATAAAGTTGTCATAGAAAAAGTTGAATATCTGATCGCCAGACTGTTTAAGGCCATTGCAGTAAATTGGGTTTTGTACATTTGGTTCAATCGGGGTATTATCGGAGACTAAATCCTTAAGTTTATTATTAGTTTCCTCCAAACAATCCTCAAAACCAACCAAACAAGCCAAATTGATGACCAAATTGCGAGTGAATTTTTGATAATGATGCTCACCAGGAATATCATTAACACCCAATTTCTCATAGATAAGGCCAATTTGTTCGGATATAAAGAACTTGAGATCATCATATTTAACATCACCACTTAAATAACGAACATAGGTGTTGAAGATACTATTAGCTGTAGCCCAGGGGGCATATTGATCTTCCTTCTTCAAATAGGTCAATATTTTCAAAACTATAGCATGATCCAAACGATCAGAATCACTAAAACGATAGGCGTCATCCATCAATTGAGCTCGATTGCGAGGATGAATTTTATAGGGTCTATTGATTAAACCATTAGCTATAAGATTCCAATTTTCCTTATCATAGTTAATGCGATAATACCCAGTGGACTGTTTGTTCAAAATCAACCAATCACTTTTATTAAGCTTGGCATCATTTACCGTAAGTTCTGAAACTTTAAGCATATAGTGTGAAGCTTGAGTATTACGGAAATCAGGATTTGAAGCCACAGCATAGTTAATGGGAACATACCAGAGCTTGGTATCTCTAATAATTTTATCGTTGTGATAGCCTTCTTGATTAATGCTAAACGAACCATCAGCATAGTTACGGGTAACAGTCAACAAGGGAAAACCTCCTTGGCGAGACCAAGAGCCCATCATTTCTTTCATTGTGGCGGGTAGAAGGAAATCCTCTTCCTTGGCGGCATTTTGTATGGCTGTGAAAAGCTGATCTTCATCGGCGGCACCATATTGGCTGAAAGTGGAAAAATAATTAAATTTTTTCTGGTTGCGATACGAAAAATTTCTTTTGCTTTTATAATTCGAAAACCCTGATTTGTAATGTGGCACCACTTTTTTAAATCTTTTGGTCGGCTTTCGAGATATCTCAAGTTTGGCAAATATCTGGACTTACTTGGCGGTCAAATAGTTGTGAAGACCTTGCTTGAAAACCTTATCCGTTAAGGCATTGTTCCACATGTGCAATACTGCGCCAGCTTTAGGGTAAGATACAGAATCGTAAAGACTGGAAATCTCCTTAGGTTTTTGTACATAGTAAGTCATGGGTCTGGGATTATTAATGCCATCATTATTCAAGGCATTCTGGTAGTCGTTAGCATGGAACTCCTGCCAAATACCCCATTCCGGATAAGCCTTAAGAATAGAATTTTTAAAATTAAGTTAAATTTTGAAGTGCCTATTCATAAAGGTTGGAAACGAAAAATATTTTACATTTTCAAATTAAAATAATTACTTACTTCATCCAAAGCTTTATAGGAGAACATAGTAGCAAATCCCTCCTTCAACCACAGCTGGGACCACCATATCGGGGTAACAAAATCTCCAAACCATTGATGACAGATTTCATGAGCCGCAACACTGGCAACACTGGTCTGGGTAAAAACTGTTGAATTCTCTTTATTGTACAACAAATACTCCTCACGGTATGTAGCCAAACCCCAGTTTTCCATGCCACCGGCAGCAAAGTCGGGTATAGCTACCTGATCCATTTTAGGCAACATAAATCTTACATTATAGTACTCAGACAAACGTTCAGTGATCAACATGCCCGATAGCAAAGCCCATTCGTGATCGTGTTTGGCACTGGGACGAGAATATACACGATGCTGGAGACCATTCAAAATACCCTCCGAGTAATCGAATTCAGAAACAATAAAGGCCACGATATATGAGGGTATTGGAGCAGTCATTAGGAAGACAGTTTTGCCGGGGCTAGAAAAGAAGGTTAATATATACATACATTAGAGCGTCTCGACTTACATAGGGAAAAAATAAAGTTCGCCGTACACCATCGAATATAAAGCATTGCTATGAGACAGTTTCGAAAATTTTTTTTTTAATTTTTTTTGTCGCACATTGGGGTCGCCAAAATACATTTTTCGTTATATCTTCGGCATTTAAAGTCGGATCTTGAAGTATGATATATCGATGTTTTTGTCTCGAGGAGGCCAACATTTTTCTTAAATAGTCATTATTCTTGGATATCCGGTTCTAGTATTTACCTATCAGACCCCTGTTCCTACCTCCTTATTAAATCGATACAAACTTATTGTTGAGACCCTATTTTGAAGATCAAAAATTTCTAAGGAAAATCACTTAAATTGTTTAAACAAAAATTTACCTAGAAAGAGCATCATTCACTGGCATATTCGAAATGGCATTAAAGGTGGGACTATGATTTAAAGTGATGGTGAAATTGGCACGTTTGGCTGGCTCATCGTAACAGGGAAAGGCATGACGGGCATCAGTACTCTCAAACTGGGTGGTAGCCAAATAACTGAAATTAAAGAATAAATATTGTGTATTTCACTCTATAAATCCTCTATAAACCTACCGAGTTTTACCCTCAGCATCGCTATATGTCGACAAATAGAAACCACCATTATCATCACGCAATTTACCACTGTATAATATAGTCAATTTCCATGCAGTATCGGCAGCAAAGGGTACATTAGTTTTACGTGTTAAAGTTAAAAATTCACGTTCATCTTCATAAGAACTCGACATTTCTTCCGATACTCCAGCAGAATTGGCAATAATTGCCCTAAAACCTTCCAACTGGCGAGCATGAATCACAATTGAAGTGGTAGCCTTGACTACCACAATATCGATGGTCACTTTACCGCTAAAAGGTTTTTCGCCAGTATGAACATTTGTCGTAAGTTGAATATCATAATGCACCGGATAGGTATCGTTGGGCAGACGATAGTTCAATTCTTCTTTGGTTTCAGCGCGGGCATTAGGAATTTCCCAAATGTTATCTCTTTGCGCGAACAAGGGTAACTTACGCGAAGCCGTTTCTGCACAGCTGGCAAAGACTAAGGCTATTAAAGCCAAAAATAAAAAAGAATTAGACTTTTGCATTTTGCTGATCATTTGAGAATCAACATGCATTTAATCAAATTATTTTACTACTTACCAATTTATAAACTTTTCGGAATATTAGAGTTTTGATTTTATAGCTGATATCAAATTTAACACTATCGGTGGTCACTTAATTAAATATGAAGGTGTTTCTAAAAAAGAAGATAAAGAATTTAATCTTGATTTTGAATATATTATTTCCAAAAGAACTGATAAAATTCCAATACTTCCAATTCCAAAGAAATTGTTAAGTTGGTCGTGAATGGGTGTTTTTTGGTCATTAGTGTCTGTATCCAAAAATTAATCGATTACCGAAAAAAAATAATAATTTTTTAAAAATTTCCTATAAAAAGTAAATTTTTTAAAAATTTCCTATAAAAAGTAAATTTTTGAAAAATTTCCTCTAAAAAGTAAATTTTTGAAAAATTTCTTATAAAAAGTAAGTTTTTGAAAAATTTCCTATAAAAAGTAAATTTTTGAAAATTTTCCTATAATAAGTAAATTTTTGAAAAAATTTCCTATACAAAGTAAATTTTTGAAAAATTTCCTATAAAAAGTAAATTTTTGAAAAATTTCCTATAAAAAGTAAATTTTTGAAAAATTTCCTATAAAAAGTAAATTTTTGAAAAATTTCCTATAAAAAGTAAGTTTTTGAAAAATTTCCTATAAAAAGTAAATTTTTGAAAAATTTCCTATAAAAAGTAAATTTTTGAAAAATTTCCTATAAAAAGTAAATTCTTAAAAAATTGCCTATTAAAAGTAAATTTTTGAAAAATTTCCTATTAAAAGTAAATTTTTGAAAAATTTCCTATAAAAAGTAAATTTTTGAAAAATTTCCTATAAGAAAGTAAATTTTTGAAAAATTTCCTATAAGAAAGTAAATTTTTGAAAAATTTCCTATAAAAGTAAATTTTTGAAAAATTTCCTATAAAAGTAAATTTTTGAAAAATTTCCTATAAAAAGTAAATTTTTGAAAAATTTCCTATAAAAAGTAAATTTTTGAAAAATTTTCTATAAAAAGTAAATTTTTGAAAAATTTCCGATAAAAAGTAAATTTTTGAAAAATTTCCTATAAAAAGTAAATTTTTGAAAAATTTCCTATAAAAAGTAAATTTTTGAAAAATTTCCTATAAAAAGTAAATTTTTGAAAAATTTCCTATAAAAAGTAAATTTTTGAAAAATTTCCTATAAAAAGTAAATTTTTGAAAAATTTCCTATAAAAAGTAAATTTTTGAAAAATTTCCTATAAAAAGTAAATTTTTGAAAAATTTCCTATAAAAAGTAAATTTTTGAAAAATTTCCTATAAAAAGTAAATTTTTGAAAAATTTCCTATAAAAAGTAAATTTTTGAAAAATTTCCTATAAAAAGTAAATTTTTGAAAAATTTCCTATAAAAAGTAAATTTTTGAAAAATTTCCTATAAAAAGTAAATTTTTGAAAAATTTCCTATAAAAAGTAAATTTTTGAAAAATTTCCTATAAAAAGTAAATTTTTGAAAAATTTCCTATAAAAAGTAAATTTTTGAAAAATTTCCTATAAAAAGTAAATTTTTGAAAAATTTCCTATAAAAAGTAAATTTTTGAAAAATTTCCTATAAAAAGTAAATTTTTGAAAAATTTCCTATAAAAAGTAAATTTTTGAAAAATTTCCTATAAAAAGTAAATTTTTGAAAAATTTCCTATAAAAAGTAAATTTTTGAAAAATTTCCTATAAAAAGTAAATTTTTGAAAAATTTCCTATAAAAAGTAAATTTTTGAAAAATTTCCTATAAAAAGTAAATTTTTGAAAAATTTACTATAAAATGTAAATGTTTGAAAAAATTCGTATAAAAAGTAAATTTTTGAAAAAATTCGTATAAAAAGTAAATTTTTGAAAAATTTCGTATAAAAAGTAAATTTTTAAAAAATTTCCTATAAAAAGTAAATTTTTGAAAAATTTCCTATAAAAAGTAAATTTCTGAAAAATTTCCTATAAAAAGTAAATTTTTGAAAAATTTCCTATAAAAAGTAAATTTTTGAAAAATTTCCTATAAAAAGTAAATTTTTGAAAAATTTCCTATAAAAAGTAAATTTTTGAAAAATTTTCTATAAAAAGTAAATTTTTGAAAAATTTCCTATAAAAAGTAAATGTTTGAAAAATTTCCTATAAAAAGTAAATTTTTGAAAATTTTCCTATAAAAAGTAAATTTTTAAAAAATTTCATATAAAAAGTAAATTTTTGAAAAATTTCCTCTAAAAAGTAAATTTTTGAAAAATTTCCTATAAAAAGTAAATTTTTGAAAAATTTTCTATAAAAAGTAAATTTTTGAAAAATTTCCTATAAAAAGTAAATGTTTGAAAAATTTCCTATAAAAAGTAAATTTTTGAAAATTTTCCTATAAAAAGTAAATTTTTGAAAAATTTCCTATAAAAAGTAAATTTTTGAAAAATTTCCTATAAAAAGTAAATTTTTGAAAAATTTCCTATAAAAAGTAAATTTTTGAAAAATTTCCTATAAAAAGTAAATTTTTGAAAAATTTCCTTTAAAAAGTAAATTTTTTAAAAATTTCATGTAAAAAGTAAATTTTTGAAAAATTTCCTATAAAATGTAAATTTTTGAAAAATTTCCTATAAAAAGTAAATTTTTTAAAAATTAAAATTTTAATTATTTTGTTTGAAGAAATATTTCCGTTTGAAATTAAAATTTGTATCAAATCGTTAACTACAAAATGTTTGACTGTCAATATTTTAGTAAGGTTTCCCGTTCAAAATTTTTGCTGAATTATTTTAGGTTTATGTATTTTAAAAAATTTTCTTTATTAATAAAATATGACCTATTTATTGACCTATATAGGAGTTCAATACATAAGGAGTGTTCTCTGCTTGTTACATAAAAAACACAAAATAACAACAT
This sequence comes from Stomorhina lunata, assembly GCA_933228675.1. Taxonomy (NCBI): domain Eukaryota; kingdom Metazoa; phylum Arthropoda; class Insecta; order Diptera; family Rhiniidae; genus Stomorhina; species Stomorhina lunata. Next base: position 176,268,911 of record OW121740.1, read on the forward strand.
AAAATTGTTATTATGTATAGATTTGTTTAAACTATTATAAATTAAATATACGACTATACAATTGTCTATAGAGATTTCCAGCTAAACGAAAAAATTTTCCATAATGTTGCGCCCCGCCATTGTGCAGTTGCGCATCGATCATGGAAGCGGCAGCATAAGTTGTGGGAGTCATTTGATTTTCCATCAGCCACTCGTGTATGTTATTGCCAAATTTCTCCAAAAATGATTCACTCATTTTGACTTTGTGGCCAATTTTGGGTGAATCGATCTTGATAAGACCGGTTGTGTACTCTTCGCCCATGCTTCGAAGTTCACGCATGATCTTGTGATGCAGATCGGAGAACTGTAAGAAAAAGAATATAATAATAATTTTCGAATATAAAAAGGGAATTTTTAAATACCTGACTACGTCTTTTTGAAGGCACAAATTCGGCTATTCTATTAAATATATCCACAAAGGCTGGTGATCTCACCAAAGTCTCATAGTGTTTGCCTATATATTGCCATATAACACCTCGAGCCATCATATTGGTTCGGAACAAATACACAACATAGATCAAACTTTCGCTTTGATGTGGTACAAATTGTGTAGCATTAGCTCCAAATACTATATCTAAATAACTTCGGATCTGTGCTGGATTTTGGGTGCATCTTAAATTATATAAAATATCTTCATATTGTTGGGTATTACGATCCGTTGACGATACCACTTTTATGATTGCATTGAATTCATCATTCGACAAATATCTACAGGCCGAACAGAGTACCGTATCTTTGGTGACAAAGAAATCATTGGTATCTCCTTCAAATTCAATATTTTGGAAAATATAATCAAAACCCAAATGACGAGTATAGTCCAGACATTCTGGTAAGTCCACAATACAAGCTATACGCAAGAGTGAGGTATGTAATTTGTCGGTAATCATTTTACCCGAAGTATGATCGTGGGAAATGAGTTTGTGATATATGGGTCCTATGATTTGTTTAAGGAATTGTTTGAAAGGCTCATGGGAGTTAGTACCATACAAGTTTCTTTCCAAAAGCTCCACGGTAGGCGAAACGAAGTTCCATACCAATAAATTGTCTTCATTGCTCAGATATTTTAGCAGCTCAAATATAACATCTATGGAAAAGTCATTGTGTTCAATTAAGGAGTGCAAATTTTGGAATAGATCCGCCCGATTAAATTCATGTATTATCAAATGATTCTTCTGCAGGGCATGAGCAATTTTGCGTAGATTTTCATTATCATAAAGAACATGATAAAAGCTAGTCTGTTGCTTATTAACGACCAACCAGTCGTCGGGCTTTAGCTCAATGCCAAAGTCGGCCAGATTTATAGTGACTTCTTGAATGGGAGGCATGAAATAATCCACAGTCGTACGATTGAAATTATAGCTAGAGGCTGTAGCAAAATTTAAGGGGATCCACCAATGCTCTATATAGTTGGGATTTTTTGAACGCTGCTTTATCGTAATCGTATTGTCCTCATAGTTCCTTACTACACTCACTATGGGAATCCATTTGCTGTGAGTCCACGATGTCATTATATTGGGTACCGACTTTACCCATTCGGAATTTTTGAAATTTGGATCTTCTTCGAGTGCCCTTTGCAGACATTCAAATAGTTGCATTTCATTGGCCACCGAGTACTGACTTGACAGGGTAAAAACTTTTTTAAATTAGTTGTTATACACCGATTCTGGCAAATTTGTTCGGATCTAAAGGTAAACTTACTATTTCGTTAGAAACGAATGAATGCCACGCACGAAAGTCTTCTGATTGAAGGCATGATGGAACATACGGATGACACAGGCCGCTGAAAGGAGAAAAGGGAGGAAAGGTTATTGATCTATTACAAAAATGTAATACGGTTTGTTTCTTATGCTAAAACTTTCCTATACTAAGAGCATAACCTTAAATTTCGACTAAAAATAGCTCTTTAGTTTATACTTGAACTTTCTTGTTATACTAAAATTTTTTTATTATACATTGGCTGTCGTCTTTTACTAAGAATTTCGTCTTATACTAAGACTTTCGTCTTATACTAAGACTTTCGTCTTATACTAAGACTTTCGTCTTATACTAAGACTTTCGTCTTATACTAAGAGATTCGTCTTATACTGAGACTTTCATCTTATACTAATGCTTTCATCTTATACTAAGACTTTCGTCTTATACTAAGAGATTCGCTTATACTGAGACTTTCATCTTATACTAAGGCTTTCGTCTTATACTAAGGCTTTCGTCTTATACTAAGACTTTCGTCTTATACTAAGACTTTCGTCTTATACTGAGACTTTCGTCTTATACTAAGACGTTAGTCTAATACTAAGACTTTCGTCTTATACTAAGACTTTCGTCTTATACTAAGACTTTCGTCTTATACTAAGACTTTCGTCTTATACTAAGACTTTCGTCTTATACTAAGACTTTCGTCTTATACTAAGACTTTCGTCTTATACTAAGACGTTCATCTTATACTAAGACGTTCGTCTTATACTAAGGCTTTCATCTTTTACTAAGACTTTGGTCTTATACTGAGACTTTCATCTTATACTAAGGCTTTCGTCTTATACTAAGGCTTTCGTCTTATACTAAGACTTTCGTCGTATACTAAGACTTTCGTTTTATACTAAGGCTTTCGTCTTAAACTAAGATATATACTAAAACTTTCGTCTTATACTAAGACTTTCGTCTTATACTAAGACGTTCGTCTTATACTAAGACGTTCGTCTTATACTAAGGCTTTCATCTTTTACTAAGACTTTCGTCTTATACTAAGAGATTCGTCTTATACTGAGACTTTCATCTTATACTAAGGCTTTCGTCTTATACTAAGGCTTTCGTCTTATACTAAGACTTTCGTCTTATACTAAGACTTTCGTCTTATACTGAGACTTTCGTCTTATACTAAGACGTTCGTCTTATACTAAGGCTTTCGTCTTATACTAAGACTTTCGTCTTATACTAAGACGTTGGTCTTATACTAAGATTTAAGTCTTATATTAAGACTTTAGTCTTATACTAACGCTTTAGTATTATACTAAGACTTTAGTCTTATGCTAAGACTTTAGTCTTATACTAAGACTTTGGTCTTATACTAAGACTTTAGTCTTATACTAAGACTTTAGTCTTATACTTAAACTTTAGTCTTATACTACGGCATTAGTCTTATACTAAAACTTAAATCTTATGCATACTAAGGCTTTCGTCTTATACTTAGACTTTAGTCATATACTAAGGCGTTGGTATTATACTAAGACTTTTGTCTTATACTTCGTCTTATACTAAGAATTTAGTCTTAAAGTAAGAATTAACTCTTATTCTAAGACTTTAGTCTTACATTAAGGCTTTAGTCTTATACTAATACGTTGGTCTTATACTAAGACTTTAGTCTTATACTAAGACTTTAGTCTTATACTAAGACTTTAGTCTTATACTAAGACTTTAGTCTTATACTAAGACTTTAGTCTTATACTAAGACTTTAGTCTTATACTAAGACTTTAGTCTTATACTAAGACTTTAGTCTTGTACTAAGACTTTAGTCTTATACTAAGACTTTAGTCTCATACTTAGACTTTAGTCTTATACTAAGACTTTAGTCTTATACTAAGACTTTAGTCTTGTACTAAGACTTTAGTCTTATACTAGGACTTTAGTCTTATACTAAGACTTTAGTCTTACACTTAGACTTTAGTCTTATACTAAGACTTTAGTCTTATACTAAGACTTTAGTCTTATACTAAGACTTTAGTCTTATACTAAGACTTTAGTCTTATACTAAGACTTTAGTCTTATACTAAGACTTTAGTCTTATACTAAGACTTTAGTCTTATACTTAGACTTTAATCTTATACTAAGACTTTCCTGGTCTTATACTAAGCCTTTCGTCTTATACTAAAACTTTAGTCTTATACTAAGACGTTGGTCTTATACTAAAACTTTAGTCCTATACTAAGACTTTAGTCTTATACTAAGACTTTAGTCTTATACTAAGACTTTATTCTTATAATAAGACTTTATTCTTATACTTAGACGCTGGTCTTATACTAAAACTTTAGTCCTATACTAAGACTTTAGTCTTATACTAAGACTTTAGTCTTATACTAAGACTTTAATCTTATACTTAGACTTTAGTCTTATACTAAGACGTTGGACTTTAGTCTTATACTAAGACTTTACTTTTAGACTAAGACATTACTCTTAAACTAAGATTTTAATCTTATACTATGACTTATAATAAGATTTCGTCTTTTACTAAGGTTTTTATAAAATTTACGTCTTATACTAAGAATAAGTCTTTTACTAAGATTTACTTCTTATACTAAGAATAAGTATTATACTAAGACTTATTAAGTTTACTTTGTCTTCTACTGTGGCGATCGTCTTACAATTCGGCTAACGTAACCTTTTAGATCAGTGACTTAGTATAAGACTTTTGCCTTATATTGAGACTGAGAATAATACTTTCGTCTTATACTTAAAATTATACAAAGTAAAAGTCTAAATAAGTATAAGCCTTTAATTGTTTAGTTAGACTACGTATAAGAATATCTCCATTTACTAAGACCTAAGATCGTTCCATACTAAGACATTCTCATACTATTCTCATACCAAGACTTTCTTACAATTCTTAGACTTTCGTCTTATACTAAGGCCTTCTTCTTGTACATCATACTAAGACTTACTGAGATTATCATCTTATACCAAGAATTTCGTCTTTTACTTCAATCTAATATTTAATATGAGTTTTACTTAGTCTAGTATAAGACTTTTGTTTTTAGCTGTAGACATTCGCCTTCTACTGACACTTTTGTTTTATACTTAGAATAAGTTTAAGATTTCGACTATGTATAAGACTTTCGACTATGTATAAGACATCGTGGTATACATTTTTTTATATTTTTTGAAAACATATACTAAGACTAAGTATAAGACTTTGTTTTATACCAAGACTTTATACGAAGACTTTTATACTTTGTCTTATACTAAGACTTCACTCACCCTTCGAATATGTAATAATGTCAAACATCATTGTTATATTATGTTCTTTCTCCACATAATTAGTCATAGGATGAGGATTAATAGTCATTTCGTTATAGCTATATGCCCTTTCGGCAGTTTCGATCAAAAAATACTCCATACTCTTATACTCAGGATTTAGCTGGAAAGAAAACAAAAATTTTAACGCAATTCTTCTTTAGTATATCAACGAAAAATCCACTTACCAAATCTATAAAAATATGAGCAAAATATGTGGCAAAGCCCTCATTTAACCAGGCATAGGACCACCATTCCGGCGATACCAGATCACCAAACCATTGATGCGAAATCTCATGAACTATTGTCATAGTATCTTTTACCTTCTGGTGAGCATCACTATCACGGTATAGTAAATAATCCTCTTTATAGGTAATAAGGCCCCAATTTTCCATGGCCGCGCCATAGTTTTTATTCAAAGCAATATGATCTAGTTTATCTAGGGGATAAGGTATACCCAGATAATCTTCTATGACAGCCAAAGTACGTATGGCAAATTTCAATTGTTTTAGTCCTTTATTTTTGCTCGTCAATGGAGTGTAGAGGCGCTGTGTAACATTGCGATATTCTTCGGAGATGAAACCGAAATTTGAGACCACAAATGCCACCAGGTATGTGGAAATTAGCGGTGTTGGATAGAATGTAGTTGTGGATAAATCACTATCGCTATAAAGTGAATAAAGGAAAATGTTTGAAAAAGGTTTTTTTTCTAATAGTTTTTTTTTCTTGGTTTGTCTTAAATACCTGTGTTCGATGATATTGTGTGTCTTCATATTGGAGATGACATTGTATATTTTGCCATGAGTTACTTGTATAGTGAAATTGGCCTTAAAAGCCGGCTCATCGTAACAAGGTAAAGCCAAACGGGCACTAGTTGGCTCAAATTGTGTTGCTGCATGGTAACTGGAAGAGGAGGAAACAATTACACTTAGTAGTAAAACGAAGATGCAAAATTGCTTTAAATCTAAAGCCCTTTAATTTTAAAGTTTATGATTAAAGATAAAAGATAACATTTAAAATTGATATACATAATTAATATTTTAATTGAGCATAAAGATGAGGTATAATTAAAGCATATTTAAAAAAAGTAGGAATAATTTGTGTTTATTAAGTAGTTTAAATAAAATGAAAATCTAGTGCAATATACTTTGTATTATCTTATTGAATTATTTCTTATTTTATTTTAGAGTGTTTATTACGTTTAAAAACGATCCAAAAAACCCCTTTATCTACCTTTTATCTACCCAATTTTTTATTAACATTATAAAATTTGAAAAAAGGTAGCTCATTAATACGTACGCATATAAAGAAATATAGTATTTATCGTTATCAGTCCATAACTCCCTCTACAAGCAGTCCGAAAACAAAACAAGTGTAAAAGTGCAAAAGTTAATCAAGCTAATACTTTGCCACTTACGTCAAATATGGACCCATTTTCCACAATCCTACATGTTTTCATGTTTTAAAAACATGTTTCAAAAACATTTTTGTATAATTCCGGCTGCTGGTCAGATATATAGCTTGTTCCAAATGTGAACCGACTGCCATGAAGTGATTTTTGGGCTATTCAAGAGACTTTAGAAATTTGTTGTTGTGTACGGGCTCTAGTCAAATGAGATCGATTCTAACAAAACTCGATTAGGTAGTCCTTAAGGTAATAAGATTTTGGTGGTGGTCAGACTAATAAATGTATGTGTTATAAACATCATCACAAACCCAATATACCTAAGGAAGGGGCTTATCAACATTTTAAAGGTATCATCAGTTGGATATTCGATTTTAGAAATTCGAAATAATTAAAAAATTAAAGGAAAGTAAAATAATGCACTTGAATTAATAAACTTATAAATGATTAAAGGTCAATAATACTTTTTATAAAAGCCTCAGTTGTTGATAAAAAAATGCTATTTTAATTGTTAATTAAAAGGTATTTTTCAACTTTTACAAAAATTTTTTTATTCTAACTTTTTTGTCTAGGAAATCGAAATTGATTGTAAAATGTCTCATTCTAACAGAAATTCTTTACAAAGTTTTATATCTAAAATTTTCTTTAAGAAAATTTTTCACTGAAATTTTTATATAAACATTTTTTATACAAACCTTCATATAGAAAATTTGTTATAGCAATTTTTTTTTATAAAAAAAATTTGTATCGAAAATTATCTATTAAATTTAAACATAAAATAATTTTTTTTTTCAAAGATTTTGTATCGAAAATTTTTTATAGAAATTTTTATATCAAAAACTATATAAATTTGTATATTTAAAATTGTTAATGGAACTTTCTATCGACAATTTTATATTGAATTTTTCGATAAAAATTTCAATATTGAAAATTTTCGATAAAAGCTTTCATGGAAAATTTTTTATAGAATTTTTTATTTTTTCTAAATTTTGTATAGAAATTTTTATATAGAAAATTATCAATAGAAATTTTATATCGAAAATTTTCTATTGAAATTTTCTAGAAAAAAAATGTTTATATCAAAATTTGTCTATAGAAATTTTTATATTGAAAATTTTCGATAGAAATTTTTGCATCGAACACTTTCGACAAAAATTTTTACGTAGAAAATTTTTTATAGAAATTTTTACATCGAAAATTTTTATATTAAAAATTTTCTATCGAAAAATTTCTAAAAAATTTTTTTATCGAAGAATTTTCTACAAAAAATTTTTATAATGGAAAATTAAAAAATTTTTATTCCGAAAAATATTAAAAAAAAATGTGAGAAGTAAATTAAGATAAGACTGAAAAATTTTTGTGTTCACTTTTTTCTGTTTACCTTTGATTAACAAACATAATTCGTAATGATTGTATTTGTAAAATAGGTAATAATGTGAGGTTTTCGATTTGTCTAAAAGTAGGGATACTCCTCCTGAAGATGATGGCCTAACCAATCATCGAAAATCGTAGAGTAATTGGTTTTCTCAACTAACATTTTTTGGCTTTTATCTATAAATTGTCTATTTCATTTACATTAATAAATGTAAAACATTGGGATCAAGTGCTAATAATTTTTCTTTTCGAATAATATTTTCTATCCCGATAATTTTGTTATTTAAAAAAAAAAATTACATCGACAAACTTTCAAAAAAGGAAATTAATACTCTATTAAAAATTTTGATACCGAAAAATTTTCTTTAAGAAATTTTAATACCGAAAACATTTTTCTAAGAAATTTTTTATGACAAATTTTCTATAAAAAATTGTTTGAACAGAAAAATTTTCTATAAAAAAATTTTATACCGAAAAATTTTCTATAAAAAAATTTTATACCGAAAAATTTTCTATAAAAAAATTTTTGTACCGACAAATTTTCTATAAAAAATTTGTATACCGAAAAATTTTCTATAAAAAATTTTAATACCGAAAAATTTTACATTAAATTTTTTATACCGAAAAATTTTCTATAAAAAATGTTTATACCCAAAAATTTTCATATCGAAAAATTTTATAAAATTTATTATTATATATATTTTATTATTATACCGAAAAATTTTCTACCAAAAATTTCTATAACGAAAATTTTCTATTAAAAATTTTTAAAACGAAAAATTTTCTATAAAAAATTTTTATACCCAAAAATTTTCTATAAAAATTTGTTTACTGAAAAATTTTCTATAAAAAATTTTATATCGATAATTGTTCTATAAAAAATTTTTATACCGAACAATTCTCTATAAAAATTTATTTCTATAAAAAATTTTATATCGATAATTGTTCTATAAAAAATTTTTATACCGAAAAATTCTCTATAAAAATTTATTTCTATAAAAAATTTTATATCGATAATTGTTCTATAAAAAATTTTTATACCGAAAAATTCTCTATAAAAATTTATACACACACAATTTTTTATAAAAGTTTTGTATAAAAAATGTTTATACTAAAAATTTTTTTATACCGAAAAACTTTCTATAAAAAATTTGTATACCGAAAAACTCTATAAAAAATTATTATAAAAAATTTGTATACAAAAAAAAATTTCCTATAAAAAAATTTTTATACCGAAAAGTTTTCTATAATTTTTTTTACCAAAAATTGTCTATATAAAATTTTTTAACCAAAAATTTTCTATAAAAACTTTTGTTGCCGAAAAATTTTCTATAAAAAAATTTTAATATCGATAATTGTTCTATAAAAATTTATATATCAAACAATTTTTTATAATTTCTATAAAAAATTTTCATACCGAAAAATTTTTTTATAAAAATGTTTATACCGGAAACTTCTATAAACATTTTTATTTTGATAAATTTTAAATTGAAAAATTTTCTATAAAAAATGCCTATACCAAAATATTTTCTATAAAAAATATTTATACCAAAAAAAAATTTCTATGAAAAATTTCTATGAAAAATTTTCAATAAAAAATTTGTATACCGAAAATTTTTTGTAAAGAATATTTTATAGAATTTTTTTTTGTAGAAATTTTGTCGCTATAAAATTTCATAGAATTTTTTTAGAAAATTTTTTGCTATAAAAGTTTTAATGTATATGAAATTTTTCGATATAAAAATTTTATATAGAAAATTTTCTAAAGAAATTTTTTATCAAAAATTTGAAGACGAAAAATTTTTAAAGACATTTTTATAACGAAAAATTTCTGTAAACATTTTTATGTCCAAAAAATCCATATAAAAATTTAAAAATTTTTTGTTATTAAATTTTTGATAAAATTTTTTTTTAGAAAATTTTCTATATAAAATTTTTATATCGAAAAATTTCATATACATAAAAACTTTTATAGTAAAAAATTTTCAAAGAAAAAAATTTCTAAAAAAAATTTCTAAGAAATTTTATAGCGACAAATTTTCTACAAAAAAGTTTTAGAAGGAAAAATTTTGTATAAACAATTTCTAAATTTCTATAGAAAAATTTTCTATACCGAAAAATTTTCTATACCAAAAAATTTTCTACACCACAAAATTTTCTATAAAAAGTTTTATACCGAAAAAATTTGTATACCGACAAATTTTATATAAAAATTTTTATCCTGAAATTTTAAAACCAAAAGAGTTTCTATTTAAATTTTTATACCGAAAAATGTTCATAAAAGTGTTATTCCGAGAAAATTTTTTTATTAAAATTTTTTTTTCCAAAAAATTTTTATAAAAAACTTGTATAATCATTTTTTTGTCCGATATCTAGTAGATCTGCATTCTGAAATTTTCTTTAATTTTTTTTTGTTTTTATTCTTTTTTCAGTGTAAGAATATTTAAAAAAAAAAATGGTTTTTATATATGCGTGAAAATGATCTTGAGTCATAATTTGCAACTCGACTAAAGTTTATCTGTTTATTTGCTAAAAATCACGTTTAGCCAAATTTTAACAAAAACAAAAGAGTCTGAGCTTTAAACTTGTTTGTGGATTTGCAGAAAAAACTAAGTTTTGGGGAATTTTATATATTTTATAATTTCCATTTAAAATATACAAATAAAATATGTTTGCGTAATTAATGAAAAAGGGATTCCCAACTAATAAACAAATATTGACTGATAAAATAATAAATAAGAAAAGCAAAAGTCTGACATTTTGAAACCCGACCTAAATCAAAAAAAGCCAAAACTCGCCTGTTTTTTGGGTGATTTACTGAAAAAAAAAACGTTGACGTCTATAACGCAGTGTTTGTACCCACTTTGAAATATGAATATGATAACTTATTGGGCCATTATATTATTAATACCTATATAAATCGGGTAAAAAAAATGCTTTTCAACAAACTTGATATTTTGCCTCTTTTTACGTTAAAGTAAATAAGCAAAATTGAACTTTAAATTTTGAATCGTTTAATAAATAAAAAATATTTGTAAACAAATCGTTTGCTGATAAGACGTCAAACTGAATTTTTGTTGCATTTAACAATACAGGAAAAAGCTTTCAATAGGTGTGCATGATACATCAGATCATTCAAGGGTTAAACTGTCTATCAATGGCAAAAGGCGCGTTATTGTATTTTAATGAAACAAATTTGTTTGTTTATTTTTAATATTTACCTTCAAAATTCATTGATTCAGAGATAAGAGATGAGTATGCGTTTCTTATCAGACTAGATAGTTGGAGTACCGGTATTATACTCACACATACATACATATATAATATAAAGTCAAAAGATAGTGAAAATATTTACTTTTGTTGTGATTTATTAGAAAAATCGAAATAGACGTCAATACTCGAACATTAAAGGGTTTAGTAAGAATTTTCTATTTAAATAAAATGCAATTTCATTGTAACAAAAAAATTAATTAAGTATTTCAAGTACATGACGGCTAATCACTAACCGTTAGAATGTAGGTCTAATTATGACGACACTATTAATAATTTTTTTTTTTTGATTTTTTGTTTCTTTAATTTCAAATTGTTATCAGCTTAATTGTTATGGTGTGAGTTATTCATTATTTATTTGTTTTAAAATTATTTAATTTTTTTCTTTTTGAATTTTTAATTTACTAAGGCATTATTTAATATTTTTCAATTTCCCTTGAGTCACTTTAATTTACAAATTACGTTTCTTTCAATACTCGTATAATATCAGCGCGCATTTGTTTTATTTTCTAAATAAATACACCCCTAATTATTGAATAATTTCCGGTAATGCCTTAACAAATCTTCTTTTTCTTGCACTGTCACTCTCAACTTACATGGTTTGATTATTTTGATCCTCATAGGCCAGCCAATAGAGTCCAGCATATTTTTCATTCATTGTACCCTCGTACAAAATCTCCAAACGATATTTTTTCGTTACCTCAAAAACTTGATAGTATTCCATGGCATGAATTATTAGAAAATTTGTTCGATTATCATGGGTATAGGTCAAGTCCTGCAGTTGAGTGCCTGTTTCCAAATCATAGCAAATGATATGAAAATTTCTTAATTTCTTGGCATGTAGAACAATTTCGTCTGTGGACTCTTTAATTTCTATATCAATTGTAACATTAGCTTTAAAATCCAAATCTCCCCTATGGACATTGGTGGTAACATGCCAGTGATAATGCAAAGGAAATGTAGAATTAGGTAAGCGTAAAGACCGGGGTTTGCTTAGCGGACTGGGTATCGTTGTTGTTAAGAGATTAAGCTGCAAATCTGTAGTATTTTCCAGACATGTGCCAGGTTCTATAAATAGCACCAGAACCACACTTAGCACTATCGAGAGCATCAATAGCGAACACTTTTTACTAATCATCTTCATTTGGTAATGTTGCCGTAACATTCCCCAAAATCGTGCAGATTATCGAAAATTTCGTTAATTATTTACTACCGATTTTTCACCGCTCGAACCGTTCACTTTTAGACTAAAACCGCAACTGAATTGAAAAAATTTCTATTGATACGGAACAGTTCTCTGCCAAAATGGTAAAATTTTAAATGAAATTTTTCGAGATAAGATAAGACTAAAGCCTCAAGTATTGGAGACTTTTTTTTTTTGTTATAAGAGCTAACAAATTTTCGGTTTAAATCAATGAGAGTGAGCTTAAATTAATTTTCATTAACATTTAATTGTTAATAAAATAATTTGTTTCAAATGTTAAAGAGATTTTTGTTGAAAATAAAACAGGATTTAAATGAGTTCATTTTTAGTGAAAGAGTCATTGCTCTAAAAATTTTCGTAAGAATTAACCCTTATTCATACATCGCTAAAAATTTCAAAAATGTCGTTGTTTTCAAAATTTTAATATTTACTGTCTAAAAGTTTATTTATTAGAAAATAACGACTAATTCTTTTAGTTTATTTTTTATTTTTTTTATAACACTAGTTTGAGAACGTATAACTATTGTTCATTGTAAATTTAGGACCCTTATTAAACGTAGTCGATTTTCGTCTATCCTTTGGGCCATCAATCCATAATGTCACTTTAATCATTTAAAGGATCTTAGATTAATTTTACAAAATCGGTCAATTCGGTCCATGTTCGTCTACCAGCCCGTTCTTTTGTTAAATTATCATTTTATTGTTTAGTACCTGGTTGACCGAGCCTTGCTCGTAGCTTTATGATAAGCATTTTGAGTCAAATTTTAAAGTTTTTATATATTTAATTTATAAAGTACTAAAATAAATTTAGAGGAAAAACATTACACAAATATTCAGTTAATTTTGATTTATTTTTTCCGATCAACACATAGTTTACGTACTTTGCATAGTTTACAGTTTAACTCATTTTGAATTATTTTGGAAATTGGTCATACCAACAGAAACCTCCGTCGGTTTAATTCACTTTGAGTAATTTTCAATGGCGCCACCTGACGGACTTTGTTCATACCAATTAATAAACCTTTGTCGGCTTATCCGCAACAGCTTTGCTAAAGATCATAGCATGATCAAATACACAGTTTACGATTTTGCTCACTTTGAGTCATTTTCAGCAGCGCCACCTGTCGGAAATTGTTTACACCAATTAAGAAACCTCTGCGGGCTCATGTGCTACAACTTTGCTAAAGATTATAGTATGATCAAATGCACAGTTTACGATTTAATTAAATTTTAGAAATTTTCATTAGCGCCACCTTTCGGAAATTAGTCGTACCAACTTAAAAACCTTTACCGGCTTATCCGCAACATCTTTGCTAAAGAGCATAACATGATCAAATGCACAGTTTACTTTTCTATAAAGAACATACATACAGACAAACATTAATTTGTTTAAAAGTTATAACATTACTACTTTTTTCCCCTTTTTATCCCCTAATTTTAAAAAAGTTTCATATGGATATTTGGCACTTCTTCGGCATCAATTGAATTCGGTACATTTTATTAAAACGCATTTAACATAATGTTCCTATTTATAATATATTCTTTGGTTTTAAAAATAAGAATAGGTTAAAAAAGTACCAAAAAAAGTACCCTTGCTTACCCCCTTTCGGACAAAGTTTCAAAAATTTACCAAACACCTGTCTGCTTATTTTCATAGCTGTTCAAAACGTAATTTTAATTTTGTTTCGATACCTATTACTTTAGGAGATATAACGTTTTCGACTTTTTCCCCTTTTGTCCCGTTTTAACCCCCTCAGCGATAAAACTTCCAAAAGTCCCTTCATATTCGATCTATACGGAAAGAAAGGTACCCAGTGTCTAAGTTTTGTCAAAATCCTTAGAGCCGATTTCGAGATAGCCATTCTATATATATATAGATATATATATCGAGTTTTTTAATAGGGACGCTACAAAAGTACAGCGACAGGGACAGCAGAAGACGCTATGTTTCTTGCTGCTCTTTTGACATTTCAGAAGGGTTTGCCATTTCATGATAAAAAGATATACAAGCCAACAAAGAGTCAAAATTATTAAAATTTTCTACCGAAATTCGGAGTCAGTGGTCTCAACGTCAAGAGTGCGAATCGTCATCAGCGATAAGGCTCATTTCTGGCTGAATGGCTATGTAAATAAACATAATATGTGTTATTCGTCAGACATGCATTTCGAAAAAAATAACGGTTTGGTGCGATTTTGGTGCTCGGTCGTGCGATTTAACGCCTTTAGACTATTTCCTGTGGGGCTATGTCAAGTCTATGGTCTATGGAAACTTTCAGCTTCAATTAAATTCTTTTAAAAACAGAAAACTTTTGACAAATAAGTTATAATGTAGTGAACCTTTTATGTTTCATATTTTTAAGATTATCCCTAAAATATACTACAGAAATGTTTCTTAAATATCTTACATTTCGATCGATATAGAATGTTTTGATTTGGCCTCAAAATATGTTATTTAAACGCAATTTGCACAAAAATCGTATAAAACTAAAGCACAGGGTTATCCACTTTGCGGTTTCAAAAGTGAACGTAAATAAAACACATATAAAATATTTTTGTTCATGATATTTCTTTTTTATTATAAAGTTTGAACGTTGACATTATGTGTGAAACACTACATCATTTAAATGAGCTACACACGAAATGTTGTAAGCATTGACTCTTTTGAGGTAATTTTCGACCTTTTTTTGACACATATTTGGCGGTATTTCAACCATATCTTGACGAATGTGGGTTTTTAAGAGCTCAAGAGTAAAAGGTTTATCTGCATAAACACGGTATTTCGCGTAGCCCCACAAAAAAGTCCAATGTTGTCAAATCGCATGATCTTGGTGGCCAGTTGATATCTTCACGACAAGAAATTACGCGGCCAGGAAATGTCTCTTGCAATAAAAGCCATAGTCGCTCGAGTTGTGTGTCATTTGGCACCGTCTTGTTAAAACAAAAAATTCTCCAAGTCGTATTCTTCACGACGAGGAATCAACACATTCGGGTCTTCCGCAACACTTGAGCGATATCAATTTTAAAATATTTGTAACCGCTCCAGTCTCTTTAAATTTCTTCACAATTTTGCCAATTGCTTGCGTAGTTGGACGATAATGTAAACCATAATATCCTCTTAAAGCACGTTATGTGGCTGTTGCAGAATCACCAGCTTTGTGTGATAATTAAACGATCCATTTTTCGTCAATGTCAGACTTTCAACTACATAGAAAAAAATTGGTTTAACAACTTAGTTTGACAGATGTCGATTTCCAGTCCTATACTTTTGAAACCACAAAATGGATAATCCGATATATATTTCGAATCATTATAGCAAGAGAAATTGATGTTATTTCATCTACGGGTTAATTTTTAAAACGCCATTTTTATTATTGGAAGAAAACCTGTGTAAAAAGTAAAAATTAACTTTCAAAAAGAGTGTAAAAGACCAATAGTAGTTTGTTAAACAGATCAATAATAAAAATTGGATTCAATTAAACTATATTTTTTATGTATTATAGTCCCCTAAGTACAAAAACAAGCGAAATTTAATATTAAAAAAAAATAAAAATTTATTTATAAATTTTTGAAGAAATTTAACCATTTCTTTAAAACGACTTTTCCAATTTCTAATTAAACAAGTAAGAAAGTGCTATAGTCGGTCAAGCCGACCATACGATACCCTTCACCACTAAGGTCAAAGGTATTCTTTTTCCCGTATAAAGACAAAAACTTGCTAAATTTTGCCATCATACAAACATTTTCTCAAAAATTGTATATTTAAGCTGTTTCCGTCATTTAGACTTATATGAGAGCTAGGGTCAAATGTGGACCGATTATATCGAAATTTGGCAAATTGATTACAGTTGTTACAAAAATTATGTGTGCGAAAAATAAAAATTCCCATTATCTTTAGATTTACGAGCGTTTTAGTGATTTTTGTCCCATTTAGTGCGTTTTTAGAGAAGAGTTTGTAAGGGAGCTGTGGTCAAATGTGGGCCGATTTCAACGAAATTTAGTACAGTGATTTTAGTTTATATAAGCAGTATTTGTTTTAAATTTCATTAAGAAATATTGATATTTGTGTCCAATATATCAATTCCGGGAAGTGGGACCAATGGGAGGTACCTTAAATAATGGACCGATTTTGGCCGAAATTCAATATTTGTGCCAAATTTTATCAAATTATCTTTAGAATTGCGACCTGTAGTTTGATTACAAGGTTTACATGGGGGTCCAGCCAGCCAGACGGTCGGACATCGATAAATCGACTCAGAAAGTGATTCTAAGCCTATTGGTATACTAAAAGGTGGGTCTAAGATAAATATTTCTATGCGTTACATACATCAGCACAAACTTATAATACCCTTTCCACCTATGATGGTGAAGGGTATACAAATACATCAAAGGATTAATAACAAAATTTTCCTCAAGACGTGTTATTACAAGACTTTCGTGCATCTAACGTTTTGAACTTATTTACATATATCGCAATGTCTTTATTTTTTCATGTCTACGAAAATATATTTGCTAAATTTTATCATCATGCAAACATTTTCTCAAGCCATTTCCGACATTGTGTCTTATATAGGAGTTAGAGTCAAATGTGAACCGATTTTCTCAAAACTTTTGGGAAGCGATTTTAACTAATTTGAATGCCAATTATTCTAATGTCAAAAATATCTAAAAAAGCAAAATTTGTACACTTTTTTTACTTTAATAGCTTTTTATTGTTTATTCTTATATGAAAGCTCATAAAAGTTTATAAGCTAAACATAGACATTTTTACCAAAAATTCGTTATAAAAAGTATTTTGTTTGCAATCGAATCAAATTGTAGCTTAGAAAAATAACTAAATTAAGTAACTTTTGTAAATGAAAAAATGTATATCACACATTACCGAGATATGAGCCATAATCTCAACTGAAGTTCAAAAATTTAAGTATAGACTCGTACTCTAAGTGTCTTCCCCTTGTGATACCAAGATTATATTACCTTTAATAAATGTGATGCTTTAAGCTTAGCGACTAGTTTTAACGATGTCTGCCTAATTGTCTGCTAATACTTATATGATCACAATTTAGACGACTAAATGCCGATAAATGATACACACACTCACACTCTTAAACAAATAAAGTTTTAAGGGAGACATAATTCTTACTCATTATCAACAATTATTTACCGGAATAATTAGTCATATAAAGTAAAATAGATGTAATGATTTTACTGGAAATACAAAGTTAAATAAAAAATATTTTTTTTTATGTGGTCTCATAAAAATATGCTTTGTTTTATTCTTAAACATCACCTGATTTATATCTATTGATATTTATGTTCCGACTACCAAACAATAAATAAAATAAATTGAATCATTCAGAATTTACTTTTTTCCCATTTCGTCAATTGACTGGCAAATTAAAGCGTCATAATCGTTAGTAGTTCTTTGTCTGAAAAGAAGTTTTATTAAGAAATCAAAAATGATTAATTAAGGGCCGAAAGCAAAATTTGAAATAATTAATGATTGAAACAATCTTATTCCGAAGATTGTACATGTATTAAAATAAAACACTTTCGGTTTTATTTATTTAAAAAAAAACTTTATTAGGTTTTCTATCCAATTTATAAGTGGCCCGTCTGGTACTAAATATTAGTCTAGACAAAGATGTTCACTTGTTGGAAGTAGAAAGCTAATTGATTTTCCTTACGAACTACTGCGGTATTTATATCAATTCTAATGTACATAGTTGCAACTTTTAGTAGTATATGTGATCATAAATAAGGGTTGTAAAAATAAGTATTTGACAACTATGGCCGTTAATTCAAATATTGTCTTAAAAATCTACAGTGTTGCATTATAAACTAACATAGGGTTGTATTTTGAAAAAACGTTAAATTTAAATGTTATTTTAAATTTATAGGGAAATGATAATAATTCTGGTAAAATATAAAATAAAAGTAAATAAATAAATGTGGACTGCTTCAGTCTCCCCCTCTGATGCCAATGACGTCCCGACGAGGCATCAGCTAGGTTTTTCGGGGTCGTCCTCTTCTTCTTAACATTTGTACTGGAGGTTGAGATTCACTGGAACTACCCACCACTGGCGTTAAGGAAGATGCATGATAAGTCCCCAATGGTAGATTAAGGTCATCTTCGTGAGCAATTATGTAGGATGATGTTCCTTTTTTCTCTATTATGGTGTAAGGACCATCTCGTTTGGGTACAAATTTGGATGTAACTCCCTTGTTACTGTTGCTTAAAACATGGGTAGTTACTAGTACTTTTGATCCAATTTCTAAGGAATGTTGATTTCTTCTTTGATCATTTGTGTTATTTTTATTGTGATCTTGCTGTTTGTATACATTTTCCTTGACGTCTTTGAGTATATCAGCAAGTGTGTAGAGATATGGAGTGATTTCGGGAACAAAGTTTTCAGACTGAACAATCGCTTTGAGATCGTGTTGAACATCATCCAAAGTTCTGAGTTCTCGTGCGAAAGTTAAATATGCAGCAGTATATTTGGTACTTTGGCAAACTGTAGTGTTCATGGCAAAACGTATACTCGGCAATTTTTCATCCCATTGTGCATGATTGTTTCCAACTAAAATTGCTAGTTGTCCTTTCATGTCACGATTTTTGCGTTCGACTGGGTTTGCTTCAGGATGGTATACGGGTGTTAGTATATGTTGTATATTTAAACAAAATACGACTTTTTGCATGACAGCGGATACGAACTGTACTCCATTGTCACTTATAATTTTTCGTGGTACCCCATAGCGTAAAAATATCTCGTTTATTAGGGTTTTGGCACATGCTTCTGCTGTAGCGACTTCTAGTGGAAATAGTTCGACCCATCTACTAGCAATATCTTCCACGATGAAGATCCACTGATAACCATTTGGAGACACAGGTAGAGGACCAAAAAGGTCTATAGCAACTATTTCGAATCTTTGATTGCTGGAAACAGTCTGGTATAAGCCGGCAGGCTTTAAATTAGTTGCTTTATACCTTTGACATTCAATGCATTCTCGTACATGTTTTTCAATGTCTTTGCGAATACCGGGCCAGTAGTATCTAAGAGTAATCTTGTTTATGGTTCTTTCAATGCCATAGTGGCCGGCTGTGTCATCGTTGTGATAATGTTTTAGAATATCTTTTCGGTCATCTAAGGGCACTACAAGTTGAGCATCATCAGAGTCCTCATTATTATAGCAGTATAATACTCCATCGTTCATTAAAAAACCTCTTTTAGACCAGTATGGAATATCTTCGCTATTGTTTTCAAAACAATCCATAATCTTTTTAAGATTAGGATCTTTTTGTTGACTCTCCCTTATCAGGCTAGCACTTTTTCTGGGCATTTCGATAGAAAAAGCGCAAATTTCACAAGAGGCGGCTTCCTCATGATCTTCTTCGCATGGTGGCCTGGATAAAGTGTCGGCGATGACGTTTGTTTTTCCAGGCTTATACTCAATTTTGATGTCAAAAGGTTGTAGTAAAAGTGCCCATCGAGCAAGGCGACCGGTTGGCGATTTAATATTCATTAGCCATTTCAATGGTTGGTGGTCTGTTATTAGTTTTACAGAGGCTCCTTCAATGTAGCCACGAAATTTCTGGACGGCCCATACAATGGCAAGTGCTTCACGTTCTATAGTTGAATAGTTTTGTTCTGCATTTGACAGGAGTCTACTTGCATACTCAATAGGATGCTCTTCTGCACCCTCCCCCTGGAGCAGAACTGCCCCAAGAGCGTAACCGCTGGCATCAGTTTTTAATATGAAAGGCTGGTCATCCATGGCTTGTTTTAATATTGGTGCCGATGTAAGAAGTATTTTTAGTTTTTCAAAAGCATTTTGTTGTTCTGTGGTCCAACACCAAACGGTATTCTTCTTGGAAAGTGCGGATAATGGTTTGGAAACATCGGCAAAAGATGATATGAAACGGCGGTACCAAGAACATGATTGTAAGAAGGAAAGCAGTTCTTTCACATTTCTCGGTTCTTTGCGCTGTCGTAAGGCTGACACTTTTTCGGGATCTGTCATTATACCCTCAGGGGTGAGTATATGACCCAGATATTTGACTTCATTGCAAGCGAAACGACACTTCTCTAGATTAACTTTAAGGCCGAAATCTTGGAGTCGCTGTAATATCAAATTTAAATCTTTCAAATGTTGTTCAAATGTGGGTGAGCAGGATATAATATCATCTAAGTAGGCCAGAAGAATTGTATCTCCCAGAGAGGCCTTAAGTCGATCAATCAACCGCTGGAAAGTGGCTGGGGCATTCCGTAATCCAAATGGCATCCTGGTGAATTTGTACATGCCAAATGGTGTAACGAATGCTGTTTTATCCTGATCATCAGGATGGACACTAATCTGCCAATAGCCACATTGTAGATCAAGTGTGGACATAAAGCTGGTAGCCTTTGCTTCGTGTAAGATGTCATCTACTCTTGGTAATGGGTATCGATCTGGCTTGGTGATGGCATTCAGCTCACGATAATCTACACATAACCGAATTCCGCCAGTCTTCTTGGGTATAATGACGACGGGAGCGGCCCATGGTGACTGACACTCAACAATGACACCTAACTTGAGCATTCGTGATATCTCATCTTTCAGAGCGGCTTTCCTGGTTGGTGATAGACGATATGGAGGAATTGCAACTGGCTCCTGATTTTCAGTGTGGATGCGATGGACCGCAAAAGGAGTAGCTGCAGTTGGTTCCTTAAATACATCTTCATATGTAACCAGTAGTTGATCCAATTCTTTTCGTTCTTTGCTTGTAAGTCCAATACCATCAGAATCTTTTAAAAAGTGGATATCTAATGAATACAGCGGCATGAAAACTTCAGCAAAATAATCTTCTCTATCTGATTTTGGAATTTTTATTGGAGGTCCAAATAATCTTGACACCTGCGTAGGGGTTCTCTCTTGAACAGGGATTGCATCTCTGAATATGTTCTGAATAGCATGAGGTGAGTAGTCATTAGAAGGTTTGGGGGTATTTGGTAACGGTGAAATCACCTTTTTCTCCTCCGCAAAACTCACGAACTTTGACACTTCCTTAATAGCCTTAGTACATGGAGAGCCTTCTTCACTGGTAATATCCAAGTTGAAGACTCCGACCTCCAAAGGTTTTGTAAAAAGAAATCTGGTCTTTGGAGAACCTTCAAAGTACCAGCATCTCTGGGCCATGTTCAGGACAATTCCAGCCTGTTCTAAAAAGTCCGATCCCAGTAAGGTGCGACTTTTTTCTGCATTTGGCAAGTACACAAGTCGGATTTTCCTGACTCGGCCGCCAATTTTCACATCACAAATGGTGTGCATCACTTTTCCAATGGTAGTGGATCCATTTGCCAAGGTGACTTCAGCTCGAACATCTTGAAAGACGCAGCCATTTTTCGTCAAAATTTTCTTCAAATTCAAACTGGCAACACTAGTCTTCGCTCCAGTATCAAACAAAGCTTCTCCTTTGAGGCCAAATATTTCAATGTGTGTTGTTGGCAGCGTGTGGCCTATAACATTTGTTGCTATAGAGTTAAATGATAAGAACTGGGGGCTGTCCTTAGCATGATTGCTACAAGTCGGGCAATTAGCTCGGTATACTCCAGGTGTGCCACAACCATAACACGAAAATGTTGGTTTATTGATTACTGTAGTATGCGGTTGACTGGTTTGCTGCTTTTCAGATAGTTGTTTAGGTTGTTGCTCGTCTCTCTTTTTCTTTTTGAAACAGTTCTCTACGCTGTGGCCTTTAATTTGACAAAAAGAGCACCGCTTATTTAATGTACTCTCTTGCTTAACCTCAGCACTTGTTGCTGGGCGAGCCTCAGTCAAGATCATTTCTGCTTCTCGGCTAGCAGAAATAAGTTCGGCAAACGTTTTTACGTTGTCTCGACGAACACGTTCCCGAATGCTAATATAAAGCAAACCATAAATCATGTTGATTTGGATTTCCTCAGTAACCGGCACCTTTAACTGCGAAAATAGCAATCTCTTCTTACATATGAAGCTGTCAGTCGGCTCTTTTTTCTGTTGCTTCGTTTCAAAAACATTAGCAAAAATACGCCAGTCAGGTATTGGCGGTGAAAACGTGTTTCGTATGAGCGTTTTTGCAGCTTCAAAACTGTCCACCGTATCTTTGACGCCAATCCACCACGTCGCTGCGTAGTCCTCAAGCAGCAGGGGCATTCCTCTTACTGCGTCAGTATCAGAAATTTTTTCGATGTCCTTGTACACGCTTATGGCTGCCAAAAATTCCTCCACAGCTGCGGGGTCTCTCTGTCCCTTATAACGCGCTGTACACTGGGTGAACGAGGCACCTCTGTTGCTGCTACCCATAGCAGCTAAGATTTGCTGAAATTGTTCTGGCGAGAACGTTGCCATGTTGTTGATATCACCGTTGTCTACGGTGGCCGTTTTGCTGTCGAATTCGTTGGCCGCAGGCTTGTGGGCTTTATCCTTTATGTTGGCCGCTGGCTTGTGGGCTTTTTCCTCTACGTTGGCCGCTGGCTTGTGGGCTTTTTCTTCTATGTTGGCCTCTGGCTTGTGGGCTTTTTCTTCTACGTTGGCCGCTGGCTTGTGGGCTTTTTCCTCTACGTTGGCCGCTGGCTTGCGGGCTTTTCCTTCTAGAGTTGATTTGCAGGTTCCACTCACTTCGGAAACTTGTTTTGTGTCGGCTTCGGACTCCTCTTTGGGGTTATTCGAGGCCACTGAGTTGGGCGCCAATGAAACAATCTTATTCCGAAGATTGTACATGTATTAAAATAAAACACTTTCGGTTTTATTTATTTAAAAAAAAACTTTATTAGGTTTTCTATCCAATTTATAAGTGGCCCGTCTGGTACTAAATATTAGTCTAGACAAAGATGTTCACTTGTTGGAAGTAGAAAGCTAATTGATTTTCCTTACGAACTACTGCGGTATTTATATCAATTCTAATGTACATAGTTGCAACTTTTAGTAGTATATGTGATCATAAATAAGGGTTGTAAAAATAAGTATTTGACAACTATGGCCGTTAATTCAAATATTGTCTTAAAAATCTACAGTGTTGCATTATAAACTAACATAGGGTTGTATTTTGAAAAAACGTTAAATTTAAATGTTATTTTAAATTTATAGGGAAATGATAATAATTCTGGTAAAATATAAAATAAAAGTAAATAAATAAATGTGGACTGCTTCATGATAAACATTAACTATTTAATAGTATTTGTACTTGTAGTAACGAAAAGAATTTATATTTATAAAAAAAACAACCAGAATTTTAGCTATAAAATTATTTAATTATTTCAAATTTCTTTTCAAAAACGGCACTGAAGCATTACTGAAAAAGCGGTAATGTTTTTTTAACATTGGTTACGACACCGCAGATAACTCCAGCTGCGGCAAAAGATATAGTTAAAAGTTTAGGCTTTATTTTACTAACGACGATAGTTTAATGACGAACTTTCAATATACATATCTTAAAACTCATCGATTTGAATTATTTTGATACAAGATTTACTTATTTTGCATACAAATTTGTTGTTAAAAATCATTTATTAACCTAATTTAACAATTAACTAAAAAAACATATTGATTATTTCCATCCCTGATTATTAAACTAAACTTAAAATTAATCTTTGTTCTCTTTTCTCATCGATTCTGAAGCCGGTTTAATAAAAATGTTCTTGTACTAGAAATTTTTTTGTATACATAAAGAAGAGATAATCAGGCAGTGATGGCCTGGAAAGTAGCAATTTAGTTTTAAAAAGGTACTATTTTTAAAAAATCTTGAATATTAATTTAAACTATTTAAGACGTTTTTGTAAAATTTTCTACATACAAAATATTTATACCGAAAAATTTTCCATTTATATAAAAAAATTTTTATAGCGAAAAATCTTCTATATAAAAAAATTTTGTGTCGAAAAATTTTCTATATAAAAAGTTATACTGAAAATTTTTTTTTATAAAAATTTAAACCGAAAAATTTTCTATATATAAAAAGATTTTATGCCGAAAAATTTTGTATAGAAAAATTTTTATACCGAAAAATGTATATCAAAAAATTTTCTATACAAAAAATATTTATATTAAAAAATTTTCTATATAAAAATTTTTATACCGATAAATTTTTTTGCCGAAAAATTTTCTATATAAAAAATTTTTATATAAAAAAGTTTTATGTCGAAAAATTTTCTTTATAAAAATTTATACCGAAAATTGTTCGATATAAAAAATTTGTATACTTGTATTTGTAAATTTTTTTTACACCGAAAACTTTTCTGAATAAAAAAATTGTATGACAAAAAATTTTCGATATAAAAAAAATTTATATTAAAATATTTTTTATATAAAAAATTTTTATACCGAAAAATTTTCTATATAAAAAATTTTTATACCGAAAAATTTTCCTTATAAAAAATGTTTATACCGAAAAATTTCCTATGTAAAATATTTTTATACCGAAAAATTTTCTATATAAAAAATTTTCTAACAAAAAATTTTTATACCGTAAAATTTTCTAACAAAAAATTTTTATACCGTAAAATTTTCTATAAAAAAATTTTTATACAGAAAAATTTTCTTAAGAAAAATTTGTATACCAAAAATGTTTGTATAGAACAATTTTTATACCGAAAAATTTTCTGTAGAAAAATTTTTATACCGAAAAATTTTCTGTAGAAAAATTTTTATAACGAAAAATTTTCTATAGAAAAATTTTTATGCCGAAACATTTTCTATAAAAAAACTTTATACCGAAAAATTTTTTATAGAAAAATTTTTATACCGAAAAATTTTTTATAGAAAAATTTTTATGCCGAAAAAATTTTTATAGAAAAATTTTTATGCCGAAAAATTTTCTAAAGAAAAATGTTTATACCGAAAAATTTTCTATAGAAAAATGTTTATACCGAAAAATTTTTTATAGAAAAATTTTTATAGCGAAAAATTTTCTATAGAAAAATTTGTAGACCAAAAAATTTTCTATAGAAAAATTTGTATACCAAAAAATTTTCTATAGAAAAATTTTTTTTACCGAAAAATTTTCTATAGAAAAATTTTTTTTACCGAAAAATTTTCTATAGAAAAATTTTTTTTACCGAAAAATTTTCTATAGAAAAATTTTTATACCGAAAAATTTTCTATAGAAAAATTTTTATACCGAAAAATTTTCTATAGAAAAATTTGTATACCGAAAAGATTTCTATAGAAATATTTTAATACCGAAAAATTTTCTATAGAAAAATTTTTTTGTACCAAAAAATTTTCTATATAAAAATTTTTTGTACCAAAAAATTTTCTACATAAAAATTTTTTAAAACCGAAAAATTTTCTATAAAAAAATTTTTAATTCCGAAAAATTAGAAAATTTTTATAAAAAAATTTTTATAAAAAAATTTTTCTATAGAAAATTTTTGGTATAAAAATGTTTTTATGGAAATTTTTTCTATAGAAAATTTTTTTTATATAAAAATTATTCTTTGGAAAATATTTCGGTAAAAAATTTTTTTATAAAAAACTTCTATATTTTCCGAAAAAATATCTAAATAAAAAATTTGTGTGCCAAATGTGTTTTATTATGAAATGTTATCGATATACAAAATTTTTATGTCGAAAAAATTTCTATATTAAAAATTATTATTCCGAAAAAATGTTTATACCAAAAAATTTTCTATATACAAATTTCTACACTGAAAAAATTTTTCTACAAAAAAAAATTATACCAAAAAATTTTCGAAATGAAAAATTTTTATACCAAAAAATTGTCTATATAAATAATTTTTATACCAAAAAAATTTTTTATATAAAATATTTTTATACCAAAAATTTTTCTATATAAAATATTTTTATACCGAAAAATTCTTTATATAAAAAATTTTTATACCGAAAAATTTGTTATATAAAAAATTTTAATACCGAAAAATTGTTTATATAAAAAATTTTTATATCGAAAAATTTTTTATATAAAAAATTTTTATACCGAAAAATTTTTTACATAAAAAATTTTTATGCCGAAAAATTTTTTACATAAAAAATTTTTATACCGAAAAATTTTTTATATAAAAAATTTTTATACCGAAAAATTTTTTATATAAAAAATTTTTATACCGAAAAATTTTTTATATAAAAAATTTTTATACCGAAAAATTTTTTATATAAAAAATTTTTATACCGAAAAATTTTTTATATAAAAAATTTTTATACCGAAAAATTTTTTATATAAAAAATTTTTATACCGAAAAATTTTTTATATAAAAAATTTTTATACCGAAAAATTTTTTATATAAAAAATTTTTATACCGAAAAATTTTTTATAGAAAAAATTTTTATACCAAAAAATTTTCTATATAAAAAATTTTTATACCGAAAAATTTTTTATAGAAAAAATTTTTATACCGAAAAATTTTTTATATAAAAAATTTTTATACCGAAAAATTTTTTATATAAAAAATTTTTATACCGAAAAATTTTTTATATAAAAAATTTTTATACCGAAAAATTTTTTATATAAAAATTTTTATACCGAAAAATTTTTTATATAAAAAAATTTTATACCGAAAAATTTTTTATATAAAAAATTTTTATACCGAAAATTTTCTATAGAAAAATTGTTATACCGAAAAATTTTCTACAGAAACATTTTTACACCGAAAAATTTTCTATAGAAAAATTTTTATACCGAAAAATTTTCTATAGCAAAATTTTTATACCGAAAAATTTTCTATAGAAACATTTTTATACCGAAAAATTTTCTATACAAAAATTTTTATACCGAAAAATTTTCTATAGAAAAATTTTTATACCGAAAAATTTTCTATAGAAAAATTTTTTGTACCAAAAAATTTTTTATATAAAAATTTTTTTGTACCAAAAAATTTTCTATATAAAAATTTTTTGTACCAAAAAATTTTTAAAACCGAAAAATTTTCTATAGAAAAATTTTTAATGCCGAAAAATTTTCTATAGAAAAATTTTTATAAAAAATTTTTTCTATAGAAAATTTTTCGGTATAAAAATGTTTCTATGGAAATTGTTTCTTTAGAAATTTTTTTTTTATATAAAAATTATTCTATGGATAATTTTTCGGTAAAAAATTTTTTTTATAAAAATTTGTATGCCGAATGTTTTTTATTATGAAATGTTATCGATATGAAAAATTTTTATGTCGAAAAAATTTCTATATAAAAAATTGTTATTCCGAAAAAATTTTTATATCAAAAAATTTTCTATATACAAATTTTAACACTGAAAAAGTTTTTCTACAAAAAAAAATTATACCAAAAAATTTTCGAAATGAAAAATTTTTATACCAAAAAATTGTCTATATAAATAATTTTTATACCAAAAAAATTTTTTATATAAAATATTTTTATACCAAAAAATTTTCTATATAAAATATTTTTATACCGAAAAATTTTTTATATAAAAAATTTTTATACCGAAAAATTTGTTATATAAAAAATTTTAATACCGAAAAATTGTTTATATAAAAAATTTTTATATCGAAAAATTGTTTATATAAAAAATTTTTATATCGAAAAATTTTTTATATAAAAAATTTTTATACCGAAAAATTTTGTATATAAAAAATTTTTCGGTATAAAAATTTTTTATATAAAAAATTTTTCGGTATAAAAAATTTTTATACCGAAAAATTTTTTATAGAAAAAATTTTTATACCGAAAAATTTTTTATAGAAAAAATTTTTATACCGAAAAATGTTTTATATAAAAAATTTTTATACCGAAAAATCTTTTATATAAAAAATTTTTATACCGAAAAATTTTTTATATAAAAAATTTTTATACCAAAAAATTTTCTATATAAAAAATTTTTGTACCGAAAAATTTTCTATATAAAAAATTTTTGTACCGAAAAATTTTTTATATAAAAATTTTTTATACCGAAAAAATTTTTATACCGAAAAATTTTTTATATAAAAAATTTTTATACCGAAAAACTTTTTATATAAAAAATTTTTATACCGAAAAATTTTGTATATAAAAAATTTTTATACCGAAAAATTTTTTATATAAAAAATTTTTATACCGAAAAATTTTTTATATAAAAAATTTTTATACCGAAAAATTTTTTATATAAAAAATTTTTATACCGAAAAATTTTTTTGTATAAAAAATTTTTATACCGAAAAATTTTTTTGTATAAAAAATTTTTATACCGAAAAATTTTTTATATAAAAAATTTTTATACCGAAAAATTTTTTATATAAAAAATTTTTATACCGAAAAATTTTTTTATATAAAAAATTTTTATACCGAAAATTTTTTTATATAAAAAATTTTTATACCGAAAAGTTTTTTATATAAAAAATTTTTATGCCGAAAAATTTTTTATATAAAAAATTTGTATACCAAAAAATTTTTTATATAAAAAATTTTTATACAGAAAAATTTTTTATATAAAAAATTTTTATACCGAAAAATTTTTTATATAAAAAATTTTTATACCGAAAAATTTTTTATATAAAAAATTTTTATACCGAAAAATTTTTTATATAAAAAATTTTTATGCCGAAAAATTTTTTATATAAAAAATTTTTGTACCGAAAAATTTTTTATGTAAAAAATTTTTGGACCGAAAAATTTTTTATATAAAAAATTTTTATACCGAAAAATTTTTTATATAAAAAATTTTTATATAAAAAATTTTTATACCGAAAAATTTTTTATATAAAAAATTTTAATACCGAAAAATTTTTTATATAAAAAATTTTTATACCGAAAAATTTTTTATATAAAAAATTTTATACTAAAAAATTTTTTACATAAAAAATATTTACACCCAAAAATTTTCTATAATACCTTAAAATATTTTGTACCCCTAGTCCATCACATCTATAAATATAAACAAACTACAAATACAACAACAATATCAGCATCTACCATTGAGCTTAAAAAAGTTCTTAATGATTTTTTAGCTTTCACTTGATCAGTCGTTTGTTTGGTCAGCTCTTGATTTGCGTTAAAACTCATCTTTAGTTGATTTTAGAACTTGCAAACGTCAAGATGTTGTTTACATTTCGCTTGAATTCTTATCGGATTTTTAAATATTTTGTAATTCTGATTGTTGTGTCAAGTGTTAAGGTGACAGCGGGACAGAAACCAAAAAAATGTGCAGAATTTAATGAATATGTAAGTTTTGGAATTTCCAATGGTAAAAAAAGTAAAGTAGATTTTAAATCTAAATTTTATACTTAAATAGTCCTATTTTTAGTCTAATTTATTTTTGCAAATCTGGATATAAATGTGTATACATTCTTGCTTTGAAAGTTAAAAAAAAGTTGTAGATTTGAAAAACTATCCAGAATTACTGGTTTTAAAAGAAAAAAAAATATATTTCAAAACAAAGTGTATGCAATTTAAACAGAAAATCTAAAATGTGTGTTTAATTTTTGAGTAGAGTGTAGTTGTTTATTATACAGTTTCATATGCACAAAAATTAATTTCTTTTTATATATAATTTATAATCTTATTGTTTTGAATTTGCAAAACAAAAAAAAAAACATTAGTGTCAAAATCATTGGGATTGTTGCTCTAATAGCTGTATGAGCTATTTATATCGTTGCTCCCGAGGCTATAATGTTTATCCCTATCCCTTTTTGGGGGTCAGCTATAAACCCACTGTAACCCTTGAACAAATATTGGATCAAAACTTTGGCAGTTCATATTCTGTAGCCGGTAGCCAACCTAAACCCAGCTTTGCCAGTCGTTTTGGAGGCTCAACTGAAGAAGACGAAACTACTCAATTCAAAATTGTACTTCAAGACAATTCCCTAACAACTAACCTAGAAACAACCACCATCAAAACTCCCATTGTTTCGAAGGAATCTACAGTTGTATTAGAAAATCGCTTAGGAGATGAGGTCAAAGACATCAACAGCAAAGATAATGAGGTAGTCTCGCCAACAACCCAGGGTAATTTGATAAGCTCTACAACAAAACCACCTTGTTCAGAAATTGGTGCAAAGGTAAAGTATTTTCAAATACAATAAAATTTTATTTGTTTTGTAAATTCTAATACATTTTTTTTTATTGTAATTTCCAGTGCTATAAAAATGATGAATGTTGTACCAAACGTTGTCATGGTTTCCTGCATCAGTGTGTCACATGAATTCCAGATACTGCAGACTTTTCTTTTAATTTATTGAAATTTAAAACCTTTCGATATGAGTAAAAAAAAAATATTGTAAATTATGTTTGTAAATTTGAACAAATATTTATGAGAAAATTTAGATAAATAAAATTTAATAAGAAAAAGCCCTTGGAATATTTAATTGATGCCTTATTCAGGGCAAGAATGTCAAAAATCAAAATTGTTATTTTATAAACCGAAAGCAAAGAAAAGTTATCCTACCTTATAAATCCTTTTTCATCATGATAATAGTTATCGGTATACCTCAAGTTTTCACATATAACACTGTGCGCCAAATTAGGGGTCATCGATTTTTTCCCGAATGAGACCAAATGGATATGATAGAAGGCCATTGAAGACCAAACCCCTAAAGGGGTTTTCAAAACTTAGCTCGAGTTTTGAAGTTACAGCTATTTGAAGTTTGATTATTTGGGTATAAAATTTCCCATATAAGTTTCATGTAGAATAAATCAGTGAATAAATTTAACAGTTGAAACTGCATATTTTAGCAGGGACCGTAACTGTTATAACTTTTATCGTAAAAGTCAGAAAATAAAAGTTATTTTTTGACTTTTATTTTTTCAAGCAGAAATAAAAGTAATTTTTTGACTTTTATTTTTTCGATAAAAAATAACAGTTATTTTTTACTTTTATTTTTCAAGCAAAAATAAAAGTTATTTTTTAACTTTTATTTTTTCGAGCAAAAATAACAGTTATTTTTGACTTTTATTATTTCAAGCATGAATAAAAGTTATTTTTTGACTTTTATTTTTTCGAGCAGAAATAAAAGTTATTTTTTGACTTTTATTTTTTCGAGCAGTAATAAAAGTTATTTTTCTTTAAATTCATGATAAATTCATTAAAAACATGTTTCAAACTAAGATAATTTTTCAGTGAAAATAATTTGTATATTCTCAAAAATTAATAGAGCTGAGTTTTGCAATCATAATTGGGGTTGAAAACGCAAAAATGACTTTTATTTCTGCTCGAAAAAATAGAAGTCAAAAAATAACTTTTATTCATGCTCGAAATAATTAAAGTCAAAAATAACTGTTGTTTTTGCTCGAAAAAATAAAATTTTAAAAAATAACTGTTAACTTTTATTTTTGCTTAAAAATATAAAAATAAAAAAATAACTGTTATTTTTTTTCTAAAAAATAAAAATCAGATTTTTAAAAACCATCGCATTTTATGAAAATTTCGTCCAAGACTATCAAAGTGGTATACTTGGTATTATTCTCCGACATTTCCTTCCGGTTGCTTTTTTTAATCAAAAATTCAAAAATAAAAGTTATTTTTGGTCCCTGTATTTTAGTCTTAATACAATTTTATAAAATACTTTTTATAATTTTTGTGAATTTGTATTAAACTTTATTCCCCATGTTTCCATATTTATACTAAAATTAGGTGAAATTTACAATATCGAGTATTTAACTTTTTGCTGAATGTAGTAAAATTGTGGAGGGGTCTTACGTCTTCCTTACTTTTTAAAAGTAATGTACTCCAAGTTTGCTAACCAGAATCGAGTTTTAATGTATTTTTTCTCTTAAGAAACATTTTTTTCATTTTAAGAATAAAGTCTAATTCCCCTAATTTATAAACGAAAAATAAAATTATCAAAGCTGTATAGTAGTAAATTTCTATGGAAAATTTCATTAATAAGGCTGTTATATCAATAGGAGGTTACACTTAAGACAAAATTTTCTAATTTTATATAATTTTCTTAAAAAAAAAAAAAAAAAATAGTCAATAAATTAAAAAATAGTAGAGTTTAGTCAATTTGTATGATTCAAAACTGGAAATTACTGCTATACTATTCATTAGATTTTGACGTTCTATTTTTTATTGAAAGATATATTTTGTCAGTAACATAAAACTTTTTTCCTAATTCAATGAAATATTTCTTATTAAATAAATTTTTTAAAATTTAAAAAAAGTCCTATTTTTTACCCAAAGTTTGAAATTTATTTCAATGTTCAGTTTTGGTTTCGACAAATCGATTTACATAAAATTTCGAGTCTATTTGATTTAGATACTACGAGTAATTTACAAAATATTTTCTCTTTAAGGCAAATTGAACTTTTTGTTGCCGATATAGTAAAAATTTCACCAATTTATTGAAAATTTTCCCAAATTTTGCGAGAAAATGAGATAAATTAAATTCATGAAAATTATAAAAATTATTAAATATGATTAAAATATGATTAAAATACTCAATTATGACATTTAAATTTGTTTACAGATTTACTCCACAAAGAAAATATATTGAAAACTTTTTAAAATAACCCAACTTCAAGGAGCTATAACTTAAAAATTCGAGCTAACTTTTCAAAATCCTTTAGGGGTTTTGCTCTTCTAATAGCCTACTTTCAACTACAATTGGTCTCATTCTGAAAAAAATTCCTTGTTCTTATAAAATCGAAATTTTTGTTTATATATTATAATTTTTTTCAAAAAAAAACTTGAAACGTCTAAACGGATTTCAATTTGGAATCACAAAAAATTTTTATAAAAAATCAATTATTTAAAAAAACTCTTAGAGTCTATAACTTTGTAAAATCGCGTTTTAATGGAATACGGCAATACTTTGGAATATTTTTTTTGTAGAACAAATAAAATAAAAATTTGAAAATTAAATTAACCAAAACTACGGTCGCCACCCAGAACTAATGTCGTTAAAATGTTATTCAATTATAGTGTATATAGGGAAACTGTTATATGAAAGTAAACTAGCTTTAGAACCCACTACTTTGTTAGCGGTACAATTTGAATTGACAAAGTTACAATATGGTCAAAAAGTACCAAAATTTAGTTTTTATCCTCTTTATCCCCTTTTTTACCTCATTTACGAAAAGTACTAAAAACGTGACTTTTTATTTCACTAGTCGATCTAAATCCAATTTAAATTTGTTTCTATCGATATTAGTTTCAGAGATATAACTTTACTAATTATTTCATTTTCTACCCTATTTTAACCCCAAAACTGTTAAACTTTGTTTTATTAAAAAAAAAAAAATATGTTTACTATACAAAACTGTATAATTGAATTTCAGAAGATATATTTTGGTAGCTGCTTCCTGTTTTTGTCATTTTGAGAGTTATCCCATTATATATCTTTAAGAAAAACAATGTTTTATGAAACTAAATAGGAAGCTATTTTAGTACTACAACTTACTAAATGACCGTCAGTATAGATTTCGTAGGGTACGCTCTACGGGTGACATATTATCATTCTTATCGGAAAAATGGTGCCTTGCTAAATTTGTGAAATAAAGTTGTGGCTTTAGATTTTTCTAAGGCGTTCGATAGAGTGTGACATGTAGCCCTTTTTTCAAAACTTGTTGCTTTTGGTGTCGTTGAAAACTTCTATCGATTTATATCGAGCTACCTCAGATATTATACTGTTAGAGTTGTTTTAGATGGGAGCTCATCAAAAGAGTTCAAGATTAATTAGAGGTACCGCAAGGCTCTGTTCTTTATCCTTCTCTATTTTTTATATTCATTTATGACCTTTTATGTCAAACTTCCAATCCTATTTACTCTTTTGCAGATGATAGTAACATATGCCATTCATATTAATTCAATCATAGACCGAGTCTTTTACTGATTGAGGCTATAAGACAAAACTTGAATAAATCATTAAATCGCTATCTCGAAACCATCTCTAAATGGGGTCGTGCGAAAAAATTCGACTTTAATGGGTTATGTATTACTGTTCTATCGATACTACATTAGACTGTGTTCTAACGAAATCAGGGGTCAAATTACGGCATTCGATATCGATCGAAATCTTAGATATTTTCAAAACATTTGTATATCATACTTTAAGGATAATCAAAATTATTTAAAAATTGCACAGTTTACTTTATTTTTTTGAAGTTATTTGCCAAAAGATGAACAATAGTAAAAGAGTTTTAATTGAACAATATATATTTTTAAAAACGAATCAAAATGGTTACCAAATTTCAATAAACTTTTTGCATCTAAGTAACTTTGAACATCCCTAAAGTATACTTTACAATATTCGCTTAAAAGTCTGAGTTTTCGATCGATATCGAATGCGGTAATTTGGTCCCAGGGCTCTATTCCCCAAAAAACGAACATTTTTGCGCAACACACATCAATTCGTTAGATCACATCAATATGTTGTCGATAAGCCAGTGGACAGAATGACATACTATAGACAAAATTCATTCTTTAGCCGAACAGTACGTATATGAAATTTACTTCCCGCAGAAGTTTTTTCAGACAGTTGCAATACAGGAAAATTCAAATCTAATGTCCACAAACACAATTCCCTCTATCCTCCTTTCAACAACCTGTTTTCCTAGTTCCAACACAATGTATATCATAAGTAGGAGTCATCTTCTGAGTACAGGTCCTAATTAAAAGAAATAAGCCTTTAGAAAAGTAATTCTTCTGGGATGTTTTGGGTATTTTAGGGTGTTTTAGAAGATCAAAATACAATTTTCAACATTTTATTTTCAGGTCTACATTTTAACTTAAATATGATTTGTTACGAAATTACTGGCTAATTTACTGCATTTTTGTATTTAAAAACTCAAATATAAAAAATTTTTCACTCTAGATAATTTTAAAGATATTCGTCATTCAAAACAAGTAAGAAAGTGCTAATGTCGGTCAAGTCCGGCCATGCCCGACAAGGTCAAAGGTGTTATTTTTCCTGTATAAAGACAAATATTTGCTAAATTTTGCCATCATACAAACATTTTCTCAAAACTTATATATTTAAGCTGTTTCTGTCATTTGGACTTATATGAGAGCTAGGGTCAAATGTGGACCGATTATCTCGAAATTTGGCAAATTGATTACAGTTGTTACAAAAATTATGTGTGCAAAAAATTACGTGTTCAAAAAATAAACTTGAAATTCTCATTATCTTTAGATTTACGAGTATTAATGATTTTTGTCTCATTTAGTTCGTTTTTAAAGAAGAGTTTGTATGGGAGCTATGGTCAAATGTGGACCGATTTCAATGAAATTTGGTACTGTGATTTAAGTTTACATAAGCAGCAGTTTTAAATTTCATTAAAAAATATTGATATTTGTGCCCAATATATCAATTTTGGGAAGTGGGACCTATAGGAGGTACCATAAATAATGGACCAATTTTGTCGAATTTCAATAGCCAGTGTCCCATTATCAAACAAATTATATGTGCCAAATTTATTAAAATTATCTTTAGAATTGCGACCTGGGCCCTATTCCACGAAACAACTTATCAACTTTTCACTTTGCACTTATCAAATTTTTCAACAATTAGCAAAACTTTATGTTTCTCAGAACTTTAAAATTTGATAAGTGATAAGTTAAAACTGATAAGTATAATTTGCAAACTTTTGTATTTTCTTTGCAATTTCCGTTCCATGCACGTTCTGTTTTGCAAAGTGCAAAGCCAAAATTCAAAAGTATAATTTGAAAAGACTTTGCAAATAATAATGCTGTTTCGTTCCACAAATACTATAAATTCTCTTTTTGCAATGAAAATTTCAATAAGTTTATCAAAGATTTGCAAGGTAAGCGACCTCTTTGCAAATTCATATTGTTATAACTAGTGAAACTTTTAAAATGTTAAAAAGTTTTTGATCGACGATCGTGAAGAAGTGGTTATAAGAAGAAATTATAGAGACAAAATACATTTTTTGGGACTTTAATTTTAAAGAGTGCTTTAGATTATAAAAAATCCATGTTGATTTTATTTTAAGTCAAATTAAAGAAAAAAAGAAAAAGTTTCAGCTACGCATGGTATTGCAAAATCAAAGGTTGTCGACATTTTAATAGAAGTTTTATTTAAAAACACAGTGCGGTGGCCCGATGACGATAGTGGCATTGCTGAAAAGTTTTTTGAGATGGGCGAATTCCCCTGTGTATGTGGCTCTGTGGATGGCACAATCGTTAAAATTGATGCACCTTCATTACACGAGGAAGCATATGTGGACCGGCATGGTAACCACTCATTAAATGTAATGATGACATGCGGGCCAGACTACACATTTTACGTTGTAAATGAAAGTTATCCGGGTAGTGTTCATGATTTAAGAGCTATAAGCGAAAGATTTGACAATGGATGGTGACCATTCCTGGATGCTGTTGTTTTTGGTGATAGTGGTTACGGATTGAAAAATTGGTTGATACCACCATTTCATTCCATTTTTATCTTGCGGCTCATTTTAACAATTAATCTTTAACGCAAAGTGATAATACGCAAAAGCAAAATAGGTTAAATGCTTTGTGGAACACTTTTCACATTCACTTTTCAAGAGAGCACAAAAACTTTGCAAGAGCGCGCAAAGACTTTGCAAAGAGAGCAAAAATTTGATTGGTACTAAGAGAGATTTGCAAAGAATTTTGTGGAACAGAAACAGTTATCACTTTGCCAAAAAATACAATTTGATAAGTGCAAAGTGAAAAGATGATAAGTTGTTAAATCGACTTAGAAAGCCTATTCTAAGCCTATTGGTATACTAAAAGGTGGGTCTAAGGCAAATATTTCTATGCGTTACATACATCAGCAAAAACTTGTAATACCCTTTCCAGCTATGGTGGTGAAGGGTATAATAACGCAGAAAAATTACGACTATCTGAGTGTTTTGAAATTGTTCCATAATTCGTTTAAATGTCGTTTAAATGACATCAATGTATACCTACGATTATTAGGAATTTATTCTTTGATATATTAAAGTTTGCAGTTTAAAATTTTCTTCAAAATTATCTTATGTGGGGTTTATATAACTCAAGCGTCTGACGATTGAGTGAAATTTGCATGTATTTTGTTTTTGTTACAGTAACAAAACACATGTAAAATTCACTCAATCGTCAGGCGCTTGAGTTATATAAACCCTACATTAATATCTTTTTTACACTTCTCCAAACAAAAGTATATTTAATTCATTGTTAAGTCACGCACAACGTATTTATTATTACTTAAGTAACATGACAAATAAATATTTAAGATGCACTTAAAATATTGTATCTTCTTGTACTTACCACAAAAAAAAATATTGTAAAAATTTGTGTCAGCCAAAAAAGATCATTTTATGGAAAAAGCAAACAAAAGAGCAATCGGTAACAATTAAAAAAATCACTTGAAAAGAAAGCCTTAATCTAAATGGGACACAAAAAGGGAAAGTTGAAAACAATTGATAAGTAATTATGTAATATCATCATTATTAGCACAATTACATATTGACAAATGGAAGTAATCAAAAAGATGATATAATAAGTAGCATAAGTTTGTAACAAAAATAATATAATTATTAATTTTTCTTTGAGTCAAAAACATTACACTGTGCAGGTATTCTAATATATTGTATACTACCCAAAAGCCCTTAAGGTATCCTTTCCAACAGTTTTTTTGGAACCAAAATCCAAAATTATTAACATAATGTTTCCATAGAATTTTCTGTCAAGCAGTCAAAAACACTTCAAATTAGCGTCATAACCATAATATGTTTGTGTTAATACCTAAAACTTTTCAATTGAAATTTCTAGTTTTTGTTCATAAGCATTTGATTTGGTATTTATTCCATAATTCCATATCCAAAGTCATATTAAAAACAAATATTTCTAATAAAAACTTTTTTAGTTATTTTAAAAACAAGACAAAACACGTTTAACACCCTGTACCGCAATTAGTGGCATAGAATATTAGCAGATAGAACAGGATGTAAATAAGTGTGTGTGTAACTCTTTACAACATGCATACACATATAAACATGAAGAGGATTTTAATAGTTTTTCATGTAGTTTTAAATGTGTGTTTGTGTGTCTTATTGCACTAAAAACACATGTACTTTAAGTGAAAACACATGTACATATTTATACACTTTACATTTTACACATGTTAAATTCTCACACACTCTGACTTGTATGCATTAGAAAACATTTCATTATTTGTATGTCTAAGTATTTATACAGCAAAATCATCACACACTTACGTAGTCATTCTCATCCTGTATGAACATCATTTTCATCCTGATTCTAAAATGTTAAGGAAACCTCTAAAGACTTTTAATAATCACATTAGGTTTGTGGTTGTCAATTTTGTTTTTCTGAGTCTTATTGCTCCTGCTCCTTTTTCCTTCTTCTCCACCTCTTCTATGTCCTTCCTTTACTTTTCGTTGTTATTGGAGTCATTGCGTTGCTTTAATACTGTTGCTCTGTGTCTATTTTATTTCACCAAAGGCTTATATATAGTAGAGTATTTTGAAAAGTTCAAAACTGAAACTAGACTAAAAATTAACCCAATTGGAACTTTATACTCATTGTGGCTAAACGAAATAATGAAAAATTTCGAAATTGTGGGAGGTTACATGAAAATAATAAAATATTTTAATTATAGAACTTTTTAACAGGAAATGTTTGCATCAAAAATTTTTGTTATCGATATCAAAATTTATTATAGAAAATTTTGGGTATCAACAATTTTTATAGAAACTTTTTGGTATTAAAATTTTTTTATAGAAAATTTTCGGTATCAAAATTTTTTATTCAAAATTTTTGGTATCAAGATTTTTAAAGAAAATTTTTGGTATTAAAATTTTTTATAGAAAATTTTCGGTGTCAACATTTTTAATAGAAAATTTTAGGTATCAAAATATTTAATAGCAAATTTTCGGTATCAAAATTTTTTATAGAAAGTTTTCGGTATCAACATTTTTTAAAGAAAATTTTCGGTATCAAAATTGGTTCTAGAAAATTTCCGGTATCAAAATTGTTTATAGAAAATTTTTGGTATCAAAATTTTAAATATCCAAATTTTTTGCAGAAAATTTTCGGTATCAGATTTTTTGGTATTAAAATAGTTTATAGAAATCTTTTTGGTATTAAAATTTTTTAAGAAAATTTTCGGTATCAATATTTTGTATAGAAAATTTTCGGTTAAAAAATTTTTGGTATCAAAATTTTTTAAACCGAAAATTTTCGTTATCAATTTTTTTTTGAAAATTTTCGGTATCAAAATTTTTTTAGAAAATTTTCGGTATCAAAATTTTTTATAGAAAATTTTCGGTATCAAAATTCTTAAAGAAAATTTTCGGTATCAAAATTTTTTATAGAAAATTTTCAGTATCAAAATTTTTTATAGAAAATTTTCGATATCAAAATTTTTTATAGAAAATTTTCGATATCAAATTTTTTTATAGAAAATTTTCGATATCAAATTTTTTTATAGAAAATTTTCGATATCAACATTTTTTATAGAAAATTTTCGATATCAAATTTTTTTATACAAAATTTTCGATATCAAAATTTTTTATAGAAAATTTTCGATATCAAAATTTTTTATAGGAAATTTTCGATATCAACATTTTTTATAGAAAATTTTCGATATCAAATTTTTTTTTATAGAGAATTTTCGATATCACCATTTTTATAGAAAATTTTCGGTATCAAAATTAATTATAGAAAATTTTCGGTATCTAAATTTATTACAGAAAATTTTCGTTATCCAAATTATTTATAGAAAATTTTTGGTATCAAAATGTTTTATGAACATTTTTTATAGAAAATTTTTGGTATCAACATTTTTAATAGAAAATTTTTGGTATCAAAATATTTAATAGAAAATTTCCGGTATCGAAATTTTTTATAGAAAAATTTCGGTATCAAAATTTTTTATAGAAAATTTTCGGTATCAAAATTTTTTATAGAAAATTTTCGGTATCAATATTTTTTATAGAAAATTTTCGGTATCAAAATTTTTTATAGAAAATTTTCGGTATCAAAACTTTTAATGAAAATTTTCTTTATCAAAACTTTTAATGAAAATTTTCTTTATCAAAATTTTGTATAAAAATTTTCAATATCAAAATTTTTTATAAAAATTTTCAATATCAAAATTCTTTATAGAAAATTTTCGATATACAATTTTTTATAGAAAATTTTCAGTAACAAAATTTTTTATTAAAAATTTTTGGTATCAAAATTTTTTATAGAAAATTTTCGGTATCAAAATTTTATATAGAAAATTTTTGGTATTAAAATTTTTTATAGAAGATTTTTGGGATCAACATTTTTTATAGAAAATTTTTGGTATCAAAATTTTTTATAGAAGATTTTTGGGATCAGCATTTTTTATAGAAGATTTTTGGTATCATAATTTTTTATAGAAAATTTTCAATTTTCTTATAAAATTTTTTTATAAAATTTTCGATATACAATTTTTTAAGGAAAATTTTCGGTATTAAAATGTTTGGTATTAACATTTTTGGTATTCATATTTTTTATGGAAAGTTTTCGGTATCAAATTTTTTTATAGAAAGTTTTCAATATCAAAATTTTTTATAGAAAAGTTTCTTTTTCAAAAATTTTTATAGGAAATTTTCGGTATCAAAATTTTTTAAAGAAAATTTTCGGTATCAACATTTAAAAAAAAAAATATTTTAGGCATAAAATTTTTCATAGAAAATTTTCAGCATAAACTTTTTTATGGAAAATATTCAGTGTTAAAATTTTTTATAGAAAATTTTTGGTATAAAAATTTTCGATAACAAAATTTTTTATAGAAAATTTTTGGTATAAAAATTTT
Source organism: Stomorhina lunata (assembly GCA_933228675.1). Taxonomy (NCBI): domain Eukaryota; kingdom Metazoa; phylum Arthropoda; class Insecta; order Diptera; family Rhiniidae; genus Stomorhina; species Stomorhina lunata. The sequence continues at coordinate 176,309,880 of OW121740.1, forward strand.
TTATAGAAAATTTTCGGTATAAAAATTTTTTATATCAAAAATTTTCGGTATAAAAATTTTTTATAGAAAATTTCGGTATCAAAGTTTTTTAAAGAAAATTTTTGGCACCAAAGTTTTTTATAGAAAATTTTCAGTATTAATTTTTTATAAAAAATTTTTGATATCAAATCTTTTATAAGAAATTTTTGATATGAATTTTTTTTTAAGAAATTTTTGATATGAAATTTTTTATAAGAATTTTTTTTTTTTTGATATCATATTTTTGACAGAAAATTTTTGATACCATATTTTTTTCAAAAATTTTTGATATCAAATTTTTTTTCGAAAATTTTTTATATCAAATTTTTTTTTCCAAAATTTTTGATATCAAGTTTTTTTTTTTAATTTTAATATTAACATTTTGAAAAGATCATTTTCGTTATAAAGATTTTCAATAAAAAAATAACAATTAAATTGAAATTCATAGAAGAAAATAAATTATTTAAAATTCCTAAAAGTATGCAACGAGTTTTTTATACCCTCAGATTTTGGTTAGTATCAAGTTGAAAACACTTTTGCCTAAAATTTCCTATTAATACGAATTGTTTAAACATATCTTTGCAACATAAATATCAATTTAGTACATCCGTACATACCTACAATATAACCTTAATAATAAAATTTAGTTAGTAAAATGTAACAACATTAAATAAACATACACATGAACAAATTCCTTTAAACTCACTCATACAACTGAAATACATTTAAGCAAAATAACCGGGTGAAATGGAAATGGGTGGAAAGGAGGGGTTTAGCAGCGTAAGAGAAGATACTGTAATTAAATTAACACATAAATTGGCATGTACTCAATATGTGTCATCGTTTTCGAAATCTATACATGTATACATATATGTGTATAAATATATGTATTAAAAGATTCATCTGCATAAAATTAATACATATGTGAGGAGAAAGGTAATCGTTATTTACATATATAATCGAGTATATACGAGTTTGTATAAATACTTTATGTATTCATATGTGTTTTGTTTATACAAAAGTCAAAATATTGCAGCCAATGTTCCGACAACTTGTCAATAGTGTGAACATCATCATCTACATTAACAGCAGCAACAGTAGATAAAACAACTACAACAACAGTAACATCCGAGTTGTCTATTTCCTGTGGCAACATTTACAAAAAAAAAAAAAAAACAACTAACAACATTAATACCAGAGAAGAACTTGTATTATTGACACACATACACATGTATTTGCTGTGTAAATTGTACACATTCATATTCATTGCTCATATGTACACAGTCACTGTACTTCAGGACGAAGAGTCAGCATCATCATTAACGTGTTGTTTGTTTGTGGTTTTTAAAGTTGAAAATATAAAAACTCATTTGTGTCAAACCAGAAGATTATTGTAAGTTTTCGAAAATCAAATGTTAAAGAAAAACATATACGAGTATGTAGATAAACGAACGGGCCAACCAACCAAACGACCCACAAAAGGTTGAAATCGCATTAAAAGATTTATTTTCCCCACCAACAATAAAACAACAAAATAAATGAATACAATTCTTGTAAAGACTCAACGAATACAAGATTAAATTGTTTTCAAGACAATCCTGAGGGCACGTTTAACATGTCACGATATCTTCTTCAAAAGTAAAGAATGAATTTGTAATTTATCTACATGAATATTCTAAAAACACGTGCGACTGTTTCAAAGGTGTAAAGAAACAACACGTTGATGGTCTGAACATGTAAAAACATGTAAAATTTTTAATTTCAGCAAAATCTTATATTTTTTAAGCGTAAATATTGTCAGGGTCTTATTTCAAATTACATTCTTTTTTAAAGACGATTCAAAAAAATTTAATATTATGTTTTAAATCTCTGGTATTTTAAGTTTAAAGAAATAAATTCCGGTACAATATTTTTAATAGAAAATTTTCGGCACAAACATTTTTTATAAAAAATTGTTGGTACAAAAATTTTTTATAGAAAATTTTCGGTACAAAATTTTTATAGAATATTTTCGGTACAAAATCTTTTATAAAAAATTAAGTACAAAATTTTTTATGAAAAATTTTTCGCACAAAATTGTTTGTAGAAATATTCGGTACAAAATTGTTTGTAGAAAATTTTCGGTTAAAAATTTTTTATTGAAATTTATCGATACAAAATTTTGTATAGAAAATTTTCTTTCAAAATTATTTATGAAAAAATGTTCTTTTAAAATGTTCTTAGAAAATTTTCTTTTAAATTTTTTATAGAAAATTATCGGGACAAATTTTCTAAAAGAAATTTTGTACCGAAAATTTTCTATAAACATTTTGTACCAAACATTTTTCTAAAAGACATTTTGTGCCGAAAATTTTCTATAAAAAATTTTGTACCGAAAATTTTATATAAAATATTTTGTACCGAAAATTTTCAATAAAAAATTTTGTACCGAAAATTTTCAATAAAAAATGTTGTACCGAAAATTTCCAATAAAAAATTTTGTACCGAAAATTTTCAATAAAAAATTTTGTACCGAAAATTTTCAATAAAAAATTTTGTATCGAAAATTTTCTAAAAAAGTTTTGTACCGTAAAGTTTTATAAAAAATTTTGTACCGAAAATTTTATATAAAAAATTGTTTTATCAAACATTTTGTACTGAAAATTATTCTATCAAAAATTTTGTTACCAAATATTTTCTATAGAAAATGTAGTACCGAAAATTTTCTATAAAAAATTTTGTACTGAAAATGTTCTATACAAAATCTTCTAGCAAAACTTGTCTATAAAAAATTTTGTACCAAACAATTTCCATTTTAAAAAGTTTTTATAGAAAATTTTCGGTACAAAACTTTTTTAGAAAATTTTCGGTACAAAATTTTTAATAGAACAATTTTCATTTTAAAAAGTTTTTATAGAAAATTTTCGGTACAAAATTTTTTATAAAAAATTTTAGATACAAAATTTTTTATAGAAAATTTTCGGTACAAAATTGTTTATAGAAAATTTTCGGGACAAAATTTTTTATTGAAAATTTTCGGTACAAAATTTTTTATATTTTCTTTTAAATTTTTTATAGAAAATTATCGGGACAAATTTTCTAAAAGAAATTTTGTACCGAAAATTTTCTATAAAAATTTTGTACCAAACATTTTTCTAAAAGACATTTTGTGCCGAAAATTTTCTATAAAAAATTTTGTACCGAAAATTTTATATAAAATATTTTGTACCGAAAATTTTCAATAAAAAATTTTGTACCGAAAATTTTCAATAAAAAATGTTGTACCGAAAATTTCCAATAAAAAATTTTGTACCGAAAATTTTCAATAAAAAATTTTGTATCGAAAATTTTCTAAAAAAATTTTGTACCGTAAAGTTTTATAAAAAATTTTGTACCGAAAATTTTATATAAAAAATTGTTTTATCAAACATTTTGTACTGAAAATTATTCTATCAAAAATTTTGTTACCAAATATTTTCTATAGAAAATGTAGTACCGAAAATTTTCTATAAAAAATTTTGTACTGAAAATGTTCTATACAAAATCTTCTAGCAAAACTTGTCTATAAAAAATTTTGTACCAAACAATTTCCATTTTAAAAAGTTTTTATAGAAAATTTTCGGTACAAAATTTTTTTAGAAAATTTTCGGTACAAAATTTTTAATAGAACAATTTTCATTTTAAAAAGTTTTTATAGAAAATTTTCGGTACAAAATTTTTTATAAAAAATTTTAGATACAAAATTTTTTATAGAAAATTTTCGGTACAAAATTGTTTATAGAAAATTTTCGGGACAAAATTTTTTATTGAAAATTTTCGGTACAAAATTTTTTATAGAAAACGTAAAATTTTCTAAAAGAAATTTTGTACCGAAAATTTTCTATAAAAAATTTTGTACTGAAAATTTTTTTTAAAAATTTTGTACCGAAATTTTTTTTAAAAATTATGTACCTAAAGTTTTTTATAAAAAATTTTGTACCGAAAATTTTCTATAAAAACTTTGTACCAAAAATTTTCTAAAAGAAATTTTGTACCAAAAATTTTCTATAAAAAATTTGTATTGAAAATTTTCTAAAAGAAATTTTGTACCGAAAATTTTCTAAAAGAAATTTTGTACCGAAAATTTTCTATAAACAATTTTGTACCGAATTTTTTTTTTTAATTTTGTACTGACAATTTTAAATAAAAAATTTTGTACGGAAAATATTTTATAAACAATTTTGTACCGAAAATTTTTTATAAAATATTTTGTACCGAAAATTTTTTATAAAAAATTTTGTACCGAAAATTTTCAATAAAAAATTTTGTACCGAAAAAATTTTATAAAAAATTTTGTACCGAAAATTTTATATAAAATGTTTATACAGAAAATTTTATATAAAAAATTGTTTTATCAAAAATTTTGTACTGAAAATTATTATTTATAAAATTTTGTACTGAAAATTATTCTACCAAAAATTTTGTTACCAAATATTTTCTATAAAAAATGTAGTACCGAAAATTTTCTATAAAAAATTTGTTACTGAAATTGTTCTATACAAAATCTTTTACCGAAACTTTTCAATACAAATTTTGTACTTTTCTATAAAAAATTTTCGTTACAAAATTTTTTATTAAAAATTTTCGGTACAAAATTTTTTATAGAAAATTTTCGGTACAAAATTTTAAATAGAACAATTTCCATTTTAAAAAGTTTTTATAGAAAATTTTCGGTACAAAATTTTTAATATAACAATTTTCATTTTTGAAAGTTTTTATAGAAAATTTTCGGTACAAAATTTTTTATAGAAAATTTTAGATACAAAATTTTTAATAGAAAATTTTTCGTACAAAATTTTTAATACAAAATTTACTTTACTATAATTTTTATAGAAAATTTTCAGTACAAAATTTTTTAAAGGAAATTTTCGTTACAAAATTGTTTATAGAAAATTTTCAGTACAAAATTTTTTATAGAAAATTTTCAGTACAAAATTTTTTATAGAAAATTTTCTGGACAAAATTTTTTTAGAAAATTTTCAGTTCAAAATTTTTTATAGAAAATTTTCGGTTCTAAATTTTTTATAGAAAATTTTCCGTTCAAAATTTTTTATAGAAAATTTTCCGTTCAAAATTTTTTATAGAAAATTTTAAGTTCAACATTTTTTATTGCAAATTTTCGGTTCAATTTTTTTTTTTGATATTTTTGGTACAAAACATTATTTAAAATATAATTTTTTAAATTGTTCTTACCTTTTTAAAGAAGTTTTTATACTTAATAAAATGTACTTGTTTGTTTGAAAAGCCCTGTCACTTTTTTTATGTGTTTGTTTAGATTTATTGTTAATACCACAGTTCGTTGGCACAAGTTCATTGAAACCCATTTTTAAGTCAATCATTTGTGTTTTTAAACTTATCAAAGATTAATCCCATTTATTAGATTGTAAAGAATGATAATGAGAAAACCAAATATTTCTGTTGGTTTATGGAGCATAATAATTGCTCCAGGATTATGCCTTTTTCTCCAGTAGATATAATAAAGCTGACTTTAAATACTTCCTAACATCTAAAAGTTGTCGCCTGACTTTCAAACAAGAGCAACAACAACAAATAACTAATTGTAGTGATTTTCCTGTTGATACCTATAATATATCATCAAGCTCTTCTGCGGTTCCTAAGTGAATGTTTATGTCGAAGAATGACAAGAGAGAGTATAATAAAAATTGTAGATAATGTTTGTCTACTAGGGAAGAAACGGCAGTTAAATAGGTGCCTCTATATATCGAGAAAAAAGGCAAACACACATATTCAACTATGTACAATAGAAAAAAGGGAATAGAAAATGACAGTTTAGTACTTTGAGTATTTAACAAAATATTGAAAAGTTTAAGTGAAGAAGACGAAACTTGAAGTGACACAATGACAGAATGTTGACGATAATGATGCTCCTGTTGATGACAAAGAAAATGGAATATTGTTGGTTTGTCGACAATATAAACTCTTATAATCACAAACACAACAACTAACATATTTTGTTTCATAAGTAACAACAAACAACAAAAAAGTAACAGAAGGAGCCAACTAAAAGAAGCAATATCATCATAAAATAAATGTTAAACGGAAGAACGTAAAAATGTTATGTTGTTACTGTTGGCATCATGATCCGTTTTCCTCATGCATGAATCTTGGAATAACAAAGCATCAGCATGACAAACACATACATACAACAAATTGTCATATTTGTTTTGTATGAGTGTGAAAAGAAAAGGAAAACAGGAAACGAAGGCAACTTAAAAAATACCAGCAAAAGGCGCAAAAAAAATTGAAGAATATTAATGTTTGTCCTTTCTTTTATTTTTTGCTCCTTATGAGCAACAAACACATGTACAATTTATTTAGCTTTGGTAAGTATGTTAGCAAGAAAGATGCAAAATACCAAGCAGTTGGAAAAATTTTAAAACTTGCCTATTCAAAAATAAGAACATTTTGTGAAAACTTCCCTATTAAAAAATAGTGAAATTTTGCGAAAATAGTGAAATTTTGTGCAAATTGCTCTATTAAAAATAGTAAAATATTGTGAAAATTTCCCTATTAAAAAATTGGGAAATTTGTCAAAATTTCCCTATTAAAAGATTGGGAAATTTTGTCAAAATTTCCCTATTAAAAAATTGGGAAATTTTGTCAAAATTTCCCTATTAAAAAATTGGGAAATTTTGTCAAAATTTCCCTATTAAAAAATTGGGAAATTTTGTCAAAATTTCCCTATTAAAAAATTGGGAAATTTTGTCAAAATTTCCCTATTAAAAAATTGGGAAATTTTGTCAAAATTTCCCTATTAAAAAATTGGGAAATTTTGTCAAAATTTCCCTATTAAAAAATTGGGAAATTTTGTCAAAATTTCCCTATTAAAAAATTGGGAAATTTTGTCAAAATTTCCCTATTAAAAAATTGGGAAATTTTGTCAAAATTTCCCTATTAAAAAATTGGGAAATTTTGTCAAAATTTTCCTATTAAAAAATTGGAAATTTTGTCAAAATTTCCCTATTAAAAAATTGGGAAATTTTGTCAAAATTTCCCTATTAAAAAATTGGGAAATTTTGTCAAAATTTCCCTTTTAAAAAATTGGGAAATTTTGTCAAAATTTCCCTATTAAAAAATTGGGAAATTTTGTCAAAATTTCCCTATTAAAAAATTGGGAAATTTTGTCAAAATTTCCCTATTAAAAAATTGGGAAATTTTGTCAAAATTTCCCTATTAAAAAATTGGGAAATTTTGTCAAAATTTTCCTATTAAAAAATTGGGAAATTTTGTCAAAATTTCCCTATTAAAAATTTGGGAAATTTTGTCAAAATTTCCCTATTAAAAGATTGGGAAATTTTGTCAAAATTTTCCTATAAAAAAATTGGGAAATTTTGTCAAAATTTCCCTATCAAAATTGGGAAATTTTGTCAAAATTTCCCTATTAAATATTGGGATAATTGTCAAATTTTGTCAAAATTTCCCTATTAAAAAATAGAGAAATTTTGACAAAATTTTCCTATTAAAAAATTGGAAAATTTTGTCAAAATGTCCCTATTAAAAAATTGGGAAATAAAACAAGTAAAATTTTATAAAAATTTGCCTTTTTAAAAAATAGTTAAATTTTTTCCTTTAAAAAGTGAAATTTTATGAAAATTTCCTATTGAAAAATAGTGAAATCTTGCGAAAATTATTAAAAAAATAGTGAATTTTTGTCAAAATTTCCCTATTAATAAAATAAGTAAATTTTGTCAAAATTTTCTTATTAAAAAAATAGTTAATTTTATCAAAATTTACCTAATAAAAAAAATTATTAAGTTTTATCCAAATTTCCCTATTTGAAAGCTAATAAAATTTTTAGTGCACGGCTTTTATGCCTTATACATTTTACAACTTCTATTTTCAAAACTACAGGATTTTGAAAATTTTTGTTAATATTTCTGTTCACACCATGAAACATGTACTCACGTAAATACCATTCAAACTGAGTAATGTTTTACAAACAAGTTACACAAAAATACAGAATAATAAGACAAAATACATAGAAGTAAAACACACAAATTTTACAATCGTCTGCTGTGAATCTCTACTATATTTTACACTGCAACAAGATGTAAATTACCTTTAAAAATATTTTTGTTTATATTCGTTTTCAAGCTTTTATAATATATATATGAACATACATGTACCGGTTTCATGAAATTTATGCAATGGAAAATAGGACATATTTTTTAAATAAACTAAAATGTTTTCATTTCTTTAAAAAATATTGTCTAACTCATGTTAAAAACGTTTGGATAAACGTTCTAGTTACTCATTTCTTCAGAAAGCACCAACTTTTTATTTTTAAGATGAAATGGATACAAAAAACTCATACAGTTATTATAAAGATGTATTCGAGGGTGTATGATTGTCTAAACATCAAGGATAAAGCACAACTACAATTGCAGGTTTAAACATTAAAAACGGTTTCGTTTCCTTTTTATTTTGTTTATCGCTTGTTCGTGCATTCATTCGCTTAGAATTTGCCCGAATTGTTGATTTTTTGTGTTTTTGAAGGACAACAAAATACTTCAAATTTATCATAAAATATTAATAGACTTAAAAAACTTTATGTTTTTCTTTTAGATTTTCTTTCCCTCTCCTTTTCGTTTCGTTTCATTTAATTTTCTTTACTTTTGATTTGGCTTTAACAAGCCCCTATGAACTTAAAGTTGTTTCTTTATAAAACTTAAAAATATTGCGGTTAAGATTATAGAAATCCTACCGAATTCATAGTCCATTTTGTTGGCAGCAACAAAATCTGAAGAAACATAAAGTTTTCTTAAGAATTAGTTAAATTTTGTTTTCTATTTTAGTTGTAGATAAAAGCCAACAAAAAAAACTATGGATGAATATTATAAAAGCAGACTTGCAGACTTTTTAGATCAATTTAATTATGCATACCTATCGACCCTTCTCTCCCATTTTATATTTCTGATGAGGTTAGCACTAAGCAGGGAAACCCAAATTTCATTTTCATTATTTTTTAATAGTGAACAAAATTTGTACAAAACTTCGTTATTTTTTAATAGGGTATTTGGTACAAAAATCCACTTTTTATTAATAGGATATTTAGTACAAAATTTTACTATTTTTAAGAAATTTTGACAAAATTTTACTATTTTTTAATATTGAAATTTTGACAAAATTTTACTATTTATTTTTATTGAAATTTTGACAAAATTTCACTATTTTTTAATAGGGAAATTTTGACAAAATTTTACTGTTTTTTAATATTGAAATTTTGACAAAATTTCACTATTTTTTTAATATTGATATTTTGACAAAATTTCACTATTTTTTAACAGGGACATTTTGTCAAAATTTCACTACTTTTTAATTGGGAAATTATGAGAAAATTTCACTATTTTTTAATAGGGAAATTTTGACAAAATTTCACTATTTTTTAATAGGGAAATTTTGACAAAATTTCACTATTTTTTTATTAGGAAATTTTAACAAAATTTTACTACTTTTTAATAGGGAAATTTTGACAAAATTTCACTATTTTTTAATAGGGAAATTATGACAAAATTTCACTACTTTTTAATTGGGAAATTATGAGAAAATTTCACTATTTTTTAATAGGGAAATTTTGACAAAATTTCACTATTTTTTAATAGGGAAATTTTGACAAAATTTCACTATTTTTTAATAGGGAAATTTTGACAAAATTTCACTATTTTTTAATAGGGAAATTTTGACAAAATTTCACTATTTTTTAAAAGGGAAATTTTGACAAAATTTCACTATTTTTTAATAGGGAAATTTTGATAAAATTTCACTATTTTTTAATAGGGAAATTTTGACAAAATTTCACTATATTTAAATAGGGAAATTTTGACAAAATTTCACTATATTTTAATAGGGAAATTTTGACAAAATTTCACTATATTTTAATAGGGAAATTTTGACAAAATTTCACTATATTTTAATAGGGAAATTTTGACAAAATTTCACTATATTTTAATAGGGAAATTTTGACAAAATTTCACTATATTTTAATAGGGAAATTTTGACAAAATTTCACTTTATTTTAATAGGGAAATTTTGACAAAATTTCACTATATTTTAATAGGGAAATTTTGACAAAATTTCACTATATTTTAATAGGGAAATTTTGACAAAATTTCACTATATTTTAATAGGGAAATTTTGACAAAATTTCACTATATTTTAATAGGGAAATTTTGACAAAATTTCACTATATTTTAATAGGGAAATTTTGACAAAATTTCACTATATTTTAATAGGGAAATTTTGACAAAATTTCACTATATTTTAATAGGGAAGTTTTGACAAAATTTCACTATATTTTAATAGGGAAATTTTGACAAAATTTCACTATATTTTAATAGGGAAATTTTGACAAAATTTCACTATATTTTAATAGGGAAATTTTGACAAAATTTTACTATATTTTAATAGGGAAATTTTGACAAAATTTCACTATATTTTAATAGGGAAATTTTGACAAAATTTCACTTTATTTTAATAGGGAAATTTTGACAAAATTTCACTATATTTTAATAGGGAAATTTTGACAAAATTTCACTATATTTTAATAGGGAAATTTTGACAAAATTTCACTATATTTTAATAGGGAAATTTTGACAAAATTTCACTATTTTTTAAAAGGGAAATTTTGACAAAATTTCACTATTTTTTAATAGGGAAATTTTGATAAAATTTCACTATTTTTTAATAGGGAAATTTTGACAAAATTTCACTATATTTAAATAGGGAAATTTTGACAAAATTTCACTATATTTTAATAGGGAAATTTTGACAAAATTTCACTATATTTTAATAGGGAAATTTTGACAAAATTTCACTATATTTTAATAGGGAAATTTTGACAAAATTTCACTATATTTTAATAGGGAAATTTTGACAAAATTTCACTATATTTTAATAGGGAAATTTTGACAAAATTTCACTATATTTTAATAGGGAAATTTTGACAAAATTTCACTATATTTTAATAGGGAAATTTTGACAAAATTTCACTTTATTTTAATAGGGAAATTTTGACAAAATTTCACTATATTTTAATAGGGAAATTTTGACAAAATTTCACTATATTTTAATAGGGAAATTTTGACAAAATTTCACTATATTTTAATAGGGAAATTTTGACAAAATTTCACTATATTTTAATAGGGAAATTTTGACAAAATTTCACTATATTTTAATAGGGAAATTTTGACAAAATTTCACTATATTTTAATAGGGAAATTTTGACAAAATTTCACTATATTTTAATAGGGAAGTTTTGACAAAATTTCACTATATTTTAATAGGGAAATTTTGACAAAATTTCACTATATTTTAATAGGGAAATTTTGACAAAATTTCACTATATTTTAATAGGGAAATTTTGACAAAATTTCACTATATTTTAATAGGGAAATTTTGACAAAATTTCACTATATTTTAATAGGGAAATTTTGACAAAATTTCACTATATTTTAATAGGGAAATTTTGACAAAATTTCACTATATTTTAATAGGGAAATTTTGACAAAATTTCACTATATTTTAATAGGGAAATTTTGACAAAATTTCACTATATTTTAATAGGGAAATTTTGACAAAATTTCACTATATTTTAATAGGGAAATTTTGACAAAATTTCACTATATTTTAATAGGGAAATTTTGACAAAATTTCACTATATTTTAATAGGGAAATTTTGACAAAATTTCACTATATTTTAATAGGGAAATTTTGACAAAATTTCACTATAGATAAATTTGAAAATATTATTATTTATGGTCAGTGTAAATCATTATTAAGGCAAAAAGTAGTTCATTTGATTTTATTTCCGGTTCCCCTGCTTTTAAGTAGATAATACTAAAGTCATAAATATATATGAATGTTTATATACAAAATGTATTCACATTTTAGAACTTGTATTAAAAATTTCCTATATTTTTTTTGGAACTCATATTCTTTTTAAAACAACTTAGAATATTAGTTTAAATTTTTTATGAAGGATTTGATATGCGAAAGTAAAAGAAATGCGGAAACTAAATTAAATAACAAATGGGATTGCATAAAATAAATAATGAAAATATTTTAAGTAACTGAAAAAAACTCAAGAATGAAGATATCGTTCAACAAAAATTGGTTTCCATAAAAAATTATAACACGTGTCAGTTGAAATATCACGGATGTAGTTACAGCCGATAAAGTTTAAGAACTGGGTATTAACAATTTTTATTTTAAAGTATATTAAGCGGAAATTAAATTTGACCATTAAAAGATGTTCGCTGGTAATAAGATTTATTCAAATGCACAGTTTGTTATGTAAAAATATCAATGTCTTAGATATAAACAAATAAAATATATTCACAGATATAAATAAACAAAATAATTTTTAAAAATATACAAATTATTTTTACTTATAGGTACATATTTTAGTATTCTAACATAAAAAAAAATATTTTCAAAATTTCTGAATATCGATTCAAATGAAAGGATCTAAAAGCAAATCTTTTCATTCTTCGATTTATTATTATACGATTCGGTAAAGTAATAAACTTCTTTCGGAACCTCTTTAAAGTATGCAAAGAATTTAATAAAAACATTTTGAAGCTAAATCACCGCATTCGTTTTACTGCGCCAGATTTCGACAACTTTTCTCGAAAACTAGTGCTAACCTAAAAAAAAAAAAACAGCTAGCGCCATTAAATTCACCGTACTCGAATTATATTTTACCCACTAGGTCTCCCATTTGTGAGTTTTTTTAACTAGCATAGTGTTATTAAAATAAAACACTGACCTTAAGTAAAAATTTTGTAGAATACTTTAGGGATGTCCAAAATTATTTCTGTAAAAGTTTTATAGAAATAAACAGGGGTCGGCGCAAAAGAACAGGACAACTAAATATTTGCCAGAGTTGCAGTTTTTGATACTTTTAACTAATATAGGTATTTTTTTCAATGTGTTTTCTTCTCCTTTTTTTAAATATTTTTATCAAAAATTTTTCTATAGAAAATTATTTGATCAAAAATTTTTCTATAGAAAATTTTTTTATTAAAAATTTTTCTATAAACAATTTTTTTATCAAAATTTTTTCTATATAAATTTTTTGTATCAATAGAAAATTTTTATATCAATAGAAGATTTTTTTATCAAAAATTTTTCTATAGAATTTTTTTGTTATGAAAAATTTTTCTATAGAAAATTTTTTATAAAAAATTTTTCTATAGACAGTTTTTTTATCAAAAATTTTTCTATAGAATTTTTTTTATCAAACATTTTTCTAATAAACTATTTTTTATAAACATTTTTCTATAGAAACTTTTTTTACAAAAATTTTACTATAGAAAAGTTTTTTTTTAATTTTTCTATAGAAAATTTGTTTATGCATAATTTTTTATAGAAATTTTTTTTTATCAAAAATTGTTTTATAGAAATTTTTTTTATCAATTTTTTTTATAGAAAACTTTTTGATCAAAAATTTTTCTATAGAAAATTTTTTTATAGAAAATTTTTTTATCAAAAATTTTTCTATAGAAAATTTTGATTTATTAAAAATTTTTCTATAGAAAATTTTTTTATCAAAAATTTTTCTATACAAAAATTTTTTTTATTAAAAATTTTTTTTATAGAAACTTTTTTTTTCATTAAAATTTTTCTATAGAAAATTTTTTATCAAAAATTTTTCTATAGAAAATATTTTTAACAAAAATTGTTCTATTGAAAATTTTTTATCAAAAATTTTTCTTTAGAAAATTTTTTAATAAAAAATTTTTCTTTAAAAAATTTTTTATCAAACATTTTTCTATAGAAATATTCTTTTTTAAATTTTTCTATAGAAAATTTTTGTTATCAAAAATTTTTCTATGGAAAATTTTTTTATCAAAAAGTTTTCTATAGAAATTTTTTTATCACAAATTTTTCTATAGAAAACTTTTTTATCAAAAATTTTTCTATAGAAAATTTTCTTTAGACAATTTTTTTTATCAAAAATGTTTCTATAGAAAATTTTTTTATCATTCTTTTTGAAGGAAAATTTTTTATCAAAAATTTTTCGATTAAAAAATTTTTTATCAAAAAATTGTTCTATAGAAAATTTTTTTATCAAAAATTTTCCTATAGAAAAATTTTTTTTATCAAAAATTATTCTCTTTGAAAATTTTTTTTATCAAAAATTATTCTTTTTGAAAATTTTTTTTATCAAAAATTATTCTTTTTGAAAATTTTTTTTATCAAAAATTATTCTTTTTGAAAATTTTTTTTATCAAAAATTTTTTGTATCAAAAATTTTTCTATAGAAAATTTTTTTATCAAAAATTTTTCTAAAGAAAGCTTTTTTTTTATCAAAAATTGTTTTAGAAATTTTTTTTGTCAAAATTTTTTTTATCAAAAATATTTCTTTAGAAGATTTGAAAATTTTTTGATATAAATATATTTTGATCGAAAATTTTGACAGAAAAATATTTTTATCGAAAAATTTTAATTAAAGTATAATTTTTATCAAACAATTTTCCAAAGAAAAGTATTTTTATTAAAAGTTTTGTTTTTTTTTTAAATGTTCGAAAATATTTAAAAAATAAGAAAATCTAAACATGTTTATTATTAGAATTTATTACTGCTTTGAAAAATATTCCCAATATTTACAAAAATATTCCAATGTTTACAAAAATAATAGTGTCGTGGAAACAATGTTCGAGATTATATTTCCTTGTTCTCTCGAACCATGTATTTTGTTGCTATAAATTGGATTTTAATTTGTTTCTGGCCTATTTTGTATTTGTCTTTTCTTTAACAATGAGGCACCAACCTACACTGTTAACATCCAAATTCCAACTAAATGATTTTAATACTCTTTTTTACGAGTTTTATTAATGATCGTTTTATTTACGAAAATTAAAAAAAAAATTCGGCTTTTGGTGGTATGAGCTGCCTAGTCTTGAAAGTAAACGTCTAAATATGTATGTCCCCTTGTTTTTAAAAATTAAACTCTTTCACTTTTGGGGATTTTGTTTTACAACTAAGTTTAAAATGTAATAAGAAAATTATTAAGATTACCCTAAAATAAATAAATGTTTCTGAAATATCTTCGATTTATCGGCCCGACAATTTTTTTAGATCTACAATTATAACTTTTGTAAAAGACTAAAAATAATAAAATTCATAATGTAATATTAGTGTATTCTATAGGATTACTGAAGTTATTTTTTTCTCAAAAATTTTTCCTCACTTCCTTTTTATTTGATTTCAATTCCACAAAAATCCTTTGCCTTTATTTTAAAACTTTTTTTCTTTTTGCTAAATAAATACTACAAAGATTTCCTTTAATGTCCTTAAAGATTTATGCAGTTTCTTTATCACTTTATTTTTAGAACATAAAAATTCTTTAAGCCCAATTAATTCAAAATACTGTTTTCATATCTTTCTTCTTCCAGATACGAGTACTTACTTAAGGGACAAACCGCAGATTTAACTTCAACTCAAACGTTTAAGCAGAAACAAGTTGACATCCCTAAAATTATCTTGGAAGCATATCGGTAGCATCAAATAGACTGGATAATATATATAAGGGTAAGTAACAAAAAAATAGAAATAGAAAAAATTTGCTTAAAATTTATAACCGAATTTGTTTTTGTCTATAATATTTGTAACACTTAAAACATCTTCAAAACAACCGCAACAAAGCAGGACAGACCCTCTTAACATCTAAGAAAAAACCAAAAAAAAAAAAGGATTTGCTTATTTTACACATTTTGGTTAATTTTTTCTCAAGCCTCTTTTTAAAAAGGGATTTTAGAGAATACGATTATCTCTGATTGAATTTGTTGACACACTCATAATAAAGTGCATGTATTTACGAGGATATGAGTTTCGTATCTGTATCTTAGTATTAGTGTATGTGTATTTAATATGTAAATATATTTACAATATTTACAGCATAAATGTTTCTGTATGTAATTGAGTGTATCTTCTTTTTGAATACTTTAAATGAGTTTAGTCATGGCTACATTTTTCTTTTTCTTCTCTTCTTCCTAAAGGATATTTATTTGTTTGTTGTTACGCAAAATTGATGTGATCCATTTTTGTGTTATTTATTAGAAAAATATATAACATTTACACAAAATAAAGCACAAAAAAAAATGTCTTAAAAAACTTTAAAGAGCCTTAGCAACCGGAAGAAGTGCTGATGAAGAACTTTTTTGTTAAGTAACATTTATTTATATATACATATTTTAAACCAACATTTATGACTTTATGGCATATGTTTTTATTTTTCTCGTCTTCATCTACATCTTCCTTTTTCCTTTTGCAAATCTGTAAATCATAATGTGAATTTTTGTATAAAATATTTTCTCAAGTTAATCCTATAAAAAAAAGTAACAAAAAAATATGGCCCTTACAGAATTATTTGCTTTGGCAGGAAAATACTGTCAAAAGACGTTTTATGATTTTAGGGAAAAAGGACAACATTTTTTAAGGCGATTTAACAATATTTGTTTACTATTTTTGTTACCTTTAAACTCTGAGGAGATAGTTGAGTTTTATTAGATTTTTATTGAAGGTCAGGTGAAATAATAATAGCTGTTAAATATTAACTATTGTTAGGAATTGCTTTAAAAAAAGGAACGGATTTCCTTAGTCCATTAATAAGGTTTCTTAAAATTTTTTATTGCATAATTTTAGGGGGATTGATTAATCTATATTGTAATCAGAAAATCGTTTAAGGCTAATTCAAATTCTTCACACTCTAAACAAATATTTTAAGACATCTTTCCACCACATTCGATATCGAAAGAAAACTCAGAATTTTTTGGAAATATTTTGTAGCATACCTTAGGGATGTTCAAAATTGTTTCTGTTGCCAGGGCTGCCAGATACTTTTTAGTCACCATCCCCGAATTTTAAAATTTTTAGCCCCAAAAATCCCCAATTCATAAAAAAGCGTATTTGCTTACATTTTTTATTCAATCAAATGAAGAGATCGATTTTATTAACATAAAAATAGTTTTGTATGCTTGCAATCATTACAAATTTAAATAATAAAATACTAGAAATCTAGTATTTCGTAAACTTCAGAATCACCAAATTCTTGAGAATTAAATGAGTTAAGCTATACATTAGTCTACTTTCACACCAGTAAGCTTGGCTCATCAAGTCTTAAGTTTGTATGAGACAAAGTTGATAGAATTGAAATTGATAGCAAATTTACGAACATTTTTAAAATTTGTATAAAATTTGAGGAAAATGAAATGGAAACTGATATAGAAAATGTTCGTGAAAATGTTTGTTAACATTTAAGTTGTCGGTTGAAATTCTTGACAGCAAATATTGTTATTATTATGTTTTGTTGTTTTTTGTTAAACACATAACTAGAAATACTAGCTCTACACAGGCATTGCTTGTAGGAACCGGTAACATATTCAAAACTGCTTGATCAAGTTCTTTATAGTGATGTACAGGCAACATCTTGAAATTTATAAACTTTTGGACGAAATTCAATAAAGTTTGACGGTATTTTTTCGAATATGGTATCCCAATTTATAAAAGAAAGTTTATTTCATTGAGTTTCGTTAACATCAATTGGGAGTATTGGTTTATACATTTTTGCATGTCAAAATATTTGTTCCTTTAAAATATTTAAATTATCTGGTAAACGTAATACCATTTAATATAATATAATAATATTTTTTTTTTTATAATTTAAACAATTTATTTTTAAACGTACCTTTCTTGACTTGACAGCTAAATTTTTATATCAAGAAACGAATCAGCCTTTATTACAAAATATTTAACTTTATTTATAAAATATAAAGTTGTAAATTCAAAATCCCCAACAAATTTGAGTGAATACCCAACAAAATCCCCAAGCTCTAAACCAAATTTTTTAGCCTTTTTGAGGTTTGAATAACCCCAACTTTGGAACCAAAACGCCAAATCTGGCAGCCCTGTCTGGTGCAAAGGTTTCTTAGAAAACAAGTAAGAAAGTATCGGGCTTGACCGATACAAATGAGATCAAAGGTGTTATTTTTCGTGTATAAAGACAAATATTTCCATCATACAAATATTTTCTCAAGACTTATATATAAAGAGCTTATTTGGAAAGTGGATTATGTCCATTTTTTTTAATTAAGATATAAATGGTTTTGCGTTTTAGTGTTTTTAAATAAAATCTTAAGTTTTGATCAGAACCTATCAAATTTTTTCTTTCATAAAAATAAATCTATAAAAACCATTTTAAATGCGTTAAATGGACTTATACCATTTTAAAAACAAACATTTCAATATATTAATTTTTTGAATTGAAAAATGTATGAGACTTAATCCACTTTCAAAACAAATAAAATTAAAATTTTTGGTTTTGTATGAAAAAATATTTACTTTTGAATTGAAAAATGTATAAACAAATAAAACGAAAAATTTGGTTTTAAAAAACTTTTTGAAAATTTTCCTAGAAAAAGTAAATTTTTGAAAAATTTCCTATAAAAAGTAAATTTTTGAAAAATTTCCTATAAAAAGTAAATTTTTGAAAAATTTCCTATAAAAAGTAAATTTTTGAAAAATTTCCTATAAAAAGTAAATTTTTGAAAAATTTCCTATAAAAAGTAAATTTTTGAAAAATTTCCTATAAAAAGTAAATTTTTGAAAAATTTCCTATAAAAAGTAAATTTTTGAAAAATTTCCTATAAAAAGTAAATTTTTGAAAAATTTCCTATAAAAAGTAAATTTTTGAAAAATTTCCTATAAAAAGTAAATTTTTAAAAAATTTCCTATAAAAAGTAAATTTTTGAAAAATTTTTATATAAAAAGTAAATTTTTGAAAAATTTCCTATAAAAAGTAAATTTTTGAAAAATTTCCTATAAAAAGTAAATTTTTGAAAAATTTCCTATAAAAAGTAAATTTTTGAAAAATTTCCTATAAAAAGTAAATTTTTGAAAAATTTCCTATAAAAAGTAAATTTTTAAAAAATTTCCTATAAAAAGTAAATTTTTGAAAAATTTTTATATAAAAAGTAAATTTTTGAAAAATTTCCTATAAAAAGTAAATTTTTGAAAAATTTCCTATAAAAAGTAAATTTTTGAAAAATTTCCTATAAAAAGTAAATTTTTGAAAAATTTCCTATAAAAAGTAAATTTTTGAAAAATTTCCTATAAAAAGTAAATTTTTAAAAAATTTCCTATAAAAAGTAAATTTTTGAAAAATTTTTATATAAAAAGTAAATTTTTGAAAAATTTCCTATAAAAAGTAAATTTTTGAAAAATATACTATAAAAAGTATATTTTTGAATAATTTACTATAAAAAGTAAATTTTTGAAAAAATTCCTATAAAAAGTAAATTTTTGAAAAATTTTCTATAAAAAGTAAATTTTTGAAAAATTTCCTATAAAAGTAAATTTAAAAAAAAAATCCTATAAAAAGTAAATTTTTGAAAATTTTCCTATAAAAAGTAAATTTTTGAAAAATTTCCTATAAAAGGTAAATTTTTGAAAAATTTCATATAAAAAGTAAATTTTTGAAAAATTTCCTATAAAAGTAAATTTAAAAAAAAATCCTATAAAAAGTAAAGTTTTGAAAAATTTTCTATAAAAAGTATATTTTGAAAAATTTCCTATAAAAAGTAAATTTTTGAAAAATTTGCTATAAAAAGTAAATTTTTGAAAAATTTTCTATAAAAAGTAAATTTTTGAAAAATTTTGTATAAAAAGTAATTTTTTGAAAAATTTTCTATAAAAAGTAAATTTTTGAAAAATTTCCTATAAAAAGTAAATTTTTAAAAAATTTCCTATAAAAAGTAAATTTTTGAAAAATTTCTTATAAAAAGTAAAGTTATGAAAAATTTCCTATTAAGAGTAAATTTAAAAAAAATTAAAATCAAATTGATTTACAGTTTTCACAAAACTTATGTATGCAAAAAATAATCTTAAAATTGTCAATGACAAAATTTTTGTAAGAAAAAACATAAATATCAAATTTAAAAGTCAACTCAGATTAATACAAAACCTCATATAAGCTGAAATTTCTTTAAGTCATGCAAATTTGTTTTAAAGATATGTACAAGGGATACATGTGAAAAATTTATTCTCAAACCGATATGTTCCATCTCTTCTACATACTAAACATGTATGTTTGTATTTATTATGAAGAAACGAATAACAAGTCTTAGATATATATCATTTAACCTCAAATTCTGTTAGAATCTAATATCATTGACCCCTTAGTTGTCTTACTAAATGTCTTGTAATATGTTTTGTATAAATTACTATATATTTATACCTTTCTTAAAAATCACAAAAATATATAAAATTTTAACATCATTATTATTTAATATAAAAATTCTCCATATAAATACGAGAAACTCAAACACTTTATTTGTAATAATTCTGTAAATAAAACTGTAATTAAAAATTGATTAAGTTTCAAGATTTGTGGATGACTTTTTGCTATTTGTCCTACTTTTCCAAGATTCTTTTACAATTTGTTTTCTGCATTTCATTTAAACATTTAATTACAGAAGAACTTCTAAAATTTCATTACTTGAGATTCTATTTCATCTATAAAAAGTTTACAGATAGCAGAAGGCAACAAGCCCTGTTGCAATGCCCTACTGATAATGGCTGAATATCCTTACCCTCTCATTCTCCGCCTTTTGCCTTTAAATTCCATGATATTGACAGGTCAACAAATTAATCACTAAATGTTAAAATGTTACAGCAAAAAAATTGGTTTGAGATGCCAGAAAAATTTGAAATACTAATTATTTACTATAAAAGATGATGTTGCTTATTTGGAACTGAC
This sequence comes from Stomorhina lunata, assembly GCA_933228675.1. NCBI lineage: Eukaryota > Metazoa > Arthropoda > Insecta > Diptera > Rhiniidae > Stomorhina > Stomorhina lunata. The sequence goes on from OW121740.1 coordinate 176,330,695, forward strand.
TTTTTTTTTTGATAAACTAAAATTTTTTTCTTTAACTTGTTATATAAATTTCAGGTGTTATAAAAAGAAAACTCACAACAATTTGCAGTAACGAAGGGAAAATGGAAAAATTTGCTAAATCACAGCCATAAACTGAGTTAAGGCAAAAAAAAAAAAAAATGAAGAAAATCGTCTGAACAGGTCTTAGACGGATGGGCAAAAGTATGAGTAGGAGATAAACTTGTAATTTGCCACTTTTGAAAAGTTTTTTGTTTTAACAAGCATTTGCAGGAATTTAAAATTACCACCTCTTAACATTTTTTACATTTGTTAGGTTTGCGTTAGCAGTAGCAGCTGTCAAGTTAACGATTAATTTTCTTCATAACGGGACAATTATGGAGACCTGGTCAAGTTGATGACTCTTAAATTAAGGGAGAAGAAAGTATTTATGCAAAAAGTTTTTAGCACACACTAATGAAATGTCTTAATTTAAACACTTAAACTGGGTCATTAAGGGGTATATTAAAGTGTTTATGTAGACAATAAGATTGAAGTAAATTTTTTAACATTTGGTTTAAATTTAAAAAATAAATTAAAAAGTTAAAATGATGTGTGTAAGGTTTTTTTTTATCAAGTGTAAGTATATATAATAACTACCTCTAAAAAATAAAAAATTCTACTTAAATTATAATAGATAATATGCATAATTTAATGATATTTTAGAAAGAGGCTGACCGTTATCATGATCATCCTCTTTATTAATGTTAATTTAATTATTTTTTTTTTATTTCCTTATTATCATTTAATTTACTCCTAATAGAATTTCTGGCAATACTGTAAAAAACCTTTTAAAAAATAAAAATTTCATTGCAAAACTAAAGATTACCAATAAAATATTAATCTGGCAACACTCTTCAAAAAACCAAATCGCAAAATGCTGTAATTTCTTGTCTTCCTTTATAAACATCAGGCGAACATAAAAGTAGCAAATATCATCAGTCCCTATAATTAAAAACTTTAAAACTCCAAAAAACTTCACATATTTTTAGGCTTAAAGTAAATTAAAATGCTGCCATATGTGTACCTAACAAAATTAACTACAGGCTGACTCAAATATATTTTAGCGCCTTAGGGTATGCTAATGTTTTCTGGTTTTTATTCTTTTAAATAAAAATTGAGCTCTGCTTACTTTTCTGACCGCCTGGTATAAAGAAATGAAAATACAGCAGATTTTGCAATTTTTGAGGACTGGTTTTTTTGAGCAGAGTTGCCAGATCGAATAATTTTGTAATTTTTTTTAGCATACATGAGAATTTGAGGTAAAATAAATTCAAAATAATTTAGAAGACTATTTCTGAGCAGTGTTGCCAGATAATTTTTTTTTAATTTTTAATAAGTTTAAATAATAAACCTAATAATAAAATGTTTTTAATTATTTTTTATTAACCTAAACACATAAAAATGAAATAATATTTGTTTTACTAAATTAGTTAATTGATAAAGGATGCATCATGTGTTTGTTACGAAACCGAGGAGGAGTTTATAATCACATTTTCAGCAAGTATTTATATATCCTTAATGACCTAAGAAATCAAACAAAATTTATCGATAGCTTTTTCAAATGATCCGGATGGTTTCACTAGAGGAGCATGTAATAAAATTAACCCAATGTTTCACTGTTTCGAAAGGCGAAACATGTATTACATGTTAAACATTTCTTTCGGCCTCTGTCCTTCCACTGTATTTTTTATGTACACATCTGAAAAGATAAGAAAAAACAATGTGTTAAATTTTGGTTGATTTCGAAAGATATATTTTACAAAAAAAATATTTTTATGAAAAAAAAAACATTTCTTTGAGCTCTTTTATGTTAATATAAGAATTTTTAGAAAGCGACACCTTACAAAAAAGTGATGTTGAGATGATAATGGGTGTTTTTTTTAGAGGTATAGAAATTCGAATTGAAATAAAACACAAGAAAATCGTTGTAATGTCCATCAATTTGGCTTTATTGGAAGGATAATTTTATGCCATTAATGTTTAAATATGATTTCGGGCATGTGGCCGCCGCGGCTGGCTCGAATAAAGCCAATTCTACAGGTCCAATTTTCAACAACTTTTTCGAGCATATGGGGCCGTATGTTGGCAATAACGCCACGAATGTTGGCTTCCAAGTCCCCTAACGTTTCTGGTTTGTTGGCGTAGACGAGCGACTTCACATATCCCCAAAGAAAATAATCCAGTGGTGTCAAATCGCACGATCTTGGTGGCCAATTGACCAATTTGCGATGAAAATCAGCATCGAGATCAATCTCATTTTCGGCCCATACACCAAAATCACGACGCATTGCATGGTCTCGCGGCTTTAATTCTTGCACAAGCTGGATCTTGTAAGGTCGTAAGCCAAGATCTTTGCGCAAAATCTTCCATAAAGTTGATGGACAAAGCTCCAATTGCTGTGCACGGTGGCGAATCGATTCATTCGGGTCCTCTTCAACACTTTGCTCTACAGCGGCAATTGTTTCTTCGGTGCGCACTGTTCGACGTCGCTGCGGATGCGTATTATGACATAGAGTAAACGTAGTGCGAAAACGATCCATGGTTAACCTAATTAATTGCTCTGATGGACGATTATGTCGACCATAAAATGGACGGAGCTTGCGGTAAACTTCGCGAACTGAACCATTATTTTCGAAATAAATTTGCACGATTTGCAAGCGTTGTTCTTTTGTCAACCTGTTCATGATGAAATGGCAAACCAAACTAAATATTAATCACTTGACAGCTGACAAAATGGCCGCCAGTTAAAAAAGTGATGCCAACTTAAAGTTCTATACCTCAATAAAAAACACCCGATATAATCAAAATTTTATAACATCGGTTAAATCTCTGCAACGACTTCACTGTGAAAGAGCGAACCCGAAACATCCTAATTCCATGACTCGATGCATAAATTTGTTAAAATATGAAAGATGGTAAGATTTTTCAGAAATTTACTTTTTATAGGAAATTTTTCAAAAATTTACTTTTTACAGGATTTATTCAAAAATTTACTTTTTATAGGAAATTTTTCAAAAATTTACTTTTTATAGTAAAATTTTTCAAAAATTTACTTTTTATAGTAAAATTTTTTAAAAATTTACTTTTTATAGGAAATTTTTCAAAAATTTACTTTTTATAGGAATTTTTTCAAAAATTTACTTTTTATAAGAAAATTTTTCAAAAATTTACTATTTATAGGATATTTTTCAAAAATTTACTTTTTATAGGAAATTTTTCAAAAATTTACTTTTTATAAGAAAATTTTTCAAAAATTTACTTTTTATAGGATATTTTTCAAAAATTTACTTTTTATAGGAAATTTTTCAATAATTTACTTTTTATAGGAAATTTTTCAAAAATTTACTTTTTATAAGAAAATTTTTCAAAAATTTACTTTTTATAGGATATTTTTCAAAAATTTACTTTTTATAGGAAATTTTTCAAAAATTTACTTTTTATAGGAAATTTTTCAAAAATTTACTTTTTATAGGAAATTTTTCAAAAATTTACTTTTTATGGGAAATTTTTCAAAAATTTACTTTTTATGGGAAATTTTTCAAAAATTTACTTTTTATAGGAAATTTTTCAAAAATTTACTTTTTATAGGAAATTTTTCAAAAATTTACTTTTTATAGGAAATTTTTCAAAAATTTACTTTTTATAGGAAGACAAAAGTGTTATAAAGGGGGGTTCAAAGAAATATTTAAATAAACAAAGCCGTATATTTATTAAAAAGGTTTATCAAAATTTTGGGACATCAAACATTTAATTAAAAAGTTTTACTGTAGTGTATTGCACTAAGATCCCAATTTATTACAATTATTACTAAAATTTTTTTTCGTTTTATTATTAATAATAAATTTTATAGGTTCTAATCAAAACTTAAAACTTGGTCACCTATATTTTTTAAAGCACTAAAACGCAAAACCCTTTATATCTCAATTTAAATAAAAAATGGACTTAATCCACTTTCAAAATAAGTTCGTCAACTAGAAACTAGAATTGGGTCTTCTTGCCTTTTACAATATGATTAATAATTGAGTTGCCTTGTCAATTATTAATCATATTGTAAAAGGCAAGAAGACCCAATTCTAGTTTCTAGTTGACGAACTTATTTTGAAAGTGGATTAAGTCCATTTTTTATTTAAATTGAGATATAAAGGGTTTTGCGTTTTAGTGCTTTAAAAAATATAGGTGACCAAGTTTTAAGTTTTGATTAGAACCTATAAAATTTATTATTATTTCTATTATCTATATTCTATTATTGCCATATGTAATGTCATTTTGGCAATTGGCAATATAATTTAAGCAAAGCTGCAATACACAATCGAGATATAAAGAATAATATAAAGATTTATCTCTGTTTTTTACCACCTTTCAACTTTCTACTATCACCTTCGCAAAGAAGGTAACACAAATCAATGTACAATCGAGGCAGATTTGGACTGAGAGTTACTTCTTAAAAAAAAAGGATCCTGTAGTTTAAATTTTAGTATTAAAAATCATATTTAACAGATTTTTAAGGAAGTTCAGATTTTAAATATTTGACATCATTTAATTATTTTTCCCAGAAATAAACCATTGTTTTTAGGCCTACGCTGTATGGCACTAAAGCACTGTGCCTCCAAAAAAAAAAAAACAAATTATATAATTGCAAGTGATAGTAATTCAATTTTGATGTTCAACACAAAAATTTATTTTGCACCAAAACTATTTCATTAAAATGGTTAAACAATTTAAAACAATTAAAGGATATAATTTATTCGAATACGTTTTAATGCAGTTAATTTGAATACAAAATAACAAGATTTAATTTAAATGACTTTTATATTTACAATAAAAATTTAATTCAATTTTAGCACTGAATTCAAAATTTTATCTCGCCATTTAAAATTGGATTTGTTTAAAGGCTCAAAAAAGGGATATTGTTGGCAATTTAACTTTTATAAGTGAAAATTTTCACAAAAATCTAAAAACACAGATGGTGGAACAATTTTTTTTTTTAATAATTACACAGGTCAGCGATGAAACACAATTTTACTATATAATCCAGTTTTTGGAGGTATGAAAAAATGTGAGAAAATTATTTTGAAATAAAGAACCGATGAATATTTTGATTCAATTATTTTGTTTAAATCTTTGAATTTCGTCATCCTGTGTTATCAAATTTAAACCTTTTTATTCAGCTGTTCACATGTTCTCAATGTTTGCCCACTTGGATATGTATGAGTTAAAGGGAAAACCACATTGTTTTTAATGACATTTTAATAATGAGGATTTTTTGCTTTTGTTGTTTTAAAAAAAATTTAAATATTTAGTTTTGAAAATTCGTGCCTGTGTTTGTATTCGTTTAAACATTAATATTGGCCATTTAAAGTCCTTTTTCCTGTAGAAAATATTTTAATTTTTTTTCGGGGTTTTGTTCAGTTTGTGGCCAAGTGAGAACATCGGTAGCAAAAAAACCATATGCTAATGATAACAACAATAAAAATAACAAAATGACAATCGCAATCAAAATGTTTTATAATATAATGACAATAAGGCCTGCGATGATGATGATGATGATAATCATCTAATTTATGTTAAATTTTATATGAATTTTCTTTTTGAATGTAATTTTTTTTTCTAAAATTAATGTGTATGTACATGTATGTGTGTGTTTGCAAATGTGTGTAAACACATTTCATTTGCATTTTGGCTTCATTAAACGCCCAGATTTTCTCTATGGCTTTTTTGTTTGTTTTACTTTGAGAACCGCAAAACATTACGAGTATTTCACTCATTTTCGCAGAGAAAATACAGGTGGTCTTGATTTATACTTATTAGGGTAGCACTTACTATAAAATAGCTAAATTTTTTTCAATTTCATAACTGTTAATATATATAAGAGTAAGTGGTGGTAATGTGGTATATGATATGCGAATAACGGTAAAATTAGAATTACCGAAATGCGCCGAGGAATTTATTGTCCCCACAGACATTTTTTTTGGCTTTTATCAATGAATTGTCTATTACATTAATAAATAAATGTAATAGACTGGGATTTAGTGCGAATAATTTTTTTTAGGAACAAATATTTACTATTCCGATATTTCTGTATATTTTTTGGGTGTTCTCAGAAATAATCTGTTTTATTTTTGCCTTCTGGGTTCTTTTGTGAGTGAGTAAAAAAAAAATGGGTGTGTGATCCATTTTTTTTGGGTTGGATTTAAAACTCAAGATGCTCAGTTTACTTTATTTTTTTGTAGTAAAAGAGTTTTAATTGAACTATATGTTTTTAAAAACAAATCAAAATGGACACCAAATTTCAATAAACTTTTTGCATCGAAGTAACTTTGAACATCCCTAAAGTATACTTCACAAAGTTATAACTTCAGATTTAAAATCGTTTTTGTGATTTTGAGATTTGGTCTTCTATGTGAGTGTATAATCAAATATGGGCCAATTCCAACAAAATTCTATATCTATTGTCTGGAGATGAAACTACAATATTTCGAACTTACAAAAATAAGGGTGATCCTAATGTTTTCCTATTGAAGGCTACAACTGAATGTTTGTGTTTGTACTCCTGAACGGTTGAATAGACAATTATTGTTAATTATGAGATATGATGAATTGTTTTTCAAATTACATTTTTATCAAGTTTAAATTAAAATATTTTACAAAGTATCTTTTTTGAAATAGAATATAAACATTTGGAAAGCAAAATTTAAAAGTTATCGAAATTTTTTCTGAATGAAATTATATTTTCAAACTAAAATTTTGTTTGAACGAATAAATTCAAGAACCTTAATTCAAAAGGTACTTTTATAAAATACTTTTTTTTATAATGTATTAAATAGGAACCTTTAGTATTTTAAAGATGTCTTACATAGTATAGGAAAACTCTTTGATCACTATTCACTTGGGAAAAACCAGGGTTGAATTAATTGCAAAGTTGTCCAAGCAGCTCACTATTTCCGGTCATAGACTAAGTATTCCCTGCAAATATTGGATTGACATGCTAATGATTGCTAGCTAAAAGAATCTAAAGTGGTAAGGCGAAATTATTCTGTCTAGAGGGTAAGATGGCAGGATGCTGTGCCCAATCAGTCACACATCTTAAATTTACCATATTACGCTATCAAATTCAAATGCAAACAACCTACCTATGATGATATTTGATAAGAACTTGGAAAATAAGAACTCTCTCAGATAAATTTGACATTTTTGGCATGAGCTATATTTAAATAAAAATTTGTTATAGAAAATTTTTTGATAAAAATTTGTTATAAAAAGTTTTTTGATAAAAATTTGTTATAAAAATTTTTGGATAAAAATTTCTTATAGAAAAATTTTGGATAAAAATTTCTTGCAGAAAATTTTAAAATATAAATTTTATATAGACATTTTGAAAAAAATTCGTAGAAAATATTTTGAAAAAAAAAAAATGTTGATAACCATTTTTAAATATAAATTTCATGTGGAAAAGTTTTGGACAAAAATTTCGCATAGAAACTTTTTTTAAAAAATTAAGTATACGAAATTTCTTAAAAAATTTCGTATAGAACATTTCTTGATATTTCTTATAGAAAAATTTTGTGTAAAATAATCTTTTACATAAATTATTGATAGAAAATGGATAGAATGTTATCCATTTTTTATATATAACTTTTTGATAAACGTATAGAAAATTTTTTAATAAACTTTTCCTTAAAATAAATTTTGATCAAAATTTCTTATAGAAAATATGTTAATAAGAATTTCTTAGAGAAAATTTTTTGATACAAATTTCTTATAAACAATTTTTTATAAAAACTTGTTTCATAAAAAATTTCTTATAGAGAATATTTTTAAAATAAAATTCTTATAGAAAATACTTTGTAAAAAAAATTTTAGTTTTTTTTGATAAACATTCCTTATAGAAATTTTTTTAATAAAATTTCTTGTAGAAAAGTTTTGTAAAAAAAATTTTCTATAGAAAAGTTTTGTAAAAAAAATTTCCTATAGAAAATTTTTGATGAAATTTTTTATCGAAAAATTTTTAGTATAAATATCTTATAGAAAAGTTTTGGGTAAAAATTTCGTATAGAAAATTTTTTGAAAAAATATTTCGTATAGAAAATGTAAAAAAAACATTTCGAAAAAAAATTTCGTGATAAAAATTTCTTATAGAAAATTTTTGATAAAAATTTCTAGTAGAAAATTTTTGATAAAAATTTCTTATAGAAAATTTTTGATAAAAATTTCTTATAGAAAATTTTTGATAAAAATTTCTTATAGAAAATTTTTGATAAAAATTTCTTATAAAAAATTTTTGGATAACAATTTTCTACATAAAATTTTTTGACAAACATTTCGTATAGATAATTTTTTGACAAAAATTTCTTAAAGAAAATTTTTGATAACAATTTTTTACAGAAAATATTTTAAAAGAAAATTCTTCTACAATTTTTTTTTTTTGATAAACATTTCTTATAGAAAATTTGTTAATACAAATTTCTGGTATAAAAGTTTTGGATTAAAATTACTTATAGGAAATTTTTCGTAAAAGTTTCTTATAGAACAATTTTTAATAAAAATTTCCTATAGAAAATTTTTTGATAAAAATTTCTTTTAGAAAATTGTTTGATAAAAATTTCTTATAGAAAATTTTATAAAAAATTTCTTATAAAAATTTTTTTCATAAAAAATTTCTTCAGAAAATTTTTTGAGAAAAATTTCTTAGAGAAAAATTCTTATTTTTTCTTATAGAAAAATTTTTTGATACAAAATTCTTACAGAAAATATTTCTTATAAACATTTTTGCATATTATATTTTTTGAAGAAGAACATTTTTTGAAAGAAAATTTTTTAACACTTATTTATAATATAACATTTTTAAATACAAATTTCTTAAAGAAAATGTAATTTTTAATTTCAATTTATTGTTATAATTTGTAAAAAAATTTTCGAAGATAATTTGTTACTATAACTTTTTTTTTATTCCATAAAAATTTATTAAAAAAAATTTAATAAAAATTTCCTAAAAAAATTTCTTGTAAAAATTTTTCTTCTAAGAGAATTTTTTGATACAAATTTCTTAAGGTAAATTTTTTGAAAAAAAATTCTTACAGAAAATATTTTAATAAAAATTTCTTATAGCTAATTTTTTGCTACAATTTTTAAATACAAATTCTTAGTATAAAATTTTCAGAAAAAAAATTCTTATAGAAAAATTATTAACAAAAAAATTCTTAAAATGAATCTGTTGTTATAATTTGTTAAAGAAAATTTCTCACTATAAGTTTTTAGATAAGAACATGGAATAACAATTTATTTTAAAAAATTACATATAGAGAAAATTCATTGAAAATTCCTTAAAAAAAAATCCAGAAAAGTTTTATAAAAATTTTTTTTTTTTTCAAAAAAATGTTTTTGTATATAAATTTCTTTAGAAAATTTTTTGATTCAAATTTTATATAAAAAATTTTTGATTAGAATCTCTTAAATAACATTTTTGGATAAAAATTTTGTATAAAAAAAAAAAACAAATTTCTTTTAGAAAACTAAAAACGAAAATTTGATAAAACTGATAGAAATTTTTTTTGAAAAAAATAAATGACGAAAATTTCTTATAGAAAATTAATTAGAAAAAATTTCTCAAGTAGAAATTTTTATTGTAAATTGTTATAAATTTTTTTTTAATAAAAATTTCTTATAGAAAATTAAAAAAAAAAAAAAAATTCTTACTAAAAGTTTTTGGGATAAAAATTCTTAAAAAAAAATTTTTTTAATAAAATCTTTTTTTAACCCCTTGACGTATTTCCACGAGTCTGACTCGTGGTACAATCACGAGTCATACTCGTTTTGCGACTGTTCTTAAGCATCAAAATCGGTTTGTGATGAACTTCGTTGCGCAGATTGATACGTCAAGGGGTTAAGAACATTTTGGATAAAAATTTTTAATTATTTGGGAATTAATTATTCGAACTTTTAAATTGAATTAATTGATATCAGGCTTGAGTTCATTTTTAATTTTCAAATTATTAATTTGAAAATTTGAAAGTAATAATGTGGAGAAAAACTGAAAAAATTATTTTCGACTGTGGTCGAGGGCGCTAAGTGCTGATGACGTCCTATGGCGGGACGCGTTCAAGAATAATTTTTTCAGTTTTTCTGCACATTATTACTTTCAAATTCTCAAATTAATAATTTAAAAATTAACTCAAGCCTGATAAGTCCTAATTTTTCAATTAATAAAAATTTGTATACGATTTTCTTTTTTAATAAAAATTTGCTATATAAAATTTTTAGATGAAATATTATATTTTAATATAGAAACTTTACCACCATAAATTGTATTTAAATATACATTTTTCAACATTTTAACAAATAATTCTAGGATGAAAAATTTTTTATTATTAGATAAATTTACATACAAATTTTTTATTCAGAAAGTTTCCACTATGAAATGTTATTTTTTTTTTCCTACTTAATTTGAAAACTTAAGACATTAAAAAAAAAAAAATATTCAAAATTGTTAAAAATAGATTTAAACTGACTTCAAGGACCTTTATTGAAATATTACTTGCAAATGAAAATAATACGGTTAACCACAGGAATTCTTAATAAAAATTGCCTAATGTCTTTAATACCTAAAAACTTTATTGAAATACGAATTATTTATTCATTTTGTTATTTTTTTCAATTGGAATTTCCAATCTATAGATTTTATTAAGAAACAAAATGAAATGAAAATATATTTGTACATGCAAGTAAAGAATTTTACTTAAGCAATAGATAGATACCAATGACTAAAATTCAATTTTGCAGTTGAAAATTTTATGTAGATTATTTTGGCCTTCCTTTCAAATTTCTTGTCTTCGATGTTAATCTGTTGGTGACAGATTTCATTAATTGAAAAATTCTGTAATGGTCGCAGTAACAACAACAGCAACACGGTTGCATCACCACAAGATTGATGAATTGATGAGAGGACGGTTGTATATTAGAAAAAAAAAACTGAATTAATTTGCCAATTTTATGTAATTGTTGTCACAAAACTCACTTAGAAAAGAAGACATCAACATCACCCACACATATATTATACATATGTTTGTATGTATATAAAATTATTTATTCCTGTGGTAAATCAAGAAGTTGCATAAGAGTCCTAGAGATTCAATCTTAATATTAGTTTCCGTTTTGTTTGTAGAAAAACTTATAAACAAATCGAAATCAAACAAAAACTAAAAACAGCAAAGAAAAGTTATTGAGACTAATTGATTTTTTTGTTGTTGTTGTTTGCAAAAAAATAAAACAGAAAGTCATTATTGAACACTTAGCAGAAATAAATAGAAAAAAACTATTTTATTAGAGGAACTAAGTTTTTTTTTTCTTTTTTGTTTAATTTCAATTCAATTTGGCTAATATAGGAAAAGTTCGTTTACCAAAATAAATAAAGAAAAGAGCTTAGAATTCAAAAAAAGATATTTATATAAATACTAGACTTGTATACATAGTTTTTTTGCTGCAACATCATCAAATTCTAAAATCTATAGTAATAGAATCTGCAATGAGATCATCGTTGATTAATTAAAACTTACAAAGTATTTGGAAAACTTGTAGAAAACAGAAAAACTCGAAATTTTATCACCTGTATAAATCGGGTATCTAAGATAAATTGTTTAAGAAAAAAAACAAATCTATTTTAGAGTTATGACGATATAAGATTAAATTATTGTTATGTATAGGGTTTTTCAATAAGAATGATATGATTTCTTTAAAAAAACACACACTAATTGTTAAGGAAATTCAAATGAAAAATTAGGTTTAATCAGGCTTGAGTTCATTTAACTTTCAAATTATTAATTTTGAAAATTTGAAAAGTAATTGTGGAGAAAAACTGAAAAAATTATTTTTGAACGCGGCTCAGTGGATTGCAATTTCTGTCCCGCCACAGGACGTCATCAGCACTTAGCGCCCTCGACCACAGTCGAGTTGTCAAATTGCAGAGATAATCATCAATTTAACTCATTGAGTTTGATCGAACATCACTACGTTTAATTTATTGTGTATTCTCCTATTACTTGTTTTGCTCGATCTTTTCACTTGCCGTTGGCATGTAGAGAAGAACAAGACTTTTTGGTTTGATGCTATTTTTAGAATAGTAACAATGTTAACAACATATGTATGTAAGTAAATTACATGAATGTATGTAAATGCAACGTGCCCTTTGCTTTTATTTATTTGGGAATTAATTATTCGAACTTTAGAATTGATTGAAAAATTAGGTTTAATCAGGCTTGAGTTCATTTAACTTTCAAATTATTAATTTTGAAAATTTGAAAAGTAATTGTGGAGAAAAACTGAAAAAATTATTTTTGAACGCGGCTCAGTGGATTGCAATTTCGAGCAAAACAAGTAATAGGAGAATACACAATCAATTAAACGTAGTGATGTTCGATCAAACTCAATGAGTTAAATTGATGATTATCTCTGCAATTTGACAACTCGACTGTGGTCGAGGGCGCTAAGTGCTGATGACGTCCTGTGGCGGGACAGAAATTGCAATCCACTGAGCCGCGTTCAAAAATAATTTTTTCAGTTTTTCTCCACAATTACTTTTCAAATTTTCAAAATTAATAATTTGAAAGTTAAATGAACTCAAGCCTGATTAAACCTAATTTTTCAATCAATTCTAAAGTTCGAATAATTAATTCCCAAGGAAATTCAAATGTTTTTTTATTTAAAGTGAAGTATAATCGATACAATTAAGTTCTGAATAAAAAATCATTCAAATGGCCTCCACGACTTCTTTTGCAGGAACGATGAATCCAATTTTTGAGCACTTTTTCTACTAAATCAAGTCGTATGTCATGAATAGCATGTTCAGAATTGACTTTTAAAGATTGAATAGAGTCTGATTTATTGCTAAAGACCAATGACTTCAAATAACCCCACAATATGGTCTAATGGCGTTACATCACAACTTCTTGGAGGCCATTCAATATCACAATTCCTTGAAATATTCGAATATTCAAACCTTTCTCGCAATAATTCGGTTATTGCGCGTGCTTTGTAACACGCAGTCCCGTCTTGTTGGAACCAGATGTTGTTAAAATCAAATTCTTTCAATTGTGGACATAAAAAGTTGGTTATCACGGTGCTTTATTTTGAAAGAAGTACGGACCGATGATTCCACCAAACCAAAAACCATACCAGATTGTCAATTTAGGTAAATGGTTGTTCATGAATAGTTTGTGTACTTTATTCACACCAAAATCGATAGAATAAAGCGTTATCGATTTTGAAGTTGTTACAAGGCAAAATCAGCAAAAACTACGTTTACGGTGATCCAAAGGCTTCAGTTCTTGAAATGATGAAATTGTAAACATTAGTGAATACAATGAAAAAAATGACAGATCATTACATATTAAAATGGCCAAAACGACACTTAGAAATCATATCATTCTTATTGAAAACCCCTTAATTATAAAAACCTATTATTAATTATACGCCCTCATATCGGTACAAAAAATGTTGTAAGGTAAGTATTATTGTTAAAATAAATCCAAATATCAATCATACGTATACAGTGGTTTGAAACAAAAAAGTAATAACACTGCTCTGTAAAAATTCATTTTTTGTCTTTCCTTTTAATAAAACTATGCGGACTATATGGATCAGATCTGGATTTTTTTTATGGGCGTGGCAAATTTTCCCCTTAAATTAGTCAGGTACGGAGACCTATTTCGTCCTAACTCGAGAACTCATCCGATTTTCAAAATTAAAACACTTGAAGATGCATAACAAAATTGCATTATTTTAATTTAATATAATTTTTCTGTATCTCTTATCGTTTTGGAGTTATTTAGAAATTAATGGAGAAAACAATTTTTTCGTGCGAAATTCGTAATTTTTTTCAGGTTAAAAATGTAATTAAAAAAAGATAAAGTAAAATTTTAACATTTTGAACATTTTTCTAAGAGCTACATATCTTAAGAATAAAATAAGCTATAAACCATAAAAATCGGTTTAAAAATGTTATTATCAATTTACCGCAGGTACCCAATATTGCAATGCAACCAACCTTACATATGACCATAAGATTTCATTAGGTAATGAAGCAAAATACAACGGTATTTGGTTGCATTGCAATATTGGGTACCTGCGGTAAATTGATAATAACATTTTTAAACCGATTTTTATGGTTTATAGCTTATTTTATTCTTAAGATATGTAGCTCTTAGAAAAATGTTTAAAATGTTAAAATGTTACTTTATCTGTTTTTAATAACATTTTTAACTTGAAAAAAATTACGAATTTCATACGCAAAAAAAATTTTTTCTCCATTAATTTCTAAATAACTCCAAAACGACAAGAGATACAGAAAAATTATATGGAACTAAAATAAATGCAACTTTGTTATGCATCTTCAAGTGTTTTAATTTTGAAAACCGGATGAGTCGTTCTCGAGTTAGGACGAAATAGGTCTCCGTACCTGACTATTTTAAGGGGAAAAATTTGTCAATCCCATAAATAAAAATCCAGATCTGATGGAAAAAAACCGACAAAGGATCTGAGTTTAGCGCATCAAAATCCATGTAGTCTACATAGTTTTATTAAAAGGAGGATTTGACTGCAGATCAGTGTAATTAGTCTGTATCTTTCAAACTATAAATCTAATTGCATCAGCATGTACCAGAGAATTGTTAAGCAGGGCCCAAGCTTTCCGAATTTTGGATTTACCGAGTAGCTCTTTCAGTTATGGTCAAATATGGTTGATTCTAACATTTTGGAATAAGCTCGAAGAAACGAAGAAAAACATTTTTATTTGACTATAATAACGGTTATGGCTTTTAAGTTATTTTATTTCAAAAATAAAGAAATCGACTTTTTTTTAGTTTTTGACCGATTATGCATTCGATATTAAACCGATATTTTTTTTTAAATAACTAACATATAGCCAACAGTTTAGAAAATAAAATTGTGAAACTGTATTTTTAAATATCTTGAACCGTTTTATGTTGAGAAATTTTCAAAGTCAAATATTATGATCGAAAAAAAGTGCATTTTTTTCCCAAAAAGATGGTATCAATATTTTACGTTTCACTAAGAAATTGTTCATTAAAAGTTAATGTTTTATTATATATTCGTAGAGAATTGGGTTCTAGGATGATTTTAAACCAAATTTTAAGTCTGAACAACATTCACTCTACGTACAGCATTGACCGAAATTTGTCGAGTTTTGCAACTTTCTGAAATGCAGTTATAATGCCCCATATATTCCCTTTAGATTTCAAAATTAAAATGTAGCACGATTTTATAAAAAAATCCAGAAAATGGGATTTTATAAAAAATCCAATGGTTTTATGTAAACAATAAAATATGCTTAGTTAGCTCTATTTTTTGAGATATAGGTTTATAAAAAATGAAGGAGGTTGTGCTATAAACATTCGCATAAGTCGAAAACTGTTTATTTTCTTGAACTAAGTAAAAAAAATTGAAATTCGGCAAAAAAAAATATTTTTCAGGGACACTATTTTTTTTTTAAATTTCCATTTTACAAAATTATTTTTTTTTCCAAACAAAAAAATTTATTTCTAAAACGACTGCTCGGATTCTGAAAGATAATTTTGTTGCCGAATTTGAATTTTTTATTTAGTTCAAGAAAATAAACAGTTTTCGAGTCATGCGAATATTTATTGCGCAAATATTTAGCAAATATTTTTCTTTATACAGAAAAAATAACACCTTTGATCTTATTGGTGAAGGGTATCGTATGGTCGGACTTAACCGACTATAGCACTTTCTTACTTGTTTTAGGTTAGCTCTAGTTTTCGACATAAAGCGTTATAAACAAACACGGATATAACGCTTTATGTCGAAAACTAGAGCTAACCTAAAACAAGTAAGAAAGTGCTATAGTCGGTTAAGCCCGACCATACGATACCCTTCACCACTAAGATCAAAGGTGTTATGTTTTCTGTATAAAGAAAAATATTTCCTAAATTTTGCCATCATACAAACATTTTCTCAAAACTTGTATATTTAAGCTGTCTCCGTCATTTGGACTTATATGAGAGCTAGGGTCAAATGTGGACCAATTAATTTGGCAAGTTAATTACAGTTGTTGCAAAAATTATGTATACAAAAAAATAAACTTAAAACTCTCATTACCTTTGTATTTACGAGCGTTTTAGTGATTTTTTTTCTCATTTAGTGCGTTTTTAAGAAAGAGTTTGTATGGGAGCTATGGTGGACCGATTTCAACGAAATTTGGTATGGTGATTTAAGTTTATATAAGCAGTCTTTGCTTTAAATTTCATAAAAAATATTGATATTTGTGGCCAATTTTTCAATTCTGGGAAGTGGGACCTATGGGAGGTACCATAAATAATGGACCGATTTTGACGAATTTCAATAGCCATGGTCCCATTATCAAAAAAATTATCTATGCCAAATTTCATCAAATTATCTTTAGAATTGCGACCTGTAGTAGCCAGCCAGCCGTCCGGCCAGCTAGACGGATGGACGGACGGACATCTCTAAATCGACTCAGAAAGTGATTCTAAGCCTATTGGTATACCAAAAGGGCGGTCTAAGACAAATATTTCTATGCGTTTCCACCTATGGTAATGAAAGGTAAAAAAAAAAAAAAACGATTTCGATTTATCTTTACCCACTAGGTCTCCCTTTTGTCGATTAAAAAGTTATGAAAATCGAGCGAGTGTAATTGAAAATTAATGAGTTTCAAAATAATAGTTAACGTAATAACAAACAATTTTTTATTGAACTATGGATAAGTTTTGGCTAAAGTAGTATTTTTTTCGAAATTATTTTATTATAGAGGCTAGTAGTTTCAAATACAAAAGATCATTTCAACAAACCCAAGAAAAACCTTTCTTTAAACATTTTCATGTAAAAAAACATCTAATCAACTTCCAAGAAAGATTGACATTTAAGCCTATCAATCTTCTAGGAAAAAAGAAAAAAATTTTGCAAAAAAATCAGTTTTATCCTTGTTCATCTCTACGAAGACTTCAATTGGAGGTTTCTTGTGAACAATCAATCATTGAGGCGTCGCATAACTTTTCAGACATTTCAACCCGTTTGACAATTTAATGAATTTCTTTTCATTCTTTTCAATGATTATCAACAAGTTTCGGATAGAAAAAAAACATAAAAATCAAGGTGATAATCAAGAGTTTTATTTGTTAAGGAGTTATAAAGATATTTCAATGAATTCATTTTCTTTAGATGTAAATAAATTTGGAAAACGTTTCATTAGATTTTTATCACAATCATCGTTATTTTTAAATGTTGTCTATGGGAATTTCTATTAAGAGCCTAAGAAAAAGGGATGCTTTTTCCTTACAATTTTGTGATTATTATTTCTGTAATCATTTTGTTAAGCTTTTACAAGATAAATAATACAAAAATGAAAGGCCCGCCATTTTTCTATAAAATGAAGAAAAAATGTGAGAAAAAAGGAAATGACTGCAACATACCACAAAAAGTCATAAAATATGAAAAGAAAAAACACACGTAAGAAATTTTGTATTTAAATCTCGGAAGGTCACGCTACAACAAATAATTCTGCAAAGATTATTTTTCACGTGTTAGAAAATAACTAAACACACGTACACACACACACATAAAATCCTTAGTCTATTCTGTTACCTTTACGATAAAGTTTTAAACAGATTTTCATAAAAACACTCTCTTTTAAGTTCTCTTGTCTGCAAAATACTCTCTTTTTGGTTAAAGGAAACTATGAAAGGAAGTGTGTGTTTTAATAGTGTTAGTGTATGTATGTGAAATACACTCTCCAAATACGATATTAAAGGTAAAGGAACATTTTACGATATTTTGAGTAAAGCATTTGGTATTAGAGGATATTTCAACAGTTGTTTATAACCCATACACTTGCACAAAACTTTCGCATACAGCAGACAACATCCTTCAAGTCCTTGCAGACGTTGGCAAAACGTTTGAATATAATTTTTATTTGGAAATCACATTCATAACAAAAACACTGTGAGCAACAGTCCTTATTTGTCTGTCAAACTGTTAAAACGTGTCTTTTTTGGGATCCTTTTGCTGAAACAATTTGAAATATTCAATCATTTTAAAAATTAAAACAAAAAAAACATAAAAATAGAAACGGTTAGAAAATCAAAAATTTAATAAAAAAACAGAATTTAAATCATTTAAACAATTTTCTTTTTAATTTAATTGTTCTTAAAAAAAAATTTAAAAAACGAAATTTTAATTAAAATTTAAACTTCCTGTGTCTCAAGCTAAAAAGGGGAATTGAATGCAAAAAAGAAAAGAATTCTTATAAAAAAGTGTTTTTCCTTTCTTTTGTGTTTTTTTTCCACATCATGTCATTGATGTTGTCTTTCTTAAAACATTGTGTCTTTGTCGTGGTAGTAGTAATGTCGTCTTGGTAAACGGAAATTGTGCCTGATTTGTTAAACGGAAACGGAAATCGAAACATTTTCGAAATTATTTGCTAAAGGAAACATACAAAAATTTCATTTCAACGCCTAAAACACAAACAACAAAAAAAAGGTGAAAGTTTTTCTTTTAAATCAAATACAAAATTAGAAAATGAATAAATAAAAGAAAGAAAGTAAAAACAACCTAATTTTAGATAATTAAAAACGTGCATAAAATTTCAAAATTTTCTAACACTAACAAAAATTCCTTCAAAGAAAATTTTAATTAAAATTCATTCATTTACGATTTGCTAATTGCCAATAAATTTAACAAAATTTAAATACGAAAATGTGATAAATATCGATTAAATTAATCAAGCTTGCGTTACTATAAATACAAAGAAAAAAAAATATTATAAAGCAACAAATATCCTTAAATATCTACTCTTTAGAAAAAAAGTGAATTTTATCGATTATTGAACATTTTATGCTTCATGCAACAAAAGTATCAGAATATTGTAATAATAGCAACAAGAGCCAATAGCCGCAGAAGTTACAACCAACAACAGGTACATACATACATAAATATTACTTTTTCACACACACTCAGACACAGTCACTCTAGTCCTATTTACAAATTAAAAACACCTGTTCTATAATGTTATCATTGAATTAACCCATTAATTGATCAATATCTGTATATAGACGTAGTAGATACATGTGTGTTCATTCATTTAGATATACATTAACAAATTATATTTATACACTTTTTATATAATCTTATGTATATAATTATACAAAAACACTTCAATGAAATAATATACAAAATAAATGAAATAATTTTCAAAATTTTAACTAGTTCTTGAGTTATCGAGGTCAAAATATGAAATCTTTTCAAAATCTTTCAGTCTAAAGACTGAAAATTTTTAATTTTTGTGCAAAGTTAAAAATTTTAGTAGAAATTTTAGAAAACTTAACCATATTTTGAAAGAATTTATTAGTTTTTTACTCAGACATATCTTGAATAAAAATAACACTGCTAATGTTTTAAGTTAATTGCTGGATGTTAAATTGATAAAACTTTTGTGGAGAACATGGGTGGAAATAAACAGTTCTTGGTTAGTGATAACACTATTCTCGACTTAGATAACTTTTTTTTTTAACTGACAAAAAGTGGGAAAAGATAATTCGAGTACGCTGAATTTAATGGTACTTACAGTTTTTTTAGGTTAGGTCCATCTTTCGAGATATACAGGGATGTCATAGAAACCAAGTCAGTTTTTAAATTTCTCGGTTTTGAAAACCAATACCGGTTATATTTGGGGTCATGAAGCCAAGTCGGTTTTGTTATTATTGGTTTTAAATCAAACAAAATGTTTGAATCAATTTTTTTATTATTTCATTTGAAATTTTTTTGAAACATCAAAAATCAAATAAAAAAATAAAATAAAAATTATTAAAGAAAATTATTTGAAGAAAAATTTTCAGTTGTTTGCGATGTTTGTGGTATAGGTATAGAGAAAACGCTATTTGGACAAATGAAGCTTGTATACCCCAACATCATGAAATGACCGAATTGTGGACTGGAAAAAATGTAATGTCACTTACATGCGATATTCATTAAATTGCAAACAAATATGTCGATATGCATTTGCTTCGCCAGTACCTTCACACAAAGAATATTCTAGACTTACAATTTTCCCCATTTTTTATATTTTTATGTTTGTCGTGAACCGCCGTGGTGTAGCAGGTTAGTCATTCGCTTAGCATACCAGAGGTCCCAAGTTCAATCCCTGTCAGACCCACTTGAAAAAAATTAATTTTCAAAAAGCGGCGGTTCACCTCATAACTCAGCTAGCCACTGGTTATTGAGTATTAGGCTATGAAAAACTTCTCTAACTAATGCATTTGCCGTTCGGAGCCGGCGTTAAAACGTAGGTCCCTTTCAATGAGTCAAAAATAGAATCGGATGCAGCTCATTGTCTGAGAGAAGTACCCCTTGTTCCAATTGGAATGTTGTCGGGGAATTATATATATATATATATATGTTTGTCGATACGGTTAATTGATTCCAAAGGCACAAAAAGTACCAAAACTTGTTTTTATCTTATTACATGATAAAAAATGCTATGTAAACTTTTCACCCATCTCTTTTTATTTGAAAGTTAAAGCTAAAAAGTACCAAAAATATTTTTGCTCTTTTTCTCCCCTTTTTTCGAAAAGTACTTACCACTTGTACTGTTATTTTTGTAACTGATCCAAACTCGATTTCAATTTTGGTTCTATTGTTTTTAGTTTGGGAATTATAGCGTTATTGAATTTTCCCTTTTTTATCCCCCACTTGGCCAAATTTTCAAAAATCTGTTCTTAGTGGAGCTTTTAATCGAAAAAGGCACCAGTTGGCCAGTAACGCCTTTGTTTTAAATTGATAGACCAATTTTGAAATGAAATCTGTTAACTGTAAGTTGCTTGGTTTATTTCCAATACTAAACCAATAATATTATTTTCTGTGACACATAAAACCAATAGAAAATGTAGCTCGAACATTAATATTGGAATTCATGACATCAATTTGATTTTTTTTGTCGTTTTCAAAACCAATACCAATGAAATTGGTTTCTATGACACCCCTGATAGCGTTATTTAAAAAATGGAGGAGGTTGCACAATAAATATTCACATAACTCAAAATCTGTTAATTTTCTGAAACCAAGTAAAAAACCAAATTCAGCAACCAAATTATCTTCAGAAACACTAATTATTTTTTTGAAATAAATTTTTTTGTTTGCAAAAAATTTTTTTTCTTTAAATTACAAAAATTTCCATTTTCAAAAATTTATTTAAAATTCCATAATCCAATAATGCAGTTATTATTAATATACGCTTATCTCAAAAACTAGAGCTAACCTAAAAAACGGTTAGCGCCATTGAATTCAGCGTACTCGACTTATCTTTACCCACTAGGTAAAAAAGTTGTCAAAATCGAGTACAGTATTTTAATATACAGGTACTTTAGTATACTTGATAATCCATATTACTATAGGTTAGGTGAAAGAAAGATGGTTCCTATTGGCATCTCTACAAGGAGACACAATAGGTCCATTGTGATTCTTTCAAATAGAGTTAGCGGAAATTAGAAGTGAAAGAAAAAAAAATATTTTAAACTAAAATATGGAGTAATAAGTTGAGATTTTATCTACGGCGGCTGACTCAACAATAGATGCTGTAGGGAAAGGGACAATGACAAAGAATGTATTTCATCGATTTGTATAAATTCATTTAATATTGAAATGATGATTTATTATTCGATATTTGTAAAATTATTGACTTTTTTGGAAGTTCTTCCGATAAGTATTTTACAGTTGCTTCTGTCACCTTTTTATAGGAGGTTTTTAAAAGAGTCCAGTACGTTTCCACAGGCCGAAGTTCTGGACAGTTAAGTGGATTTGCCTCTAGTGGTATTTATGGTAGACATTATTGTTTAAATAACACTCAAGTGCCTTTTTTCCATAGTGACATGATGACAAATTGACGAAAATATATAGGTACTCGGTGCTGTCTCAAAAAAAGGTAAAAGCCGTTTTTTTGGCACTCCGTAATATAAAATTCCGTGTTTATCTTGTCTGATGGCACAAATGCTTGGTTTCTTTTGCTTTAGATTGCCACACGAGAAATTTCTTTGTATGTTTAATTTGTTTTTTTTTTCTCCGGGACTTTTCCTGAATATTGCCTCGTTCATTACCAACATAAAAATCTTAGCAAAATGACTAAAAATCTGTGATCGTCACAAAAATTTTTTAAATTTGTACTTGAAGCCGATTTTTTGAAAGAAACTATAAGAGGTAAAGTAAAATAAATCAAAATCTCTAATATATTTGTATGGAAATATAAATATTCCATTTTCTTGAGATTGAGCGAAATTTATCAAAACCTGTGATCACCAAAATTTGTTTTTAAATTTGTACCAAATATGATTTTTTTCGAAGTTTTTATATAAAAATATAAAAGATCGATTTTCTTAAAAACTACATGGGAGAGCAAAATTATTCTGTGGTCATTCCGGAGTACTCGTTAATCCATAAAACTACAGGTTATGTTAGAAATGTGACACCATTACTCAGAGACCCAATGGGTCCATTACGATCCTTTCAAACAGAGTAGGAGAAAAATACTGTAGATGTTTAAGAAATGGAAACGAATGGAATTAATTTTTGACTTAATCTAAGACAAAAAAGTCCCACCATGAAGCTTACAAATTTTTAGATTGGCAGCGATGGATATCATGGAGTTCATAGTGAAAACTATTGCTAAGACACTTAAGTCTCTCGCTTTAGTACATAGGATAATGAGACTAAATTCTACCGATTTGGACACGTCCTAATCTAAACATAATCTAAAAATATGTTTATGCCTTTTCAAATTCTTAGATTGATAGACGGCAGATAAAAGGATCCCTATATATGACTTAGGTAGGATAGATCCCTATTTATCTATATTATCAAAATATTTCATAAGGTAATTTTTCACAACACTTATTTTTAATAAAGTTTGTATTCGAACTTGATTTTTTACCAATTTTCTTACAAAAAAAATATTTTTTACTAATTTTGCATCATAACTTAATTTTGACCTATTTGTTAGTAAAAGCCAATTTGTGAGCAATTTTCAAGCAAAAACTAATTTGTGAAAAATTTTCTTTTAAAACTTATTTTTGTTCCATAAACTTTTATTTATTTAAAATATTTGAATACTTTATTTTAAACGCGGAATAAGTCCACATTCCAAAAAAATTAAGTTAATGATGGGGAAAGGTTCTGTAATTGTTGATCTTACTATGCGAAAAATAATTAATTTTTAATTTACAAAACCTACTAAAATTGACAGTCAAACATTTTGTAGTTAACGATTTGATACAAATTTTTATTTTGAAAGTGGTTTAAGTCCCATATATTTTTCAATTTAAAAGAAAAAATTATTTAAACAAAATAAAAATTTCATATTTATTTGTTTTGAAAGTGGATAAAGTGCAATACATTTTTAATTTCAAAAGGAAATATTTCTTCAAACAAAATAATAATTTAAATTTTTTAAAGTGGGTCAATGTAATTTAAATTCTAAAAAAAAATTTACTCGAACAGAGCAAAAGTTGAACTAATTTTTTATTGTAGTATGAGTCTAAGATTGTTTCTATTGATATTTAAAAATATTTACAATTTTCTACAATTGAAAAAAAAATACTGAAAATTTGGCGCAATGATTTTCAATTTTTAAAAAATTTATCCTTAATAGGAAGTTTTTGGAAAATTTTCTTTTTATAGGAAATTTTTGAAAAATTTACTTTTTATAGGAAATTTTTCCAAAATTTACTTTTTATAGGAAATTTATCAAAAATTTGCTTTTTATAGGAAATTCATCAAAAATTTACATTTGATAGGAAATTTAATAAAAAAAATACTTTTTATAGGAAATCTTTCAAAAATTTACTTTTTATAGGATATTTTTCAAAATTTACTTTTTATAAGAAATTTTTCAAAAATTTACTTTTTATAGAAAATTTTTAAAAAATTTGCGTTTAATATTAATTATTTCGAAAATTTATTTTTATAGGAATTTTGCTATGAAAAATATTTTAAAATGTTTGTTTTGAAAGTGGTATAAGTCCATTCAACCGGATAAAAAACGCATTTACAAATGGTTTTTATAAATTTATTTTAATGAAAGAAAAAACTTGATAGGTTCTGATCAAAACTTAATTAACTAAAATTGGTCACCTATATTTTTGAAAACACTAAAACGAAAAACTCTTTATATCTCAATTAAAAAAAAAACGGGCTTAGTCAACTTTCAAAATAAGGTCTTCATTTTTTTTCTCTAATTTTGCTCAATTTTTTCTTTAAAAATTATTATTTGAATAAATTTCTTTTAAAAATTGATTTTGATAAATTTTTCTCAGATTTTCGATATTTTCTCAAAAACGGATTTTTAAAAATTCTTTCTCAGAAACAGAATTTTTATATATAAACACAACTAATATTTTTTCTTAATTTTTTTTTTCAAAATGAAGAAATGTCAAACATTCCACTCATCATGTTTAGTTTTTAAACAAATATGAAAATAAATATATTTATACCCTTCATCCCCATAGACTATAGCACTTTGTTACTTGTTATGACAAACTTATGATTTGAGTTTTCCATACAAAATTCCCTTTAATAGTTTTGTAATTCGGAATTACTTCAAAATCTTACAAAATAAAAAATGTTAACTAACATATTATTTCGATGAAATTTAATATTTATTTACAATAATATCGGGTGTTTTTTATTGAGGTATAAAACTTTAAGTTGGCATCACTTTTTTAACCGGCGGCCATTTTGTCAGCTGTCAAGTGATTAATATTTAGTTTGGTTTGCCATTTCATCATGAACAGGTTGACAAATGAACAACGCTTGCAAATCGTACAAATTTATTTCGAAAATAATGGTTCAGTTCGCGAAGTTTACCGCAAGCTCCGTCCATTTTATGGTCGACATAATCGTCCATCAGAGCAATTAATTCGGTTAACCATGGATCGTTTTCGCACTACGTTTACTCTATGTGATAATACGCATCCGCAGCGACGTCGAACAGTGCGCATCGAAGAAACAATTGCCGCTGTAGAGCAAAGTGTTGAAGAGGACCCGAATGAATCGATTCGCCACCGTGCACAGCAATTGGAGCTTTGTCCATCAACTTTATGGAAGATTTTGCGCAAAGATCTTGGCTTGCGACCTCACAAGATCCAGCTTGTGCAAGAATTAAAGCCGCGAGACCATGCAATGCGTCGTGATTTTGGTGTATGGGCCAAAAATGATATTGATCTCGATGCTGATTTTCATCGCAAAATTTTGTTCAGTGATGAGGCTCATTTTTGGTTGAATGGCTACGTCAACAAGCAAAATTGCCGCATTTGGAGTGAAGAGAATCCACATGAGACCCTTGAGACGCCATTACATCCACAAAAACTGACTGTTTGGTGTGCTCTATGGGCTGGTGGAGTCATTGGGCCATACTTCTTCCGAAATAATGCTGGAGAGTCAGTTACCATAAATGAAGACCGGTATAGAGCCATGATAACCGACTATTTTGTTCCCCAATTGGATGGCATGAATGTGGATGAGTTGTGGTTCCAACAAGATGACGCTACATGCCACACAGCGCACGTCACAATTGATTTATTGAAGGAAACATTCGAAACATGGACCTGTCAATTGGCCACCAAGATCGTGCGATTTGACACCACTGGATTATTTTCTTTGGGGATATGTGAAGTCGCTCGTCTACGCCAACAAACCAGAAATGTTAGGGGACTTGGAAGCCAACATTCGTGGCGTTATTGCCAACATACGGCCCCATAAGCTCGAAAAAGTAGTTTGAAATTGGACCTGTAGAATTGGCTTTATTCGAGCCAGCCGCGGCGGCCACATGCCCGAAATCATATTTAAACATTAATGGCATAAAATTATCCTTCCAATAAAGCCAAATTGATGGACATTAAAACGATTTTCTTGTGTTTTATTTCAATTCGAAGTTCTATACCTCTAAAAAAAACACCCATTAAAATATAGAAACAAGAAATTTGGGCATACATTTAAAAATTTATGTTAAAATAAAATTAGTTTTTTTCACATAGTCAGATTATTATTATTGATAATTATAATCGAATTAGATCACAACAAAAATATTATCTACATTCAATCTTTAAAAATCTTCCTTCTGATGAACAGAAATAATTTCGCAATTTCTTACGAAAAGAAAAATGCATAAAAAAGACATGAAAAAAGCTTTGATGAGTTGTCGAATCCTCTAATCAGACTAAATCACCTAAACTCAAATAATACAATTTTTAGTAAATATTTTGTAGCATACTTAATGTATACTAAAAATTGTTTCTATTGCGAAAAGTCCTAGTTTTGAAAATTAGATATCTAAA
Source organism: Stomorhina lunata (assembly GCA_933228675.1). Classification (NCBI taxonomy): domain Eukaryota; kingdom Metazoa; phylum Arthropoda; class Insecta; order Diptera; family Rhiniidae; genus Stomorhina; species Stomorhina lunata. Next base: position 176,357,094 of record OW121740.1, read on the forward strand.
TATGCATACTTTAGGGTTGTTCAAAACTATTTTTGCTGCTGAAAGTTTAATAAAATTAGATATCGTAAATATATCCTTCTGTTATATACAGAATATACAAGAATATATGTTATAATTTTTTAAAATTATCCTAAAATTATGCTACCAAAATGTTTCTGAAATATCTTATAATTTAATATCGAAGAAGGTGGGTGATTGGGTCCCTCGAGCCGGGCTTCGGCATCTGAACGATATCTAGATTAACTTGATATTTTTTTGAGCCTAATTTTTGTATAAAATACTGGTAATATTAACTATCAGAGTAAATAATTTGTGTTCTTGCTTAAATAAATCCCGATTTTTATCTATTATTTAACCACTTGTGATGAATTACATTTACAATTTTCTCAAATTTGTCTTTTTTAATGAAAATTCAGTTATTCTTAGTAAAACTTATTTCAGCTTAAACTCTAACTTTTAACCGTCCAGTATGTACATAAAATGAACTCAATACAAGCCACAACTATATGTGGACAAAATATACATATTGATAGTTTTCTACAAAAAAATATTCCATCATTTGCATTGATAGCAAATATTTTTGGCAATGAATTTAAATTATCCTTTCAAAGGATAACGCAAATATTTAGAGTAGATTTTGCTGTTTATTTAACCTGTGTATGTTTATAGAATAAACATACGAATATTTGTTTTATAAAATTTTTGCAATAATTGTTAAAAAATTGTTGTGTGCAGCTTTAGATTAAGTTGGTTAAGCCATGAAATAAAAAATAAATTTTAAAAATGTTTATTAAATAACAAACTCAATCCATTTGCTTAAACCATATGCAATTTCGTTGATGAAATTAAAGTTTATCAAATTGTGGGGAATAAATGGAGGTTCAAAAACGATGACGTTAACAATTGCATTTAAAAAAATCAAAAATGTTAAAAGTTTTTATACCCTTCACCACCATAGGTGGAAAGGGTATTATAAGTTTGTGCTGATGTATGTAACGCATGGAAATATTTGTCTTAGACCCACCTTTTAGTATACCAATAGGCTTAGAATCACATTCCGAGTCGATTTAGCGATGTCCGTCCGTCCGTCCGTCTGGCTGGCTGGAGCCCCATGTAAACCTTGTAATCAAACTACAGGTCGCAATTCTAAAGATAATTTGATGAAATTTGGCACAGATCATTTTTTTGATAATGGGCTATTGAAATTCGTCAAAATCGGTCCATTATTTATGGTACCTCCCATAGGCCCCACTTCCCGGAATTGATATATTGGCCACAAATATCAATATTTTTTCATGAAATTTAAATCAAATACTGCTTATGTTTACTAAAATCACTGTACCAAATTTCGTTAAAATCGGTCTACATTTGACCATAGCTCCCATACAAACTTTTCTTTAAAAACGCACTAAATGAGACAAAATCACTAAAAAGCTCGTAAATCTGAAGATATTTTGAATTTTAAGTTTATTTTTTACATACATAATTTTTGTAACAACTGTAATCAATTTGCCAAATTTCGAGATAATCGGTCCACATTTGACCCTAGCTCTCATATAAGTCCAAATGTCGGAAGCAGCTTAAATATAAAAGTTTTGAGAAAATGTTTGTATGATGGCAAAATTTAGCAAATATTTCTCTTTATACAGAAAAAATAACACTTTTGACCATAGTGGTGAAGGGTATCGTATGGTCGGGCTTGACCTACTATAGCACTTTCTTACTTGTTTTTTTAAATAATATTTTTAAATGTAATTCCAGTTAAAAACAAGAATTTGAAACGTGACACCAAATTTAACCACCGAAATAGAATTTTTAAACCTTCAATGTCAAAGTTAGTTGATCTTTGAAATTTTTAAACAAAATTTCGCTTTTCAGATTTTTTTTTTTTTTTAATTTTGGATTTTTATCAATTATGGCTTTAATTTAGCAGTTGACTTAAAATGAATGTTTATGTGAAGCTCATGCAATTTTCAACTTAATTTTAAAAACATCCTTTAACCCACATTATTAATTGGAATATCTTATTATAATTGAAATTTTTTGTTTTTTCTAGGAAAAAAAAAAAACAGTAGTTAGTAATCATCTAAATTTGTTATAGTTTTAACCACATAATTGTTAAACATTTTGAGTGAGCTCTGACATTAATCAAAATACAAAATTACATATATTCTATATTATTACTAAAAAAAATCACTTTACCAAACAATTTGCAGGGAAAAAATTAAATATATATCGTAATCTAAAAAGCAAAAGGGCGAAAGTAAAATAAAAACATCACACATATTTTTTTGATTGATTATGTTTATACTTCGATATAGAGCCTTTAAAATAAGAAAAAAATCTATTTTTATTTTCATGTCAGTAAGGCCCTTTGGATTTCAGTTAACGATATATTCAACATTATCTACTCTATACTAAAGCTTTACAGGATGTCCCTTATACTAATAACACTGGTCATCTCTGAAAATAAAATTCACGTTAAACCAATTTTTTCGTGTGTTATGGTCCCCTAGGTACATCAGATATTTTTTCATAGTTTTCTTAATTGTTATACCCTTTACCACCATAGGTGGAAACGGTATTATAAGTTTGTGCTGATGTATGTAACGCATAGAAATATTTGTCTTAGACCCACCTTTTAATATACCAATAGGCTTAGAATCACTTTCTGAGTCGATTTAGCGATGTCCGTCCTTCTGGCTGGCTGGACCCCCATGTAAACCTTGTAATCAAACTACAAGTCGCAATTCTAAAGATCATTTGATGAAATTTGGAACAGATCATTTTTTTGATAATGGGACCATGACCACTGGAGTTCGTCAAAATCGGTCCATTATTTATGGTTCCTCCAATAGGTCCCACTTCCCGGAAATGATATATTGGCCACAAATATCTATATTTTTCGTGAAATTTGAAACAAACACTGCTTATGTAAACCAAAATTACTGTACCAAATTTCGTTGAAATCGGTCCACATTTGACCATAGATCCCATACAAAATCTTCTATCAAAACGCATTAAATGAAACAAAAATCACTTAAACGCTCGTAAATCTACATCATTTTTATAACAACTGTAATCAATTTGCCAAATTTCGAGATAATGGGTCTATATTTGACCTTATTTCTCATATAAGTCCAAATGACGAAAACAGCTAAAATAAATAAGTTTTGAGAAAATGTTTATATGATGGCAAAATTCAGCAAATATTTGTTTTTATACAGATAAAAGAACACCTTTGACCTTAGTGGTGGAGGGTATCGTATGGTCGGGCTTGACCGACTATAGCATTTTCTTACTTGTTTTTTTTTAATTTTGGATTTTTGAAGAGGTTGTTCTTGTTAGTTTACCATATCTTGAAAACGACTTGTCCAAATTTAATGCAACATTCATAAATGGACTAAGAACTAAATTGCCCTTAAGTCATGCTAACACAAGATTTTTGTGTGATCAACGGTTTTGAAATTATTTAAATCGCAATATAAAAAAATATTTTTTTTGTAAAATATCGAAAAATTGTATTTTTCAAGAGGTTCGGTTAATTAGTTTACCATATCTTAAAAACGACTTTTCCAATTTTTGTGAAAATTCGTCAATGGATTAACATAACAAGCTTTCACAATATTTTTGTGTTTGTAGTGTTTATTATAAAAAGTAAATTTTTTAAAAATTTACTTTTTATAGTAAATTTTTCAAAAATTTACTTTTTATAGTAAATTTTTCAAAAATTTACTTTTTATAGTAAATTTTTTAAAAAATTACTTTTTATAGTAAATTTTTCAAAAATTTACTTTTTATAGTAAATTTTTTAAAAAATTACTTTTTATAGTAAATTTTTCAAAAATTTACTTTTTATAGTAAATTTTTCAAAAATTTACTTTTTATAGTAAATTTTTCAAAAATTTACTTTTTATAGTAAATTTTTCAAAAATTTACTTTTTATAGTAAATTTTTCAAAAATTTACTTTTTATAGTAAATTTTTCAAAAATTTACTTTTTATAGTAAATTTTTTAAAAAATTACTTTTTATAGTAAATTTTTCAAAAATTTACTTTTTATAGTAAATTTTTCAAAAATTTACTTTTTATAGTAAATTTTTCAAAAATTTACTTTTTATAGTAAATTTTTCAAAAATTTACTTTTTATAGTAAATTTTTCAAAAATTTACTTTTTATAGTAAATTTTTCAAAAATTTACTTTTTATAGTAAATTTTTCAAAAATTTACTTTTTATAGTAAATTTTTCAAAAATTTACTTTTTATAGTAAATTTTTCAAAAATTTACTTTTTATAGTAAATTTTTCAAAAATTTACTTTTTATAGTAAATTTTTCAAAAATTTACTTTTTATAGTAAATTTTTCAAAAATTTACTTTTTATAGTAAATTTTTCAAAAATTTACTTTTTATAGTAAATTTTTCAAAAATTTACTTTTTATAGTAAATTTTTCAAAAATTTACTTTTTATAGTAAATTTTTCAAAAATTTACTTTTTATAGTAAATTTTTCAAAAATTTACTTTTTATAGTAAATTTTTCAAAAATTTACTTTTTATAGTAAATTTTTCAAAAATTTACTTTTTATAGTAAATTTTTCAAAAATTTACTTTTTATAGTAAATTTTTCAAAAATTTACTTTTTATAGTAAATTTTTCAAAAATTTACTTTTTATAGTAAATTTTTCAAAAATTTACTTTTTATAGTAAATTTTTCAAAAATTTACTTTTTATAGTAAATTTTTCAAAAATTTACTTTTTATAGTAAATTTTTCAAAAATTTACTTTTTATAGTAAATTTTTCAAAAATTTACTTTTTATAGTAAATTTTTCAAAAATTTACTTTTTATAGTAAATTTTTCAAAAATTTACTTTTTATAGTAAATTTTTCAAAAATTTACTTTTTATAGTAAATTTTTCAAAAATTTACTTTTTATAGTAAATTTTTCAAAAATTTACTTTTTATAGTAAATTTTTCAAAAATTTACTTTTTATAGTAAATTTTTCAAAAATTTACTTTTTATAGTAAATTTTTCAAAAATTTACTTTTTATAGTAAATTTTTCAAAAATTTACTTTTTATAGTAAATTTTTCAAAAATTTACTTTTTATAGTAAATTTTTCAAAAATTTACTTTTTATAGTAAATTTTTCAAAAATTTACTTTTTATAGTAAATTTTTCAAAAATTTACTTTTTATAGTAAATTTTTCAAAAATTTATTTTTTATAGAAAAAATTTATTTTTTATAGTTCGTTTTTTTATTTTCTTTTTTTCAATCCGAGCAGTCTTTTTGGAAATTTTTTTTTTGCAAAATTTTTTTTTTTTTGAAAAATCGCAAAATTTTCATTTAAAAAAAATTTTTTTTTGCATAAAAAAAAATGTATTTCCTAATAATCTTGCCGAATTTTGATTTTTTACTTACAGTTTTCGAGTTACGCGAATTTTTGACTTCAGAGTACTCGAGTTATCTTTGTCAACTAGGTCTCAGTTTTGTCGGTTTTTTCGACTTGCTTAGTTTAAACAATTTATTACATTTATCGACACACGTTTCCATAATTATTAGTCAGAAGATGAATCCTTAATTCTAGACAATTAAAATCCGCGTATATAACAAGTTTTTAAAACAGAATAAATAGGAATTATAATGTTTTTAAAAATATCGAAGTCAAAAGCAGTGATCATGGCTTGAACTGAACTACTTAAACAGTCCCTTCTTTTCCATTCATCTCAACATAGAGACTATGTGAGTAGTATGTGTCAAGCAATGATCACGACATTCTACTTTCAAGTTTTCAAAAGCTTATAATTCGTATATAATGTAAAATATCTTTAATACAATCCCTTAAAAGTTTTCCTGTACCACAGTGTTATTATTTAAACGCTTGTAATTAAATATCATTTTTTGCAAGGACTTAAGCCTTTATGACATTTATAATACAATTAAGCAGCTGTTATGTTAAAAATTTAATCATATTTAAATCCTGTCGAAAAACCTATAGATTTATATTAAGAAAAAACAAAAAAAAAAATACTTAAAAAAACCGTGTATTCTCCCTATTTTATGAAAATTATTCACGAGTCATTAAATTCTACTAGAACTTTAATTCCTTCAAAAAACGGCAAAAATCAAAAAAAAATCTATCTAAAATAAATATTTATTTTGCATATTTAACAATGGGGTCGGGTCATTACTTTGTGGGTGGTGTTAAATATTAAAACATATTTGCACAATTAAACGAGAAATAGGCTGTTAATAAGCTTTTTCATTAGATATTTTATGAAACGATGACAGGCGCTAAATGCGACCCAAGAAAAAAAAAAACAGACAAATAGAAAATTCCACAAAATTAAGTTTTATGGGCTAAATACCAAGTGGAAGCGACAAAAGAAATTCGCAGTTTTTTTAATGTTCTA